>CP139508.1:506235755-506835755 GCA_021014915.2 Artemisia tridentata subsp. tridentata
CCCCATTTGTCTGAAACCATCCCCCCTTATCTTTCCCTGTAAGTTCAACTTCATGATGATGTTTTCATTATGTTTTTATCATTTTATGATACCCTTTGTTATATGTTTTTGTTGTGTGCAACTAGAAACCATGAACATATTAAAAGAAATTTATAGTGTAGATCCGTTGACGTGCATACAAGTTTTTATAACTTACTGTGATATATGTTTGTTGCCAAATTAATTACCAAGTAACATATAGTTCGACATCATCTGATACATATTACATAAACATTCCAATGCAGACACTGGAATAGAAAAGAATCGGACCATGTTGACAACGATACAGGTGAGTAGTGTACATATGTCAATAAAACATAAGTCAAGAACCAAACTACCTATGTAACAAGACTCAATACTTATTCATGTACAGATATAAAAAATGAAGTATACAATATGAAAAGATACTCTTTTCATTCATTGACTTGACACATTAGTCTAAGAACACTGGTTTGACTATTTGTCTGAGAACTGTCTTCTAACTCAACCTGGGCTATGTCAATTCATGATTAACTTAATGCAAAGAAAAAACTTTGGTCTAAAACAGCATTAAATAATTTATAAGTCAAACTTTTGTAACTAATAGGACTAGTTAAACATTCTAGTTGACCCAGGAAAGTATTATTATGCAAACTGCAAACTGTCAATTTACTATGTAAAGTCAAATGTCAAACATAAAGTCTACAACAAACAAAAGACTATTATAAGTCTCATATTTGACCAAATCCGTTGACTTTATTTGGTCATGCCACCTTGTATGCCTTAAACCAATTTTGACTATGTATAGTATGATGATTCTAGCATGTTTCATCCAATTAGAAAAATACCTAGTTACAAACCATTAGATAGTCATTTAAATAGCCTTTATCTTTAAAAAAAGACTACCCCAACTTTATAAGCTTGACCTCATACGCTAACTGCAAAGAGTAATGATCAAACATGATCTCTTTTTATGACATTATTTGCTCTTTAATTTCTGTAAATATATTGCTTTATTGCTTACAATGTTGGTATAAATCTTGTATTCAAAATTTACATAAGCAAAAGGTATAAAAATACTACTTCGATGACTAAGAACTGCGATGCAACAGATTATGAGCAATGCTATCTCTAGCTTGAAGTGCGTTAACTGATATACTTGTACTGTCTTCCGCCAAATCCATCTCATCGTCATAAAGATCAAACCTCAAGTCCACATCCATTTCCTCATTGTTCATCTCGCATATGTTATGTAACACGCAACATGCTCCTAGTACCATTGGCAATTCTTGTAACTTCACTTCTGATCTTTTTTGTAAACAGGCCCATCTCCCTTTTAACCTCATGAATGCACCTTTAGCTATGTTTTGTAATTCACCAATTTTTTGGTTAAATGTATGTTGACTCCATGTAAGATTTTGATGTGTGTAGGGTACCAAGATCCAATCCTTGAAAGGGTGACCTGAGTTACCAACAACCCATGTGTTTTGCAACATACCCATGTTGGCTCTTCGAGATAATGCCGATTTTTCCAAGATTTGTTCGTCAGTCATCGACCCTGGATACCCAATGCATATATCTGTGAACACACCTCGTGGGTCGACAAGGCCTTGAACCGTTGTGGAGTAAGATGGTTTTTGGTTTCTCGCCGTATGTTTTTTGTTGAAGTAAGCTTCTGGATTGGTTTTTGGTGCGATTATTGATATATGAGTCGTGTAGATTGACCCATTGACATTTGGGATCCCCGATATTGACCCGAATGCATTTTTGATCTCTCTTTGCCTCTCTTCATCAGGCCATTGGAGAAATTTAGGCATTAAGACTGCTTTTATCGCGGCACAAACTTCAAGAACAAGTTTATGACACGTGGATATCCCAAGCCCAAATAAAGACGAAACTGTTCTCAGCGGGTCCCCAGTTGCCAGTCTGTATATACAGACAGCGACCCGCTGACGAACAGGAATCGCCATACGTAGCATAGTATCTTTCTTAGCAACCCCGGACTCCAACTCCTCACAAATCATATTAAAAGTCCCTTTACTCATCCTAAAAGCTTTCCTAAACTCGACATCCGAACACTCATCACTATCATGATATTTCCACCACCCTTTAGACCTCTCTTTGACCCACAACCTCCTATGCACTCCTCCACCTTCCACCGCCACCGGAGGAGACACATTTCTCCCCTTCCTCACCCTTTCCAAACCTCCATTCTCAATGGGCACCTTCTCATGATCATCCATAAGTCCAAGTATCTCCCTCAGAGACTCAGTCTCTTGCTCATCAACTTTTCGCCTTTTAGCCAAAGAAGAAATCTCAGTTTGATTATCACTATCAAGTTCTTGGAAGAAAGTATGGAAATAGGAGTAGTCTTCTTGGTTAAACAAAGGGATTGAAGTGATTTCCATAATGTATATAGTATATATATATGTTGAAAATGAATGTGAAAATGTTGAAATATGAAGATGAATATATGAATTTGGAGATATGGGTGATGAAGGAATGAATATATACGTAACTAATAGAGAGTAAAGTAGCGTGTATGGTGTGAACGCGGTTAAGACAACAAGATACATGCATACATTGATGCTGACCTTCTTCTTTCGTTCATTGTTTCTATTTCTTCTATCTATGCTATATAGTATTAAAAGAAAGTATCATTCTAACCCTTTAATAATAGCAAAGTTACGTTTTGGTCCTTATTAATATTGGAAAAAGTTATAGTACTACTTGATAACTTAGTCATTTAGAACTTCAAAAAGATGATAAAACATGTTTATGAATCAAATCTAGTTT
Organism: Artemisia tridentata subsp. tridentata; assembly: GCA_021014915.2. Classification (NCBI taxonomy): domain Eukaryota; kingdom Viridiplantae; phylum Streptophyta; class Magnoliopsida; order Asterales; family Asteraceae; genus Artemisia; species Artemisia tridentata. Next base: position 506,238,570 of record CP139508.1, read on the forward strand.
GGTCTCTTAGGTGCTTCGAGTAATTTAGTCAATCGATTAGTTAGGTACGGGCTCTACTATACATACCCCCTATGATGTCAAATCAAGGGGGTTTTGTCCTTTATTCCCTTTGTCCCCCTTTTGTTTACAGTATATCATAGTTTTTTGTCAGTTTCTGTTCCGTATTTCTTAGAGTTTTAAGCGTTTGACTTATTAAACTTTATATTTTATGTTTCGCACTTTCAGATTTATAGTTTTTGGTATAAACAAAAAAATAAAAAAATAAATAAAAAATAAAAAAATAATAATAATAATAATAAAAATAAAAAAACGCAAAAAAATAGGGTGGGTGCGGTTGGTCTTTTTTGGGGGGATTGGATAACTCATCCCATAAACAAATGACTCAACTTTTATTGTACGACGCAATTTACACCTCAGTATTCTAGTTTCATTTTACTATATGCTTTATCCCATAAACATACTCAATCATAGTGTGAAATTTTGTATTCAAAATGAGTACGTGTTTTGATATATAACACTCAAAAGGTAAATAAAAAAAATGGTTTGACAATGGAGATATTAAAAAAAAAAAAAAAAAAAAAAAAGTTCTGAGATTTATTAATTTAATGAATTTTGTCAAATATTTTTAAGATCCTTTTCTGAGTTGATTATTTAGTTGATCTTAACAAAACACTCAAGTTTTATTGAATAAACTTGTGACTAGGTTGTATACTCGATCGAGTCCTTCCTTTTGTTGTGTGTGAGTGTGATGCGTAAATGTATGTTTATTAAATTATTTTTGTGGGGTATATTGCGTTTAAGTGGTGTATGTTTTTTTATGGTGGCCGCGATCGCAGTCGCCTTATTACACTAACTTTGTCATGAAGAAAATTATGCTGAGTTTACACTGATGTGACAGTGATGACCACGATCATGCTCGGTCACCATTAATTACGGGTAGGGGTGGCAATTCGGGCCGGGTTCGGGTTGGCGTGTTCGGGTTGGCAGGTTGGCGGGTTAGGAAACCCCAACCCGAACCTGATCCATTTAAATTTTCGGGTCAACTATGTCAAGTTGTCAACCATAACCTATTTACACATAACCCGAACCTGAACCATTTAACCCGTATATATACTTCGATTGGCGGGTTAAATAGGTTACACAGGTTGGATATGTTAGACTGGTTTCGGGTTGACCCATTTAACTTATTTTATATACAAAAGTTGGCACATTACAGGAGTTAAACGGGTTTGCGGGTTGACCCGTTTAACCCATATAATAAAATATAAATAATTTTTTGTTTAAGAAAAAAATCTTAAACGGGTTGACGGGTCGACCCGTTTAAATTATTTCCAACCCGAACCTGACCTGTTTAATAAATGGGTTAGATGGGTCGGCCCAAACCCGACCAAAAATCTATTTAGACTCAAACCGAACCTTTTAATTTTCATGTCGGGTCAAAAATTGCCACCCCTAATTACGGGTAGCCTCCTGCATTAAATTGAAGTAGTGGTTTGTGTGTGACTACATAGTAGATAAAAAAAAGAGAGCATAGGCTTATGTGCAAATATACCATAAGATCAAGGTTTAAAGTGATAAGTTAAACTTATATAAAAAGAAAAATGTTACGCGGCAGGGAACTTAACGGTTTTAATTGAGCAAATAGTTTTTCTTTAATTAAAAAAAGAAAATAGTGACTTACTTATGTCTCAAGGAACCTTCTTTCGTTAAGTCGTCAACAAGTAGATGTAAAGGAAGCAACAAAGAAACACTTTCTACTCGTCAATTTTTATTCCGTCCAAAATTTAATACTATACTTTTGTCTTTTCTTTCATTTATAAGTTTCATACTACTATTCCATAAAGAGTAACTTAAAAGTCAATACATATTCTTTTTAGTTAAGGTGCGTACGTACTTGTGATAGTGAAATTTATTGACTTGTTATTAATTTAATGTTTATATATTCGCGGTTTGTGCACTTGAATAAATGTAGTTGTGGAACTAATTAAAAGTACATCATCGATTAGAATATGAGGATACAATTTTCTTTTCCTTACAATAAGCCTAATGTATATTGTGAATTTGTGATATTGTCGGCACACTTGTTGTTCTCAATTATATAATCCCTCCGTCCCATATTTGTTGACCGCATTTTCATTTCAGGTTGTCTTAAATTAATTGTCCATTTTTAAAAATAATATGGAATTTTAATTTGATCGAGTTTATCATATTACCCTCACTTGATGTTATTATTACAAACATTAAAAAAGTTATAAATTAATTAGTTAATGATAAAACTGTCATTCTGCAAAAAGTAAAGGAAAAAAATTGCAAATGATGATGTTTAAATTGTATGATTTTTGTCGATAAACAATTATTTTGAAACAAAGGGAGTAGGTGGATTATTAAGGAGTGAAAGTAAAAAAAAACCGTTTGTTTTATGTCCATGGGGTTTAAATTGTGTGATTTTTTTTACAATAGTAGTTATGTTACTGTCATAACTTTACATAGACAAACAAATAAGTAATGTTCTTACCTTGGTGAGAGTCCACTGTTGGATTATGAATAATATAGCTCCCCTTAAATGTGTACTCTGATATGTCTATTTTGTATGTAAAAGGTTTCTTTTTTTTTTTCTTTTTTTTTTTTAATGTTACTTGCTGTAAATTATTAATGACATTTTAGTTTACTGATCAACTTCTTATGCGTGTAGATTCCACCCACGATATCTATGGCTCGTACGTCTCATCCTCCACCATCTTATGAGACGCCTGCTATGTCGTATCCTTCAACTCCTTATCAGTTTAATCCTATGACACATCCTTCGTCATCTTCTCAGTTTGCTCCCACGACCCATCCATCACACGCTTATCAACCTGCTCCTACAACACCAATTAATGAGTCTGGACCTACCGTGCATCCTTCACCAACTTATCAGCCAACTCCAACTCCAATAACACCTCTCATTAAAAGAAGATGTATCAAACTACTGAATTTAGTCATACAAATAAAAAAATCTTGTGCCTCAGCCGAAGCGATTATTAGATTTGTCATAAGAAATCATTCAACTTTTATTGCATAAATCAGCGACACTTGCACTAAGATCAAATTTTGTTAGCAAATTGCGATATTATGTATGTAAGTTGTCCATCAACCTAAAAGTTGTGGGTTCAAGCCTCGTTAAAAGCATTTGTGAGATATATTATAAGATATGTGTTATATTGCTTAAAAAAATGGTTTGTGTGTTATTAAACTTTCTACTCGTCAATTTTTATTAAAAAAGAAAAGAAAAGAGTGACTTACTTATGTCTCAAGGAACCTTCGTCAACGAGTAAAGGAAGCAACAAAGAAAAACTTTCTACTCGTCAATTTTTATTCCGTCCAAAATTTATACTTTTGTCTTTTCCTTCATTTATAGGTTTCATACTAGTATTCCATAAAGAGTAACTTAAAAGTCAAAACTTTTATATATTCTTTTTAGTTAAGAGGTTATACTATACAAGCCCCCCCTACTATGTGGGCTCCGCCTATTCTGGTCAACATGTACAAGTTTTAAAGCATACAGTACAAGCGGCGGCAGCACATGAAAAGTCAACACCCCCCCTATAGGGGGGCTTGAATAACTCATCCCTTTTATATATTCTTTTTAGTTAAGGTGTGTACGTACTTGTGATAGTGAAATTTATTGACTTGTTCTTAATTGTTTTTGTTTTGTCAAGTCTTTCGTACGGGCTATACAGTCTTGGTATATAATAAAACGTGCACTTGAATAAATGTGGTTGTGGAACTAATTAAAAGTGAATAAATGTTGGTACAATAACTAATGTATATTGTGAATTTGTTATATGGTAGGTACACTAGTTGTTCATATATGTGATTATTATTATAAGCTTTCACCTTAGGTGGGTCACTCTCCCCTTTCGGAGAGAATCAAACAAAAAGTTTGTCTCTTCGTAAAAAGTTCAAAAAGTTATAAAGAGAGTCACAAGTGTCTTTTTCTAGAGGGTTTGAGGCTTTGAGCAATTGAGCGGAGCGCACGTCACCACATTTGAAATCTGATCTCCGATTTAAAGCATTCAAACAGGCAGGTTTTGAAACCCGAACCATCAAGAGAGACGTGAAGGGAAACCCCTAGAACTTCACGGCTTCGCAATAAGAGAAAATTACATATTCTCTTTGTCACTTGCGAGATTCAAACCCTGATAAAACCCCTCTCCAAACTCCAGAAGAAAATCCGGTGGTAACTGAGCTAAGTCAGTTGGTTGATGAACATTTGTTATTTGATAAACATGTTGTATTGATAAGCTTTTGGGTAATGTATTGATGAACGTTTTGTATTCATAAATATAAATTGATAAACATAAAAGTAAAATTGATGAACATTTTTTATTGATGAACAATACAAATATTTTACTATTTTTGATGAACACTTACTTAATGAGCGATTTTATTTTGTCAACATATTTTAATGAACAACTTTCTTGCTATTATTAACACTTTTGTTTCTTTCATTCTTTGATGGAACACTAAACTGATGAACAATTTTGTTTCCTCACCATTATTTTATGTACAACTTGCTTGTTAGAGATATTATTTAATTAACAATTTTGTTTTTAAAATATTTTATGATGAATAACTACATATTCAAAATTGTGTTCATCACGGTTCTCATTGTTCATCATTTTTAGAAGGGTTTTTCTAACTAGTGACTTAGGGGCACAAGTTAAGCATACTATAAATACACAGAGGCCCACAAAAAAATACATAGGAATTTACTTAAAAGTACAGACATGTGTATTTTTATGTGGATCCCTATACACTTTTGGTGTACTTATTGTATGCTTAACTTGTGACCCTAGGACACAAGTTAGAAAAACACTTTTTAGAAACACCATTAGTCATTTACTTTGACTTTCTCATCAAATACTGAAACTTTTATAAACTACAAAAATATTTATATTTTAATGAACGTTTTAAAACTCAATAGTCACAAAATTAATATTAAGTCATTTTATCGAACACCTTATACGTGTTTTCAAGAACACATGATTGTTTTGAAAATTTTAAAAGAAACTATAAAAAAACTAAAAAGATGAAGAATTGTTATTAATTTAGGATTGTTATGGATAATTATTAGTGGATGTCCATATAACCCATAATAGGCCCATGGCCCATGTTAGCTATTAGGGTTTTTGCCCTAATGTTTGTCTATATATACTCTTTGTAAATCTCATAGTTAATGATCAATAAGAAGAATATTCATTCCCTCAATTCTTGTTCAGAACACGTTATCAGCACGCTCTAACTATGTTTTCTTAATTTCATGAGCAAGAAGGCTACAAGTAATTCGCTAAGAGGTCCACGCCAAACGGATTGGATTATTTTTTTATCAAACCTCGGCAGGTATCGACGCAACTCTATATGATAGTTATGTGCCACGTGTATATTAACTCTATATGGTTGTATATCATTCTCGTGTGCTATTTATCATATATTAGTATCATTGATATTTAATACACGTAAACAAGTAAAAGCCTTATTATCGTAGGATTTGATGTTTATAAGAAAAAAATATAATAATTAATGAAAAAAGGATTGCATGCTATATATATTCTATGACGTTGGGTGCTATAGTTATGTACTTAGAATTTTGTTAACAATATAAATTGTTTAATTATAATTAGATCTGAGATTTTGTTATATATATTCGTAAAGTCTGATTTGGTTTTTATAAACTTAATTTAGTTTTTACTAAGAGGAATTTTTGGTGTTATTAATTTTGTAACAACTCATCACTTTGGACAAATCATTGTTTAGGACTCAGTTACAAGTTTAATTAATTTGTCTATCCAGATTTTAGTACTATACTACTATGTATTATATAAGGGTTAAGTTCATATAAAGGTTAAAAGAACCATGTTGCTTATAACATATATTCACGATAAGCAAGTGATTAATATATGGCTCATAAATCGTGGCATGTTGCTTATTACAGTATATACTATGTTTGAAATCTGGATTTTAAGTTTCAAATTATTTATTGTTGATTTATATATCATGCTAATGCATGAATAGAATTTAGTTCACTACACTGAAACAAATTTAATTACGAGTTAAATTGGCTTAATTTATATTATTAATGGCTACATGTTTTCAAATATGAGATGTATTTATACTATATAAAAGGACTTGATTTAGTATATCTATATGCTTATTGTGTTTACATCGAACATTAAAATCTTATTGGTAATGAAAGATACGCGACACCATTTTAATCATCTGATCGCATGCACTACTTGATGCATGTATGCATCTTAAAGTTTTATTAGCACATGATCAGACTATGAAAGTGAATTGTTTCTTATGTGTGCACAATACTTGTCACTGTATTCTTATCTCCTTTTCATTGGTATTGCTATATATGATCACCAAGATAAAGAAAAAGATAATCATTTAATAGATGTAGCATGCATGGTCTGATGATCACATGTTTTGTGTTATTTTTCATAGTGGCACTTGCCACCACTAAAAAGCATGTTAAATAATGTATTTAGAGTGTTAACGGTTTGTTCTATGCAAATATAACGAATGCTGCATTCATAGAAATATTATTCGACTTTATGCGCCAATATTTCACATAAAGTCAAGTACAGTTGAAGCAAGTAATCTTCCCAAAAATCTCGCTATGATTGTATGCACCTCAAGCTACATTAAAAAAAAATAATAATAAAAAAATAAATAAATAAATAAAAATAAGCGAGTTCGGTCTCACAATTTCAGTGTTAGATCAGAATTAAAAAGAAAATATATAACGGTAAAAGATCCGTTAAATATCTAAAAGAAAGATTTGCCCATCATAAGCAAGAGATTCTTGCAAATGCGAGCACATTTTTTTGCAATATTAAGTAGTACATCTGAATGATGAAAAGAAAAAATGCGGTGAGATGGTTAATGCCTCGAATATACTCATATATCGAGAACGATGCTTTGATATAAAAGAAATGGGCATGTTTGAACAAACACGATAAACTTTGTTTATGATAATAAAAATGATATCCCCGATGGTCCTAAAGACCATACTGATGATGAAACTTATTTGGAAGCTGATGATTTTCTTACAGATGATTAATTGGTAGAGTCAAGCCATGAATAATTTTTCTTCAGTGTTTTGTTAGGAATTTTCTTTAAGTGTTTGGTTTGGAATTTTCTTTAGGTGTTTTTCTTAGGCTTTCTTGATTATGTTTGGATTCATATTATTTTTGGCTATGAATGTTTTATTAGGCTTTATTTTATTTTTATTTTTTTTTGGTGTCCATTATATTTTTTTCGAATTGATAAATGCTTCAAGACTTCAACATGTCTTTACTTGACACATACCAATTTTATAATAACACATAACCTATTTAAGGCTATCTAGTTTGTTATGTGATCTGAGTTATAAACATGTTTATAGCAATATAGTTGAATGACGTATACAGATTTTATTTTACATATTATTGTTTTGTGGCCAAGCATAGTAACGTGCATAATTTATTTATTAATTTTTGTTTCTGTAAATTCTTTAATGGACATTATGTTATGATATATGATGTATATGTGTTAAGAATATTGTGCAACTTGTATTGATTGGCAAACCGGTTCGACCATTCCGGTTTAGTGATGATGCGAAATATATAGAAGAATGATGTGTTTCTTCCAAGATAAATTTTTATTGTTCTCAGTGGAAGTTGGTTATTTACTTATCACCATAAAATACAAATAAGGACTTGCTTCCTTAAATTGTGGAAAAATATAAAGGGCATGTATGTAGGCCTATACATGTGCCATATGGATCATTTTGATTTATAAAATCGATGCATCGTCAAAATGATCATCAAAGACGCAACTTAAGATTAGCGTGATTAATGGCTCTGCTTATAAAATGCGAGCACGGTTTTCCAAATTAAATTATTAAAAATGGTGGTGAAAACTTCCAAGTATTGGGCGATTATTGGAATAAGTGTTGAACATAAAAGTAGCCCATGTTCATACGCGAATTGCTTTTGTTGAAACGTTTATAAAACGTCTTCAGTTGATTGCAAAGCAAATAATATTGTGAGAACAAAACTTTTAGTTTATGGGGCATGTTATGACATATGAATCGCATCTTGCCAACAATCTATAATGAATCCTCCCCGTTAGAATGGTTTTGGTCACAAACCAAATTTCCCATGTGAGATTTTGTATTTGTGTGATATATAGTAAATACACCACAACACACAAAATGGGATATTTAAATTGATAATTCATTCAGGGGGAGAGAATGAGTAGCGAGAAATATGGAATGAATTATGATATAGATGTTGATCCTCACATTAATGAATATGAACTTAAAGTTCAAGGGACAAATAACATTCCAGATATAGTAAATGCCAGACATATTTAGTGACCTAAAGAAAGTGACTAGATCATATTATGCTGCTATTGCTCCAATTACAATGTGTGTCCCAACAGTAAAATCATTGATTGGTAGTAAGTCTATGGCACGTTTGCAGCGTGATAGACGAATCGATTCCAAATAAAAAGTCCTCGAATGAATAGATAAAATGGAGCAATAAATTAAGATGGTCGAATCGAGGTAATAAAGACCCCATAATAGTCTCTGAAAGAAAAACTAGACATGAAAGGATATTGAAAACCCCGGGTACATGAAAAAAAAAACTTTGAGATCTCAACAAATGATAGAATATAATGTCTAGTAAAGTGTGGAATCAAAAAGAACTGAAACGACGTCGATAATACTGTATATAATAATGCGCATGATAAATACAAGGTGAGGATCTTGGATATCTACAAGAAGTGTAGTTGTAAAATGAATGGCCAAAGAATATAAAGACGCAAGTAACTAATGAACTATGAAAGTCTCTTATGATGAAACGTGATTATTGGGTGAAATCCATACACATGAATGTTATGATAAATGATATTTAATGTTATGTCTGGCAATATGAGAAATAAGTTGTATGCGTCTAATATTATAAAACAAGAGCTCATTTTTGTTGAGATTCCTTAAGGAATATAGAATGCATGGAACACGTGTCATGATTTAAAATTCTCGAGAATAGTAGTTGATCAAATTGAACCACATTAAATCAAATATTTCAATATTTTCAAGGTACAAAGGATATGGGTTTATATTTTACTAACCCGTCAAAACAAGTTTAGTTAGTTTTGCAGATGCAGGATATATGTTTAACTTACAATGATCGATCTCAAAATGGATATATTGTTACAAGTGGCGAATATTTTTCCTGGCATTTGATAGAGCAAACAATCAAGGCGACTTCATCAAACCATACATGAATTCTGGAAAGGAGATAGCAACTATTGCATGAAGATAATGTAGCATACCTTGCTATATTCAAGTAACGTTACATCAAAGGCGACAAGACACTTCTCATTCCAATGATGATTTCGTTGACCTATTTACAAGATACCAAGTGATGTAGTCATCAGAGGGAGATAATACGCGCTGCACTCTTTTTGTCCTTAGTCATGGTTTTGTCCCACTGGGTTTTCCTGACAAGGTTTTTAATGAGGCAGCATTCCCTAAGCGTATTAACAATATGGACATCCAAGAGGGAGTGTTATGGATAATTATTAGTGGATGTCCATATAACCCATAATAGGCCCATGGCCCATGTTAGTTATTAGGGTTTTTGCCCTAATGTTTGTCTATATATACTCTTTGTAAATCTCATAATTAATGATCAATAAGAAGAATATTCATTCCCTCAATTCTTGTTCAGAACAAGGATTTATTTATCGATTAGTTGATTTTGAACTGCAAAATCAAAGAACAAATTTATATAGTACTGATTGTTGACTTTTGATTAAAGTTGAATACACTAAATCACACTAGTGATGTACACAGTACAACACCGCTATGCATAATTTAGTGGTGGATGGCAAAAAAATGGTGTACAAATCACCTCCCAGAATAAATGGAACTAGGATAAATGGAATTGGAGCATGTGATAGAATCAGTTTCTAACGGTTAAAAAAGAAATAAATTTTTAATCGATGGAACTAGAATAAATGAAATTGGAGCAAGTGATAGAATCAGTTTCTAACGGTTAAAAAACAAATAAATTTTTAATTGATGGAACTAGAACAAATGAAATCGGAGCATTGATGGAATCAATTTCGAATGATTAAAAAAAAAATAATCTTCTGATCGATGAAACTAGAATAAATGGAATCGGAACATTTGATAGAATCACTTTGTGGGTTGTGAAAATTAATTGTGTACTACCTCCTCCTATATTAAGTGTTCACTTTTATTTTTTCTAGTCTTTCTTGTTCAACTTTTACCTTAAATTCTATTATTTGTGTTATATAATACTTGATGCAAAATATATGAATGGATTAAGTTTCAAGTGTATTTTCATTTGTATAATTTTCATCGAGTATTATATAGCACAAATGAAAGTATTTACGGTCAAAGTTAAACAAGAAAAACTAAAAAAAGTTAAAGTAGACAATTAATATGGAGAGTATTAAAAAATATACAATTAAATGGGAAAAGATGATAATAGAGTGGTGAAACTTACTTTTTCAATTGTGAATAAACTCGATATAGGATTCGTGCCTCTCTCCTTTATTTATTATACTCGATAATCCATATTACCATTGGAGACGGATTTTAATTTTGTTAACTCGTTAATATAATACTTTTTTCGTCTTAAAATAATTGTTTACTGACAAAAGAACGCAATTTAAAAAAACATAATTATTACTGTTTCATCTTTTTTACTTTTATAATGACAGTTTTACTCTTAAGTAATTAACTTTTTTCTTTTTATTAATATGATAATCAACATCAAATTTCTCTATCTACTTTTAGTAGATAATAACTAATTGGGGACATTTTTAAAAGTTAACAGTGAATAATAATAGGATTTTGTAAACCAATACCCACTGGACAGAGGTTAAGGTGTAGTTAATGAACACAATTTTTTTTAATTAACTAAAAAATGCATTAAATACACATTAAATGAACTTGTAAATTCATTATATTTGAACATTATTTTCACTTAAATGAATTAAAATATTCCTTTTATAAATAAATTAACCCATAACCACTGGGCAAATTGAGGTTATTAAAACCCGTAATAATATTGAAATAGATGGAGTAATATGTATTATCAAGATGATTTAACCTGGAGAGTTCACTTTTTTTGCGTAAACTATCTATTTACTTCGTAAAATCACATGTTAATTGTTACATATACACATCATTGTCCTTGCATGCAAGTTTGGATGACATTCAGAAATAACAAACAAAAAATTTTGACAAACACATGAAGTCTCACTTTTGGCCAAATCCGTTTACTTCATTTGGTTTCAAACTCAAAATGCCAACTACACATTAGTTTGCATTATATCTGTACTTTTAACTAATTTTGACTGCGTATACGTTTAACTGATTTAGACATACAAACTATTATTAGGCGTATCACTCAATACTTTACTCTCTCTCTTTTACCTACTCATCACTCACACAATGGGCGGCTCTAAGGGTAGCCGGGGAGGCCAACCGGCTAGGGCCCGTTTTCGTGAGGGGCCCATTTTTTATAAAAAAAATCATATATATATATATATATATATATATATATATATATATATATATATATATATATATATATATATATATATATATTTTTAAAATAGGTATTAAACATTTAAACTTAGACCCAATTAAATTCCAATCTTATAACTAAATCTATAACCCATAATAAATTTATAAGCCCAATAAAGGGTCTAAGGGGCACATTTTTTAACGGCTCGGACAGGGCCCGTAAATCCTCGGAGACGCCCCTGTCTTTTACCTACTCATCACTCACACACTCGTAACTCTCACTCTCCATTAATTTATACTCGATATCTATACTATATTATAAAGAATTTGTAATTTCTTATAAAAGGAAGTCTTAAAATTTTAAGACAAAAAAATTACTATAAAAAGAAAATTAGTATAACTTGAAAATTTAAGTCTCATTTAAACCATATATTAACCCCCTTCAATAATAATATATTTTAATGAGTTAATTTCAAAAATGGTTCCTGTGGTCTGTCAGATTTAACACTTTTAGTCCTTATACCTTTTTTTTAACGGGTTTGGTCTCTGTGGTTGCGACCCATAACAGGTTTAAACTGATAAGTTAAAGTTATATTAAAAGAAAAATGGAATGTTTTTACGCGGTAGGGGGAACTTAACGGTTTTGGGCAAATTATAATATATATTAAAAAAAAATAAATAAATAAATAAATAAATAAAAAAGTGACGTATGTCTCAAGGAACCTTCGTCAACGAGTAAAGGAAGCAACAAAGAAACACTTTCTACTCGTCAATTTTTATTCCGTCCAAAATTTAATATACTTTTGTCCTTTGCCTTCATTTATAGGTTTCATACTATCTATTCCATAAAGAGTAACTTAAAAGTCAATACTTTTATATATTCTTTTTAGTTAAGGTGTGTACGTACTTGTGATAGTGAAATTTATTGACTTGTTCTTAATTGTTTTTGTTTTGTCAAATCTTTCGTACGGGCTATATAGTCTTGGTATATAAAACGTGCACTTGAATTAGGGATGAGCAAAACCAACCGACGACCGACACAAACCGAACTCAACTCGGGTCGGGATTCGGGCTGAGGTTTCCAGCTTTTCGGGATTCGGGTCAGGTCGGGAGTCGGTTTTGCTCAAGCCCGACCAAGAAAATACAAAGAAACCGATGCTTCCGACAACAAACCAACAAAACCGAGATGATTTCGAGACTATTCGAGTCAAGAGTCAGGCTAGGTTTTAGAGGTTATCGATTTCGGGTCGGAATAAGTCGGTTTCGGCCTGATGCTCACCCTTAACTTGAATAAATGTGGTTGTGGAACTAATTAAATGCGAATAAATGTTGGTGGGTCACTCTCCGGCTCTCCCCTTTTGGAGAGAATCAAACAATAAGTTTGTCTCTTCGTAAAAAGTTTAAAAAGTTATAAAGAGAGTGACAAGTGTCTTTTTCCAGAGGGTTTGAGCAATTGAGCGGAGCGCATTGAATTTTTTTTAACGTCACCACACTTAAAATCTGATCCCCGATTTAAATCATCCAAAAAGGCAGGTTTCGAGACCCACAAAAAGAAACCCCTAAAACTTTACGGCTTCACACTAAGAGAAAATTATATATTCTTTTTGTCACATGCGAGACTAAAACTCGGGTAAAACCCCTCTCCAAGCTTCAGAAAGAAATCAGATAGCTAACTGAGCTACGTCAGTTGATGAACATTTGTTATTTGATAAACATGTTGTATTGATAAGCTTTTGGGTAATGTATTGATGAACGTTTTGTATTCATGAATATAAATTGATAAACATAAAAGTAAAATTGATGAAATTTTTTATTGATGAACAATACAAATATTTTATTATTTTTGATGAACACTTCCTTAATGACCAATTTTATTTTGTCAACATATTTTAATGAACAACTTTCTTGCTATGAACACTTTTGTTTCTATGACATCATTAGTCATTTACTTTGACTTTCTCATCAAATACTGAAACTTTTATAAACTACAAAAATATTTATATTTTAATGAACATCTTAAAACTCAATAGTCACAAAATTAATATTAAGTCATTTTATCGAACACCTTATAGGTGTTTTCAAGAACACATGATTGTTTTGAAAATTTTAAAAGAAACTATAGAAAAACTAAAAAGATGAAGAATTGTTATTAATTTAGGATTTATTTATCGATTAGTTGATTTTGAACTGCAAAATCAAGGAACAAATTTATATACTAATTGTTGACTTTTGATTAAAGTGGAACACAACATACTTGGATCTTCGAACGGTTAAAAAAAGAATAATCTTCTAATCGATGAAACTAGAATAAATGGGAGATGATTTGTGTACCATTTCTTTTTTTGGCTATACATCACTAAATCATATCAGTGATGCACACAGTACAACACCGCTATGCATAATCTAGTGGTGGATGGCAAAAAAATGGTGTACAAATCACCTCCCAGAATAAATGGAATTGGAGCATGTGATAGAATCAGATTCTAACGGTTAAAAAATAAATAAATTTTTAATCGATGGAACTAGAATAAATGAAATTGGAGCAAGTGATAGAATCAGTTTCTAACGATTAAAAAATAAATAAATTTTTAATCGATGGAACTAGAATAAATGAAATTGGAGCAAGTGATAGAATCAGTTTCTAACGGTTAAAAAATAAATAAATTTTTAATCGATGGAACTAGAATAAATGAAATTGGAGCATCTGATAGAATCAGTTTCTAATGGTTAAAAAATAAATAAATTTTTAATCGATGGAACTAGAACAAATGAAATTGGAGCATTGATGGAATCAATTTCGAATGGTTAAAAAAAGAATAATCTTCTGATCGGTGAAACTAGAATAAATGGGATCGGAACATTTGATAGAATCACTTTGTGGGTTGTGAAAATTAATTGTGTACTACCTCCGTCTCATATTAAGTGTCTACTTTGACTTTTTGTAGTCTTTTTTGTTCAACTTTTACCTTAAATTCTATTATTTGTGTTATATAATACTTGATGCAAAATATATAAATGGATTGGGTTTTAAGTGTATTTTCATTGGTATAATTTTCATCAAGTATTATATAGCACAAATGAAAATATTTACGGTCAAAGTTAAACAAGAAAAACTAAAAAAAATTAAAGTGGACTCTTAATATCATACTCTTTTCGTCTTAAAATAATACAATTTAAAAAAACATAATTATTACTGTTTCATCTTTTTTACTTTTATAATGACAGTTTTACTCTTAAGTAATTAACTTTTTTTTTTTTTTTTTTTTTTATTATTAAGTTTGTAATAACAATATCAAATAAAAATAATATGATAATCAACATCAAATTTCTCTATCTACTTTTAGTAGATAACGAGCTGGGAAACCCGCGCGTTGCAGCGGGAGTGCTCTGCGGGTTGGTGTTTTTTTTTTTTTTTTTTTTTTTTTTTTTTTTTTTTTTTTTTTTTAATGTTGTTTTGGCTGTTGTTGGTATATGTAAAAAGTGGCTAATTTTTATTTATTTATTTATTTATTATTTTTTTTTTATGTTGGTTTGTTAAATTGTATGAATAAATAGTTATATGAAGATTTTGCATGGGCCTATTGATTTCGAGAAAGTATTGCATATTTATACTCGTTTTTGTTGGAAAAATTATTTCGTAAATAATGGCGCAAGTTTCATAATTTTTCGAGTTCGTTTGGTACGTCGAATGGGTCCTACAGTGTTTATTGCAAAAATTTAGCCATTTTGTCAGAAATGGTCCCTCTACCCAAAGGTTTTATTTCCACCCTTTCAGTTTTGTCTTTGATCCCTCCCAAAAATATAAAAGACCCAAAATTCATTTTTATTCATTTAAACACACACACACACACACATTAACAAATCCTCTCCCCCTCTCTCTTCTCTCTTCACCTCGCCGGCAGCCCAACCTCCGGCCGACTTCCGGCGACCACCATTGCCGGAAAATTTTCCGGCGAGTGTTTTTATTTGCCGATTCGATAGATCGGCTTATCCTTTTCATTTCTGGAGCTTTTTAGCTCGTGACCACCACCGCAACCACCCTCACGCGCCACCACCACCAATTGTCACACCGCCGCCACCTCCACAGCCTTCCCCCTCCACTTTCTTCTTGGTAAAACACCTACACGCGCCCCCTTCCCCCTTTATTTTTATTATTTTCCAAAACCCTAATTTATATTTTTATTAAATCCGATTTACATTTAATTATTTTTAATAAAAACCTTTTTAATCATTGTTTTTGAAAACTAAAACTCGTGTGGAGCCTTCGGTCAAACTCGGTCAACCACCGAGTCAACTGAGTTGACTCGGTGTGGTAACTCGTGATGTTCTCTTGTTTTCTTCTATGTTTCTTGTGTTGCGGAATTGATTTGGGTCCGTTTGGTTGTGTCTTGGTGTCGGCAGTCAAAGGGAAACCAAGCCGTGACTCACGGCAAGTCACGGCGAGGCGAGGGTTTCGGTTAGGATTAGTTTGGGTTGATGTGGTGTTGTGATGGTTTGTGTTTGGATTTGTTGCTCGGCTTGGAGTTGGATTTGATGCGTTCGGTTTGTGTTTGGATTTGTTAATGGGATATGTTTGATGTTTGTGTTTATTTAGAGTTAGTAGGATTAGTGTTTGGATTTGTTTAGTCGTGGTGATGTTTGTGTTTATGCACAACTTTTTTAAGCATCATTTACTGTTTGAACAACTGTGATGCACAACTTTTTTAAGCATCATTTACTGGTGGAACAACAGTGACGTACAACACTACGAAGCACAATGCACAACTTTTTTAAGCATCATTTACTGTTGGAACAACAGTGACGTACAACACTACGAAGCACTCCAAATCCCCCCTTTTAGTATATATAGTAATAATTAATTTGGGACATTTTTAAAAGTTAAAACCCATAATAATATTGAAATGGATGGAGTAATATGTATTATCAAGATGATTTAACCTGGAGAGTTCACTTTTTTTGCGTAAACTGTCTATTTACTTCGTAAAATCACATGTTAATTGTTACATATACACATCATTGTCCTTGCATGCAAGTTTGGATGACATTCAGAAATAACAAACAAAAAATTTTGACAAACACATAATGCCAACTACACATTAGTTTGCATTATATCTGTACTTTTAACTAATTTTGACTGGGTATACCTTTAACTATGATGTTGACCTCCTTCCATTGTTAATTATGCTCAGTTTTTATCTAAGCAATTTTTTAAACATGATTCTACCTGCCTGCACTGATTCCAGTGACTTGGTCCGCGACAAAATCTAAAGGAAGTTTATTAAACCATGGTTTTTGTCGATACATGTAAATAGATCTATATTTTCAGTAATGAATACTTAAGCCATTTCATGGAGACTCGAGTCAACAAATATGAATTATTGATGGTCAAAGTTCATCTTGTTGAGCACATGGTTCAGCTTCGGTCTGTCGGGTATTTAATTAATCCTTAGTTAATTATGAAGTTAAGCTAACTTAACATGATAGTATTATAATAACTTTGTGTCTTATCTGTAATATAAAACCTTAACATATTAAGTCCACTCTGTAACAGTATACCTGTCACATAAGCAGTGGCGGATCTTGAAGTTTTTAGTGGAGGGGGCCGGAAATTTTTTTGTCCTATCGTTATATTAGGGTCTTCTAATTCGGGGAGGGGGGGGGGGGGGGGGGGGGGGGGGGGGGGGGGGGGGGGGGCCCGACTTAATAAATATAAATTTTTTCGGACGAAATACGGATAAGTTAGCACTACTGAGCGAAAAAAAAAAGGGGGGGGGGGGGGGGGGGGGGGGGCAACTAAGATCCGCCCCTGCACATAAGTACAGACAAAACAAAATTTGCCACCTCTAGTAGCAGAGCAATTGCACTCAGCGTGCTTGCTCATGATACGGGAAAACACTGCATAAGCATTACTTCAAGAAGCATAATTGATCATTGTGTTGATGTAAGAATACAACACACATAACCGAGGTTTATATATGCAGGGATGTGCCTAGTATATAATCTAAAACGACTGAGACTAGATTGATCTATATCGTGAGATATGCTTTTACCATAGTTGCTCCTGTTGGATCGGAAAGTAGATGTCTTACGAGGCCCATTCTCAGGCTGTGAGGTGCTATGATAAACATGTATAATGCAAATAGTAGTAGATCCGTTGAGGATAGAGATGATCCCAGAAACCCCCACCACATCCTGCATCCAAACAATATCGTTGTAAGATTAGTGTTCTTCAATCTTCATTCACGCCAGAGGTTGAAAATTTCAAACGGGTCAAGATAAAACATAACCTAAACTGAACCATTTATTCGTAAATGGGTCAAATTTGCCACGTCTAGAATATAACTTACACCATTTACCTTAATTGTCTACTTTTCAGGTCTCATGTCTACTAATATTAGATTATTCTGTGGCCGATGATATAGCACTATAATTTATGAAAACTTAAAATAATTGTATGTAGACACAACAAAGAACACTGATGTTGGCAGCTACCAGCAAACATGAAACTCCAACTAACAATTAAGGTGTTTGTTCGTTAAGCCTACTAAAGTGTGTTCCACTTCTGCTTTCTGCCAACTCATGTGGTCTGTTTTTCAATTTTGTTCATTCACACATATGTTGAATATTAGTACTGAAGTGCAAGGTTTAGAATAGAAATTGTACCAAGTGGGCAAGCGGAAGAAAGTACGGAAGAATGTACGTGTCCCTTCAATATCCAGTTGCACGATCAGTGCTAAGCCAAAGAGAAAGAACGCTCTTTGTCTTTTCCTTTCCAATGGCCAAAGGGTTTCCCAGGCTGAAGTCAGAACAATCGAAATTTATCAAAACACTGAACAATGATGTAGTTGAAAATGGATTTCCATGAAAATGGTACCATTGGAACAAGGGCGAAGCTTTATAGGGGCCGGGGGGGGCGCCCGACCCCCCGAAATTTTTTTGCGATATAGGGGGTATATAGTTTTCGTGTAGAAAAATTTCGGTATATTAGGTTTCGACCCCCCATTTTAATTGTGAAATTTCGGTATATTAGATCCCGACCCCCCACTAAAAGTTGGCAAGCTTCGCCACTGAAAATGGTACCATTGGAATACCTTGCTTTGAAATGTTAGTTGTATATCTTCCACAATCAATCATCTGTTTGGAACGTCCTGCTGTAATATCTTTGCAATTGCTGCTGCATAGTTGGGAGCTTCTGACAGCGATCTGACAACTGAATAGCCTGCTTGTTGCACATAACAAATGACGGTAATCAATTGAAGCATATGGTTAAATGAAATAATAGAAAGTAACTAAAATAGTTTTACCTGTGGCTGGATGCGCCATGCTAGCAGCAGCACCAAACGCAAGGTTCTTTTGCTCTGTATTCGGTAATGATCCGCCTACCGGAATATACGACCATTCCTACCAAACATTCGAGCAGAAAAATACTACCAAATTAGTATCATCAACGCATATATTTCCAAATTGAATCATAAGGAGACCAAAGGTTAAATTTAGTACCTCTTTATAAACTTTGGTTATTTTGACCCTCATTGTCTTTAATCTTGACATGAGTTTTGTCTTCAATAGATTGAAAGGCATCGCCTCTCTTGAAGCCAGACAGGTTTCCTGCAATTGTCTTTTTTATATATATCAAACACGCTAGGGGCTAGGTTGGTGATCACAATGTAATAAGAGAAAAATGTGCATTGAGCGAACCTCAAAAAACACTTTTGTTGGAGACATAGGCATAACATAAAGGAATGTCGGATATTGTGCTTCTACAGATTCAGCTGAATGTTTGGCATAATCTCGATAATCCATGAAAACCATTAGGCTTGGATCATAGGGAATGCTTTCAATCTGCGATAAGACATTTGATTAAAAAAGATACTGTAACTTTCATGTTTTAAAGTTTAACAGTTTATAACAACAGTAGTTACACATCACATCAGATCCTCACCTCAAACTCTACACCGTAAGCTGTTTGAACGCAAACACGAGGACCCCCAAGCTCTTACTGCAGAAGTTTACCTGAAGCGGCTCCAGATGCAACAGTAGCAAGCCTAATACAAAGCAATAAATCATTATAGAGCTTTCAAGTGTACATAGCTTAACTTTTGGAGCATAGACGATAGTCTACCTGCATGGAATGGTGACATTGCCTTCACACTCTATGAGACTGTTGCCGTCTGTAGCTTCAGTAATTCTTTCCACTTTGGAACTCAGATATGAAACACCTGCCTCCACGCACCTAAAAACTAAGAAATTATTGTTTTGCAAAGCTTCAACGGAAATAGGCTTGAAGAATATGGGAAATAGCCAAAAGGAAAGTTACCTTTTCAGCAACTCCTCATGAAGTAAATCACGGCTAACTCGTCCATAGGCACGGCCTATGAGGATGGGATCGTTGTCATCAAGATATACAAGAGTATCCCGCCATACATGTTCAATACACCCCTCAAGTCCAAGACCTGCAAACATATAGTAATCGTAATGTGCGCAACCTCAAACATGCCAAATATGATTTCAAAACGAAATAAGTTTGACCTTCAAAGTCAAATCACATTGAAACATATCTCTTCATACCTATAAATTCATCCTCCCAAACACCGTAATTATTCGTAAAAGGAAGATCAGATCCAATAAGTCCGACATTCAGACCAAGCTTAGCTGATTCTGCAGCAAGAGCAAGACCAGCCGGACCGCAACCAATTACAACCAAATCCAATATACACTCTCCAATCGGTATCCGTGGCAACTGCACCAGCAAACAAACGTCTTTCAGGATACAACAAACACCTAACTGATTCCATCCTATCAAACATTCAAAACAAAACAGCAAACGGACAACACGACCCCATAATTCAAACAAACCAAACTTTCTCATATTTATAGTTCGCGTCGCAAACGGCCACGGGGGTACCCCGGTTAGGCCACGTACATCTGAGCCAAATTACCGAAATACCCATAACTGTATAAATTAACTTTCAAAACAGTTTCCAGTTCTTCAAACCTAAAATCAATCCATTATCCACTAACAAACAAATCAATTAAATGAAGTAACAAACTTATCAAAATGAATACAATAGTACAAGTCACTAAGAACATAATACAAGCAGCAACCATCCAAAAACCGAAAGAAGGGGGTGTTTGGGTTTGCTGACTTTTTCTGCTAAAAAATAAGTACTTCCAAAAATAGTGTTTCAATTTGCTTATTCTATAAAAAGGCAAGAAAACTCGTAAAAATACAATCAAATTCACTTATAAAATGTTTTTAAGTTCAATATGTCTGTAAACAAGTAGTAACTTTAATTTTAGCAAAAGTAAACACTTACAAGAACCAGCTTCGTAACCACTACCAAATGGCCTAGCGGTAAGTCGATTAACCTCCTCACAAACAAGAGGTAAAGGTTCAAACCTTACTAGGTACATATTTGACGGTGGCCAAGGAAGGTCGGAAATAGTCACGGGAATATCCCGGTTAAGCCACGTACATCTAACTCAAAAAACTCGCCTTCCACGGGTATCCTAAACAGAGAAAACCTCATCCATTTTAAATAATCAGCTCCCATCCATTTTAAATAATCATAACGTAGAAGCAGTTTGGATAACACAAAATTGCTTAAAAAATAAGCACTTCCAAACACACTCAAAGTAACTAAACTTATCAAAAAAATAACAACAATCACATGAATACAACACACGCTAGTTCAATTCCTCCTAAAAACAGACGGGTTTGACCGGTTTGAGTCTTTAAGTAAAATGAACACTTTGAAAT
Organism: Artemisia tridentata subsp. tridentata; assembly: GCA_021014915.2. Lineage (NCBI taxonomy): Eukaryota > Viridiplantae > Streptophyta > Magnoliopsida > Asterales > Asteraceae > Artemisia > Artemisia tridentata. Next base: position 506,259,929 of record CP139508.1, read on the forward strand.
AAGCAGCTCCTTACCAGCTTATCAAAATCTGCTTATATTCCAAGCAGAAGCAATTCGGATAACACAAAACTGCTTCTACTAAAAAAATAAGCAAATAAGCACAAAAAGTCAAAAAACAATCCCAAACACCCCAAGACTAACAACAATCACATAAACACAACACAGAAGCAGTAGTTCAATTCCTGCTAGGTGCAAATAACACTGCCAGCTGGATTTGAGATAATTTATAGAAAATATCAATTACAATAAGATGGCCGGCAAACAAGCAAAACCCTCTTTTGGATAGCAAACCCAATCCTACTTAAAATGAAATTTTGTGTCATAGGGGACGAAAAATTACTTTGCACAAGCCGTTGAACCCTAGTAAAAAATAAACAAGTACAACAACAACCTTTTGGGACAAACTGGACTGGCAATCCATAGACTTATTCTGTTGCATTTGCACAAACAACAATTCTGAACCACCCGCTTTCACAAAATCCTCCTCCTCCCCCTCCTCTGCATCTTTTTTAACCACTACTAATCTTTCGCTTTTCGCGCTCCTTAATGAAAACCCATCACACCTTCTCTGCTTAACCAATGAAAATTCATGTTGTTGTTCTTGTTGTCTTATAATGTTGTTACTAGTAATTAACCTAGGACATAATGTTACAACAGTTGATGTCATGTTTCTAACTCCAAACCAACAGCATTCCATTTGATGAAAATGTTTTTTTTTATATGAAACAGAATTTGTTCTAACTAACTGACTGACTTTTTAAGACATTTGATAAATAATATCTTCTTAGAAATGTGTTTTATCACTTTGCTGTGTTTTTGTGTTTGGTTTTTTTTGGAATGGATAGGAGTTGAGTTCATGTTTTTATGCCACGTTGGTTTGTTTTTCTTTACTTTTCTGACGTCGCATGGTTTGATTGGGTGTTTTAATGTTGGGTGCTTTTTTGGACTTTGATAATTCTTTTTCCTAGAAGCTTGTAAATATCTTTTTTTAACATTTTAAATTTCTAGAAATTAGAGTAAACTTATGCGACTATCAAGGAGTTCAGTAGGGCTGGCAAATCGTGTAAACACGAACCTGTTAAGACACGACATGATAAGACACGACAAGATAAGGGGCAGACACGAACACGACACGATAATTTTTCGTGTCAAATTTTCAAAACACGAACACGACACGAAACCTGTTAAGCCCAAACAGGTCGACCTGTTAACGACACGAAACCTGTTAAGCCCAAACACGAAACCTGTTAACAAGTCGTGTTTTCGTGTTCGTGTCAAAATTGCCAGCCCTAGTTCAGTGGTTGAGAAAAGATGGTGAAAATGTATTCTTTGTTTCACAATTTCAACCCGGGCATCCAACTTTTTCAAAATGTAATGCATACTTATGTTTTCTTGCCACTTGACTAACAATTACTCCCTCTATCTCAATTTATTTGTCATAAGAGAGAAAACACAAAGTTTAATAAAAGTGAGCCACTTAAATTTTCAACCGCTAAATAGAATATTCCTCCACTAGATTCTCTAGTTTTTACTAAATAAGGAAAGTGAACAATTAATTTGAGACATCCATAAAAGGAAATATGGACAATTAAATTGAGACGGAGGGAGTACAAACCAACAATAGTTAAAAGTTAAAAAGCCTATTTTCTAAAAACCAGTTATTGGTATTTAAAAAGTTGATATATACATAAGACTTATTTTGTTTTGAGTAAATTACACGGATGGTCCCTGTGGTTTGTCGAAAATTTCATGTATAGTCCCTCAAAGTTTAAAGTTGCATGTATCGTCCCTCTGACTGCAAAAGAATAACATCTATGGTCCCTGTGTTGGATGGCCGTCTATTTCTCCGTTAAACATCATCCACGTGATAAACACGTGAGGGTAATAACGTCTTTTTCCCCAAGTACATGACTTGATACTTAAATTTTGTCCCAACACAAGATGCTCTCACACAAGATCCTATCAAAACATAACACACAAAACCAAATCCTATCACCAACACACAACAACAACAACGATTCACAAAATGCTCTCACACAAGATCCTATCAAAACAGACCATCAAAACATCAGATTCGAAACATCAATAAAAATAAACACAGATCCACGAAATACCTCATCATCTACAACAACAAAAAATAGATCTAAATTCTCATCTATCTCAATCGACACAATCAAAAATCGAGAGACAAACAAAAACCTATTGATCCGTTGAGATCAATATATAAATATGTCCTAGGAATACAAGGGAAAGTTTGTAAACCCGGGTCGTTATCCCCAACGAATGATTGAATGGAATTTGTGATTCGGTTCGTGATTGTGTGTGATGAATAGTGAAAGGGATATTTTGGATTTTTATGCTAAAATAAGTGAACATGAACTAAAAACGATTTAAAAGGCAAGTTAAACGATAATCTAACGCATACGTAATTAAAAACGTAAAGGAAATCTAAAAACGCGTCTAAACCGGGAAATCCCGAGCCTAAAACGTGAAAACTAAGAAATACTAACCCTAGGAATGAAAAACTATTTTTTCTAAGTTCTAATTAATAAAAGAAAATTTTGAAAAAAAGAATTATATTTTTTTTGACTTTTATTAAATTTATTATGAATTAAAAACTATTTTAAAGAAATTAAATGCTTAAAAATACTAAATGATTACGGAAAAATCCAAAATTTTACAGGAAACTACTTTAAGATAAGCCAGATTAAGGAAAAATAAAATGGTGATGCCAGCTTATTTAAATAAGCTGGTAATAAGCTAATAGTAAAAATAAGCAAAAGATAAAAAATAGGGGTTAAATAAAAAAGGGTGCAAAGCATAACCAAGAAAGTCCCAAGGGCAGTTGGTTATCTGTGTGTGTGGCTGTGTGAGCAAGAGGTCCAGGGTTCGAATCCCTGGACTCACTTTTTGCGAAACTTATTATTTTTTTTAATTTTTTTTCTTTTAAAACCTATTAAGCATATAACAATAAGCATTATTAAAAACTACAACTATTTCTGGAAACTTGAAATAAGCACAAAAATAAGCTAGGGATTAGAACAGTAGGCAAAAGAAATGAAATTAAGCTAAACTATTAAATAAAGGGAATATTAAGCTAAGTTCTAAACTAAAATAAGCTGGAATAAGCTAAAATAAACTAGGCTTAATCTAAATGTACCAAAGATCTCAGAAATAACCTATGATCATAAGCAGAAAAGCACTAAGTACTCTCAATAAGCACTTATGGCTGCTGATGGCACAGTTGTGCAGGGGAAAAATGGGCTTTTTCAAGCCACTAAAAAACTGTTATAAGCTAATCTAAAAAATTCATAAAAAATGCTAACAACTAGAATAACAAGCCAAATCTAAATTTCAGCTTATAACAGCTTATATCCAACAGATTAAAAATAAATGAAAAAGGCTGAAAATGGCAAAATTCAAGATAAACAGTCTGCTTATGCAGAATTGAGCAAAAACTATCCTAGGTTTAAAGGCACTTAACCAGGTACTCAGAATAGACTTAATGGACTAAAAGGATCCTAGAAACACCAAAAATAATGGCTTAAACTGCTTATTGCTATAGAGAACTTATTTGAACAAATTCTACTCTAAAATAATACTAAATCACTCAAATCCTTAAAACACTTCCATTAAGCTAAAGATCTTCTGAAAACAACTTTTATAAGTAAACTTAATTAAGATCAAACTTAGTAAAAGTGCACATGAACAGTTATGATCCAAATTGACCCGTTTGACTGCTTGACCCAAACAGTCCTTATCAAAGGACTGTTATGAGAATTTCAAAGAAATAGACCAAATTAGGCTGAGCTATGGAAGACAGAAGTAAAACTAACTACATTAAGCATAAATAAGTGAAAATAAGCTGAAAAGAAGCACTGAGAATAAGCAATAAGCAAAGTTTGACTTACGTTGACTTTTTAACTATTTGAAATTGAGACTGAATTAAGCAACAATTAGCTTAACAAAAGCTATAACTAAGCTGCTAAGAGCTTAAAGAACAGAAACAAGAGCTTTTTTAAACCTTAGACAACAATTGATTCGGATAACTGAGTAAATATTAAACTTGAATTAAGAGTGAAACAACACAATGCTATTGAAATAAAACTAGAATTGAGACTAAGGTTACATTAGACTGAAATTAAGCTAAACAACAAGACTTATCTAAATTCGACTTTAAAAACTAAATTACACTACTCCTACTCTAAATTAACTACTCACTGGTCTTCTGTGTGAGTAAGAGGCCTTTTATATCACTCAAAAAGACTTCTCTGAGCTTCTCTCTCCATTCCCACCCCTTGGATAACTTCAATTCAATCTCATTCGTCCATTGGGTTTTTGGCGGGAAAATGGGTTAGTGGATTTCCAGCGTGGAAGATAGTTGACTTTGCGCAAGGGGGGAAAGGTGGTTATGGTAGTGAAAAGAAGGAGACAAGGATGTCTTGGGAGCATGGGGGGGGGGGGACATGGTTGTCTGGGGAAATGATGGTCTGGGGAAAGGGAAAAGCGGGAAAGAAGATGGGAAGGGGTTGACTTTTTTTTGACCCTTTAGCTAAAAGGGTTGGGTTTTAGATCCGGGTTTATTTTGGTTGGGCTGGATTTGGTTTTATTTTTAGGTTTTAGGTTTAGGGTAAATTAGGTTTAGGGTAAATTGAGTTTAGGGTAATTAGGTTTAGGGTAAATTGTGAAAATAGGATTTTTTTGTGTCGGGTTCGTTTTTCCATGCTCATTCCAATGCCTTATCCCGGGATTGACTTTGACTTTTCTTTTCTTCATTAAATGCTCAAATGGTGTCGAGTCGATCCGGCAATGTCCATTTTTGCTCTTTTTCCCATCCAAGCTCGGTTTTGTCCGTTTTTGCCCCGTTTTCAATCCTTTTGTACCTGAAACACATAAAAACACAAACCAAGAATATTTGCAACAATACTTGGTCTATTTGGGTGTTTTTGGTCATTTTTGTGTCTTATATGAGTATACAATGATGAGTAAATAGGCACTCATCATCCCCCCACACTATCAATTGCTAGTCCCTAGCAATCCGATCATATAAAGTAATGAAAGGATCAAAAGAATACCAAGCATACCCCGTTTTGACTTTTTATTCAATGCAAGAAATTTAAACTAGAACAAAAATAGATAACATGCTTGATTTTCAAAAATGGTATCATGGAACGGGATTCACACAAAATGGGTGTCTCCAGGGAATTGTAATCGTCATCCTCTTTTTTATACTCCCAACTAAGCTTAAACTCAATGTGCAAATGTTTTTATAAAATGTTAACACTACTTATACTAATAATCTATGTAAGCCGAAACTTAACTTTTCACTCCCACAATTTATTCAAGTTAGGTGACTGTGCTCATTTTCAAAATTTTGACCGCAAAAATCGACATTTATTATGGTTGTTACTTGTTTAAGTCAAATACTAATTTACCGGGAACCTCGAAAATCTAAGGATCAAAAAGGGTCTTTTCCATGTAGCGGCTTTCTTCTCGGCACATCCCAAACCAGTTGGTTTTAGGTGACCAGGCTTTTGACACCCCACAGAGAATAGTACCGGAATTTGCGGAATTTTGATTTCAAAGATTTTGAATATTCCCACTAAACTAGTATTAAATACTGAAATAAATAACAACAAACGATCATTTAGAGATTAGAGACTCAAAGGTGAGATCACTCCATGTAACGGCTTTCTTCTCGGCACATCCCAAACCAGTTGGTTTTAGGTGACCAGGCTTTTGACACCTCACAGAGAATAGTACCGGAGCTTTCGGGGTCTTTGAAATCAACAATCTACCAAATTACCGTTTAACCTTTATGACAAAATTGACGAATCCAAGTTCAACTTCCGATTTAAATTTAAGAAAAAGCAAGTTTACCACATTTAAACAACATATACATCTTTATTTTTGCAACATCAAAACTTATTGCATTTTGCAATATCATTCCATTTTCTTATTTTGCTTTTTCATTTTTTTTATATATATATATGCTTTCTCAAAAATTAAAATAAAAAGTTGAACTCGGGCTCTATATCAAAATTGTATAAAAATTTGTTTTGCATAACAACATGATTTTAACGTTCAAACGTTTGAAAACAGCACTTATTTTAGTCAGATTAAGAGCTTCTGGGAGGAAAAGCCATAGATTACTTATATAAGCTCTAAAGAGAACCAACTACTCTACGCTTAGCATTTTCATTTGCACAAATCGTAAAACCTTAGTCTAATCGTTAAGGAAGCAGCCAGATCAACACTCTGGCAGAGTCGGGATTCCCCTTGTTCTAACCTAATCAAGACTAAACACTTTCTTTTTATGTGCAAAGCACTTCTTTTTCATGCAATTTCTTATTTAAAAACGATTTTTTTTTTTTTTTTTTTTTTTTTTTTTTTTTTTTTTTTTTAATTTTGGTAAAAAACGGGGTACTAGGGCACTAGAAGGTACACATGTGATCAAATTCGCAAGAATTCCCCCTCACACTTAGGATATTGCCCTCAATATTCAAAGTACCGGCTATTATGCCGACACTTAGAACGTAAAAAGATAATACTAATAGCCAAGTGTGCGACAGAATTCTCTTTTACACAAACAGGATTAAAAAGATATCCCCAAATAATCGTTAGCAAAAAAGATCGGATATTGGGCGGCTGGATTGAAAACAGGCGCATCAATCATCACGATCTAAGGGAAACCTAAAAATAAGAGCAAACAACACACAAAACAAAGCATAGTAGAGGAATTCCCCCACATTTAGTGTCAGAAAATAGAAAGAAGTCAGAAACATGGGTTGTCACCCATGAAGTGCTAATGTTTTTGTTAACCGAGTCACTAGCTTGACTCGACCCCGAATTCATTGGTCCATGGGGAAGCAAGTGGAAGAGAAAATCTTCATCGGACTTTCATTCAAGATGTTTGGATAATCATTGAATTTTAATGAAAGTTCCACACCGATGAGATACACCCGGCTCAAAAGAATGATAAATGGAGATGCCGGGGTCAAAAATGGTGTCTTCACTCCCAAACGAGTGAAGAAAAGGACGAGCTACCTTATAGGGGAAGAAAGGTAGAAAAACTCGAACGACATATGTGAAGTCAATATAATGGCGATCCTCAGAAGGAAATGTCACATATGTCGGAGAAAGAATGTCCTTTTGAATGTCAGGATTAAAAATTGAGGTCATATCATCAAGTTTAAAAATAATAGAGTCCTTGACCTCATCGTTCTCTAACACTTCATCAAAAAGAGGATTTACGTTGCTAGAAAAGTACTCGTCATCAAATTCAAAAAGAGAGTTCGAATAGACTTTGAGACTTTCATTTGGAACGTCCTCATCAGAAAGTGATTCGTCATCACTAGAGGAAAAATCATCGTTTGAATTGAAAAGAGGGTTAGAGAAAATCTTGGAAAAATCCTCTGAAGTGTCAAGAGGATAATCATCACAATCGCATTCACTGTCGGATATATCCTCAGACTCACTTGGGATTGGGAAAAGATTCTCAACACTAGACTTTATGAATTCGTCCGATTCCTTTTCAGGAATAGTGCTAAGATGCTCATCCCCCATAATGAGAGAGTCCTCGGCGTCCAAAGTCGGTAAGATGGATGTGGTTGCAATAGACTGAGGGAGTTGAGAAATGGTATTATTCAAAAGAATAGCACTCTCATCGTCGTCCTCCTCATCGCTCTCTTCTGAGTAATATAAGTCAATGGGAGGATATTTTTTTCTAAGAACCATCTCCTTAAGACCGTTTATTTCAGTTTGAAAGTTTGTGTTGAGTTGATTTTGAGCAATGTTCATTTTAGTAATCAATTCAGCTCTAGTTAACTCTCTTTGAAGAAGGTGATGTGGGGTTGTGTATTGTGAAGGTTGGTCAAATCCGGATGTTTTCTGATTGTTGTAAGGGTCGTGCTCATAGACAAGCATGTCTCCCATTCGACAATCAAATTTCGGATGAGGAAAACTTCCACAATATTCAAAGGAATATGTTTCCATCTCATGGTGTAGGGGTTGGTTTAAGAAATTGGTTGTTTCATTGTAGGGTTTTTGGTCATAGACAAACCTGTTTCCCGAATTTACAATGCTACAACCGTGGCAATTTCCACCATTTGGAGGACCTCTACACCATTCACAGCCATAATGGTAAGATGAAGACATATAAGAATTAAACGGGTAAAAGGACTGAGAAGATTATTTTTGGATTTTTATATTTAGAAACATTTTGAAAAACACAAAGGGAAAAAGGAAAATAAATTTGAAAAGAAAATCTTTTTGGGTTTTTATAAGAAAATATTTACGAGAGAAAAACGATAACTTCACGGGGAAGGGTCTTCAAAACACGAATCGACAAAACGGGAATCAAAAATTCACTTCAAGCCTCCCCGGCAGCTGCGCCAAAAATTGATCCGTTGAGATCAATATATAAATATGTCCTAGGAAAAACAGGGAAAGTTTGTAAACCCGGGTCGTTATCCCCAACGAAGGATTGAATGGAATTTGTGATTCGGTTCGTGATTGTGTGTGATGAATAGTGAAAGGGATATTTTGGATTTTTATGCTAAAATAAGTGAACATGAACTAAAAACGATTTAAAAGGCAAGTTAAACGATAATCTAACGCATACGTAATTAAAAACGTAAAGGAAATCTAAAAACGCGTCTAAACCGGGAAATCCCGAGCGTAAAACGTGAAAACTAAGAAATGCTGACCCTAGGAATGAAAAACTATTTTTCCTAAGTTCTAATTAATAAAAGAAAATTTTGAAAAAAAGAATTATATTTTTTTTGACTTTTATTAAATTTATTATGAATTAAAAACTATTTTAAAGAAATTAAATGCTTAAAAATACTAAATGATTACGGAAAAATCCAAAATTTTACAGGAAACTACTTTAAGATAAGCCGGATTAAGGAAAAATAAAATGGTGATGCCAGCTTATTTAAATAAGCTGGTAATAAGCTAATAGTAAAAATAAGCAAAAGATAAAAAATAGGGGTTAAATAAAAAAGGGTGCAAAGCATAACCAAGAAAGTCCCAAGGGCAGTTGGTATACTCTGTGTGTGGCTGTGTAAGCAAGAGGTCCAGGGTTCAAATCCCTGGACTCTCTTTTTGCTCAACTTATTTTTTTTTTAAATTTTTTTCTTTTAAAACCTATTAAGCACATAACAATAAGCATTATTCAAAACTACAACTATTTCTGGAAACTTGAAATAAGCACAAAAATAAGCTAGGGATTAGAACAGTAGGCAAAAGAAATGAAATTAAGCTAAACTATTGAATAAAGGGACTATTAAGCTAAGTTCTAAACTAAAATAAGCTGGAATAAGCTAAAATAAACTAGGCTTAATCTAAATGTACCAAAGATCTCAGAAATAACCTATGATCATAAGCAGAAAAGCACTAAGTACTCTCAATAAGCACTTATGGCTGCTGATGGCACAGTTGTGCAGGGGGAAAATGGACTTTTTCAAGCCACTAAAAAGCTGTTATAAGCTAATCTAAAAAATTCATAAAAAATGCTAACAACTAGAATAGCAAGCCAAATCTAAATTTCAGCTTATAACAGCTTATATCCGACAGATTAAAAATAAAAGAAAAAGGCTGAAAATGGTAAAATTCAAGATAAACAGTCTGCTTATGTTGAGCAAAAACTATCCTAGGTTTAAAGGCACTTAACCATGTACTCAGAATAGACTTAATGGACTAAAAGGATCCTAGAAACACCAAAAATAATGGCTTAAACTGCTTATTGCTATAGAGAACTTATTTGAACAAATTCTACTCTAAAATAATACTAAATCACTCAAATCCTTAAAACACTTCCATTAAGCTAAAGATCTTCTGAAAACAACTTTTATAAGTAAACTTAATCAAGATCAAACTTAGTAAAAGTGCACATGAACAGTTATGATCCAAATAAACCCGTTTGACTGCTTGACCCAAACAGTCCTTATCAAAGGACTGTTATGAGAATTTCAAAGAAATAGACCAAATTAGGCTGAGCTATGGAAGACAGAAGTAAAACTAACTACATTAAGCATAAATAAGTGAAAATAAGCTGAAAAGAAGCACTGAGAATAAGCAATAAGCAAAGTTTGACTTACGTTGACTTTTTAACTATTTGAAATTGAGACTCAATTAAGCAACAATTAGCTTAACAAAAGCTATAACTAAGCTGCTAAGAGCTTAAAGAACAGAAACAAGAGCTTTTTTAAACCTTAGACAACAATTGATTCGGATAACTGAGTAAATATTAAACTTGAATTAACAGTGAAACAACACAATGCTATTGAAATAAAACTAGAATTGAGACTAAGGTTACATTAGACTGAAATTAAGCAAAACAACAAGACTTATCTAAATTCGACTTTAAAAACTAAATTACACTACTCCTACTCTAAATTAACTACTCACTGGTCTTCTGTGTGAGTAAGAGGCCTTTTATATCACTCAAAAAGACTTCTCTGAGCTTCTCTCTCCATTCCCACCCCTTGGATAACTTCAATTCAATCTCATTCGTCCATTGGGATTTTGGCGGAAAAATGGGTTAGTGGATTTCCAGCGTGGAAGAGAGTTGAATTTGCGCAAGGGGGGGGGGAAAGGTGGCTATGGCAGTGAAAAGAAGGAGACAAGGATGTCTTGGGAGCATGGGGGGACATGGTTGTCTGAGGAAATGATGGTCTGGGGAAATGGAAAAGCGGGAAAGAAGATGGGAAGGGGTTGACCTTTTTTGACCCTTTAGCTAAAAGGGTTGGGTTTTAGATCCGGGTTTATTTTGGTTGGGCTGGATTTGGTTTTATTTTTAGGTTTTAGGTTTAGGGTAAATTAGGTTTAGGGTAAATTGAGTTTAGGGTAAATTGAGTTTAGGGTAATTAGGTTTAGGGTAAATTGTGAAAATAGGATTTTTTGTGTCGGGTTCGTTTTTCCATGCTCATTCCAATGCCCTATCCCGGGATTGACGATGACTTTTCTTTTCTTCATTAAATGCTCAAATGGTGTCGAGTCGATCCGAAAATGTCCATTTTTGCTCTTTTTCCCATCCAAGCTCGGTTTTGTCCGTTTTTGCCCCGTTTTCAATCCTTTTGTACCTGAAACACATAAAAACACAAACCAAGAATATTTGCAACAATACTTGGTCTATTTGGGTGTTTTTGGTCATTTTTGTGTCTTATATGGGTATAAAATGATGAGTAAATAGGCACTCATCATCCCCCCACACTATCAATTGCTAGTCCCTAGCAATCCGATCATATAAAGTAAAGAAAGGATCAAAAGAATACCAAGTATACCCCATTTTGACTTTTTATTTGATGCAAGAAATTTAAACTAGAACAAAAGTAGATAACATGCTTGATTTCTAAAAATGGTATCATGGAACGAGATTCACACAAAATGGGTGTATCCAGGGAATTGTAATCGTCATCCTCATTTTTATACTCCCAACTAAGCTTAAACTCAATGTGCAAATGTTTTTATAAAATGTTAACACTACTTATACTAATAATCTATGTAAGCCAAAACTTAACTGTAGGATATTCACTAACACATAAACACAAGATTGGAGCTTGTTATGGATCGAATAAGATGAGAAGTTAGAGAGAGAGAGGTGGGAACTTAGAGAGAGAAATTTATGTGTATTAGATTAGAGAATAATGAGAAGTTCCACCCTTTCCCTTGTGTGGGAAAGGGTACTTATAGTTCTTACATAATATGCCCCTAGCGGGCTATGGAGAGAGCTGACAGAGGGTAAAGACCCGACCCACTCCACAATACTAATAATAATAACTACGCTACTACTAATATTACTAGTTATCCTACGAGCTATGATGTGCTAATAAGTACTCGGGGTGACCAAGTCTTCAACTGAATATTCATATTCCTAACAATCTCCCCCTAAGGGAGGTCACCCCTGAAGTAATGTTCTGAATTTTTGCACTTCATCCATGGCTCTTGACTTCATAGCTCGTTAAACAATGATTCTTCACAATCCTTGATCATTGTGCTGCAACAAATCTTCAGATGACTTTTTCTTCTGTCTTGGATGATCTTTGTTGATTCTTTGGAGTTATCATCCACCATGTGTTTCCATGTCATCTTTTAGTGGTATGTATCAATGTGATGTGGTACTCTTTGAACCGACATGCTCACTCCATTCTGGGTCATGACTTTCAGCATCAGAGTTAGCAGAAGCTGTGTTGAAGGTCATTTAGGTTGTCATGACTTCATTGAACATGATGATGGAGTAGAGCGAACATGTGGTGATGGATTGTGTATGTTGCGCCAACATGCTCACACTTATCTGGATCATGATCTTCAGCTTCAGAGTTGCGGAAGCAGTGTTGAAGGTCTTTTCGATTGATCATGACTTCTTTGTTAAAGATGATGTTGTAGTGTGAACATGTGGTGGTGGAATGGCATCTTTTCTGCAACCAGCTACAACATCCAACAGCTACAGCCGCCAGAAGTTCCTGCATACGACAGTTAGCAATAAAACGTCCGGTACTTACAGGTTCGGACTTCGAGATTGTTAACAACATAGTGTGAAAACTCTCTCTAATCCTTACCAGGACCGTTCCTAATCGAAAACCCACAGAGGGCTTTTTAAGATCGTACCGTAGTATATCAACGATTAGGTGAGTCGCTGGAGATCACTCCACGACTGTAGACCGTTTGAAACCGCCGCAATCACTAAGCGTAATCCACAGGGAATTACCGAAGTGACCTGCTTTCAGGGCTGCTTGATGTTAACCCTGGCAGGAATTTCCATTCAATCACTGAGAGTTACATTTGTAAATTCCCTCATGAATGTTCTGGCAGATTGCTAAGATCTGCGTAGGACTCATAAGTTTACAACTGGTGTCCTTAATGTTGAACACCCAGTGTAGAAGTAACACGTGTTCCTATGAGATCTTATGATGCATCTCGTGGCTCTAGACTTGAATAGTGCATTTTTGGTAGTCGGAGACTTGAGCGGTGTCTCCTGTTTCAATATCAACACAACTCGTAATGAGCGGTCGATAGATTATGCAGGGTTCCCTGTGAGAATGAAACAAGTCCTTTTAAGAGAACTTGAGTGGTTTAGAAGGTTTAGTGCAGTGCGTCACTGGGTCCATGACGTCTTGTCTTCAATACCGGTGTTACCTTAGTAACCACCAGTAGCATATGAATTGAACCCGGTTTCTGCCCTAAGGTTGAATAATTGGAGGGCTATTTCTTTTCACCCTTTCTCATTTCATTTCTTTTTAATTCTTCAACCCCTTCTTTCTCCTTTCTCATATTACTCCTTTTTTCATATCATACCTAAGGACTTTCTAATACTAACTATTTGGTATTGTCCTTGGGTAGATCCCTCCGGCTCTGGCGGATCATAGGACGGTTTTCCTAACCTTAGCCACCTTATAACTTCATGACTATCCTATGTTACCATTTACCAAAATCCTTGAAAAATCTCTCAAAGTGTTCATGATTATGAAACACATTTTGCTAACACTTTGAGAGTTTTATATTTTTCAAATGCTCCCCCTCAACATGTGCTCGAATAATTGTTTTATAAATTTGCACATGTCAGGTGAAGCACGCACTTTTGAATTGATTGATTTTCCAAGAACATGATCATCGCGAGACACGCTTACATCACTAGTGAACTAGCTTGAAATTATTACCCGTCCAGATCACATTCAAGAAAAATCGCTCGAAATCGGTACACTCTACTCAGACACGTCCTTTGCGAGACACGCTTACATCACTAGTTAGACTAGCTTGAAATTATTACCCGTCCAGGACATGTCCTTTCGACTACTGACTTTTAGCTATCGTCAATTCACTGGTTAAGTCTGAGTCACGATCACATGAGGTGCCAAATCCTTCGCTCCCCCTTAATCAATGCATGGGAGAGCATACTACCACATCCAAAACATTTTGCTCCCCCTAATATGTGCATTGATATACAAAATGGTTTAGCACATATGGGAGAGCTTACATATATGTCCAAAACATCACATTTTATCAGATTTCATATTTAAATCACATTCTCTCCCCCGATCAAAAATTTCAAACCCTTTGAGATTTATGATCCCAATTGATTTAAATTAGTTAGAAAATTCTGGGAGAAAATGTGTCCGATTAAATGTTTTCTGATAATTGAGCAAAGAAGACTTCTCTTCTTATATACGAAATGATGCACTGAAACGTACATCAGATCGAAGAAACATGGATATAAAGTAATCCATGCCCAGGTGAACATCATCCAATTAGAGGAACAACTGTCTTTTTGGCGACAAGCTTTCCTCAATGTATAGCGTGGGTTGCTATCTGAAGTAATTGCAAGCCATTAAGACATGTTTTAACTGATTAGTTTAACTTCTGCTCGAGCTTCATTTAAAGATCCATGTCATTGTTGAATGACATTTCTAGATCCGTAAATGTTATCGATAAACAGAAGACATGCCTAGGTAGGACTATTTTTGGTATTTTTTGATTTTTCGATTTTTATGGTTTTTATAGGTTTTATATTTTTGTATTTTGTTTTTGTTTTAAGATATATACAAATATGTACAAGGATATAAGAAGACAATCCTTTACTCCTCCTTTTCTTCCTGAAGACACTTGAGGGTTTCAGGTGTCATGCTCTTCATACCAAGGCGTGGGAGAATAAACTGAAACCTTTCTCTTGGGAGAGCCTTGGTGAAGATACCAGCTAACTCAAACTCTGTCCTCACGAAGTATAGTTCCATAATTCCTTTTTCCACCTGTTCCCTGATGAAGTGATGCCTGATGTCGATGTGTTTTGACCTGGAGTGCTGAACATTGTTACAACAAAGAGCAATGGCGCTTTTGTTGTCACAATATAGGGGGATTTTGTTGTATGAGAATCCATAGTCTGAAAGTTGTGATCGCATCCAAAGGATTTGTGCACAGCAAGCAGACATGGCAATGTACTCAGCTTCAGTAGATGATATGGAAGTACTCATCTGCTTCTTAGAAGACCAACTAACCAACTTTTCCCCTAAAAACTGAGCTCCTCCTGAAGTACTACGACGAGTGTCTTGACATCCCGCATGATCAACATCAGCATAAGCCGTTAACTCCATTGCAGTGTCCTTAGGATACCAGAGACCCATATGAACAGTGCCTTGAAGATATCGGAAGATCCTTTTCACCGCTTCAACATGCTTCTTGGTTGGCTTGGATTGATACCGAGCACACATACACACAGCAAACAGAAGATCTGGTCTACTAGCAGTGATGTACATCAAAGATCCAATCATGCTTCGATACTTTGTTATATCCACTGGAATCCCTGAAGGATCTTCATCTAGCTTTGTTCTATCAACCATGGGAGTGTCAACAGGCTCACTTGAATCGAATCCAAACTTTTTCAAGATCTCATTGGCGTATTTGGATTGATTAATGAATATGCCTTCGGGACTTTGAGAAACTTGTAATCCTAAGAAGAATGACATTTGTCCCATCATGGACATTTGGAACTTGGAATTCATCTCCTTTGAAAATCTATCACATTCACTAGGATCTGTTGAAGCAAAGATGATATCATCTACATAAATCTGAACAAGTAGCAGATGTTTTCTTGACTTCCTGGTGAATAGTGTGGGATCAACAACACCCTTGGAGAACCCGTTCACTAGAAGGAACTTGGACAATGTATCGTACCATGCCCTTGGTGCCTGCTTTAACCCATAAAGAGCCTTCTTCAAGCGGTAAACATGAGTAGGATGTTCAGCATCCACGAATCCTTCGGGTTGGCTCACATAAACTTCTTCCTTTAAGTCTCCATTCAAGAAGGCCGTTTTGACATCCATCTGGTAGACTATCATATTCCGAATAGCAGCATTTGCAAGGAAGATTCTTATGGCTTCAATTCTAGCAACCGGAGCAAACGATTCTTCAAAATCAATGCCCTCTTCTTGTCTGAACCCTTTTGCAACTAGCCGTGCCTTGTTCTTTAACACATCACCATGCTCATCAAGTTTCACTTTGAAGATCCACTTTAAAGCAATGATCATTGCAAGCTCTGGAGGAGGCACTAATTCCCATACTTCAAGTCGATCAAATTCATGAATTTCATCCTGCATAGCCTGGAACCAGCAATCTTTAGTCATTGCTTCTTTGGCATCTTTTGGTTCGACTTTGGACAGCACAGAATTGAAGAAGCACCATAGTGCATCAGTGGCTAGTTGATTACGTGTGGATACTGGACGTGAGGGATTGCCTATGATGTTGTCGATTGGATGATCACTGGTCCATTTTCTGACTTCAAGAGAGGATGTGTCTGATGAATGTTCAGGAGCAAATATGTTTTCAAAAGGAACCTCATCAACAGGAGCAAAAGGATTAACTTCCAAAGAATGGTTATCTGCAGATTCTTGTAGTACTGGAGAGGATTGAGTATTTGATGATGAAGGCGATTGACTGGCAGCTGGAGCATTGAGACTGACTGATACTGAAGCTGTTGGGCCTTCTGTGCCTTGCGGGGCTTGAGCCTCAGCCATAGGAAGTACAGCTGGTGCACTTGGGATGGTTCCATTCGTTGGCTCAAAGTATTCATCAAACATAGGATCAAATAACTTCTTCAACTCCTCACATGTAGGTGGTACATAAGAATCCGCAGGCGTGGAATTCTGTACAAGTCCTGAACTAATGGGTCCAGGTGTCAAAAGTTTAAGATCGGGTCCAGAACTAATTTGTCCTGAAGCAGGTTGCTCACTCAGCTCGTCGAACGTGACATGAATGGTTTCCATGATTTTACGGGTTCTCTTATTGTAGATTCTATACCCTTTACTGTCTGGTGCGTATCCAACAAAAATACCTACGTCTGCTTTAGCTCTTAACTTTCCCAAGTCTTGACTATCATTAGTCGGATAGCAAAGTGCGCCAAACACACGGAGAAAGGAAAGATCTGGTTTCTTGTTATGAATTAACTCGTAGGGAGTCTTTTCATGAACAGGATGAATTAGAGATCGGTTTTGGGTGTAACATGCTGTTGCAATAGCCTCTGCCCAGAGAAACATCGGTGCCTTTGAAAATATAAGCATGGTTCTTGCAGCTTCCACCAGAGTACGGTTCCTTCGTTCAACAACTCCGTTCTGTTGAGGAGTGCGAGGGATACTTTTCTGATGCGTGATGCCAATACTTTCATAGAAATTACGGAGTTGTTGGTTAACAAACTCAGTACCATTATCAGTGCGGATGATTCTGACAGTTTTATCGAGCCTTACTTGCAGCTGTTTTATCAGTTTAATGATAACCTCTGGAGTTTCGTCCTTGGTTCTCAAAAACTTTACCCATGTGAACCGAGAATAATCATCTACTATCACCAAAACATATTTCTTTCCATTTATGGTTTGTATTTTCATTGGACCGCACAAGTCCATGTGGAGGGTATGAAGAACTTCCAAGTTGGTGTTAATGGTTTTAGGCTTGTTGGTTTGTTTCTTGCTTTTTCCCAGTTGACATGCAGAGCAGAGATGATCTTTCTCATATTTTTGCCTGGGCATCCCTCTAACAAGATCTTTACGGGAAAGATTATTTATGGTACCGAAGTTCAAGTGGTTCAAACGTCGATGCCACATCCATGATTTTGTTTTAGAGGCTTTTAAAAGCAAGCATATAGGAGAGGACTTCAACATTTCTTCAATCGATATGGTGTATAGATTGGTGCCCCGACTGCCCTTGAAGAGATCTATACCATCCAATTCTCTGACGAAACATGTATGTTTTCTGAAAGCCACTTCCAGATCTGAACCACAAAATTGACCCACAGAAAACAGATTGTGCCCTAATCCTTCCACATAATATACCCTTGAGATTACACTGTCACCGAACACATAATCTCCATAACCCATAATCGCACCAAAGTGGTCGTTCCCGAATCTAACTGTCCCGATAAACTTTTTCACGAAATTCTTGAGCCGTGAGCGATCCCTAGTCATATGTTTAGAGCAGCTTGAGTCCAAATACCAAAGGACGATTTGTACGACCTGCATTTGAAAACAGACAACAATGGATAACTGAAATATGTGGATCCCCACGTGCATTTGGGGTCCATTTGGTTAGCACACACAAATTCAGGAGCAACAGAAGTATCAATCACTGAGGTTACTATAGTGGAATCTACCCTAGGTTCAGCAGATGACTTATAATGAAGGCATTGTGTTCCTAAGGGCAAGGTTCGACCTGTTGGTCTCCATTCCTTAACCTTTACATTCTTATGTTTATTCACCTTAGGTAATGGATGTTTATTTCCTAAAGCAAATTTCTTTCCAGTGGGTCTCCATTGATACCCAACATTTGCAAAAGTTTTTCCTGTTGCCTTCCAAACTTTCTTACTTCTTTCAGTTTTTCTAACATAATTAACATGGGGTGGAGCATGAGACATCAGAAATGACACAACACATTCATCATGATTAGCAGAAATTAAGCATTTGTTACATGTTTTACAAACCGCATTAGAATTCGAATTAATTACAGTACTTTTAATACTAGAATCAACACGATTCAATCTAGTCTTTGCAAACTTATTGTTCCTAGGTTGGGCTTCTACACTCTTCTTGTGATCACTCTTAGCTAGCGTAGTCCTATCATTCCTTGTATTGCCTTTAGGCTTTGACCCGCTAGCTTGGGTGTCACTTTTCACTCCTGTAGAAGTAACGATGGGAACATTAGTTTGTTTTACTAACACATGTTTTCCTGATTTTGATGTGCTGGGTTCTGATGTTGTACATGGTAAATCAAAGGCTACATGTTTGTTCTTAACAATGGATGATGATGCAACAAATCTATCTCTATGGCTGTTAAACTTAGGGACTGAGCCTATGGCATATTCTAAGTTTTCCTGAATCCTTTTCATGAGTTTGTAGGCATAAACAACTGCCCTATCAAGTGGCTTTTCAGTTCTATCCTCTTCAACTACCTCACGAAGTGTGTCAAGGCCCTCTCTAAGATGATCGAGATATGTTTGATGGGCAAAGCTATTATTTCTAAGGTTAAATGGAATACGCCCAACATCAACATCATACTTTTTACTAGCAGCAGCCTTTGGTGCATCACAATTACAAGTGGTGCATGGCATTTTACCTTTCACCTGAGCCTTAAGATTCTCAATTTCATTTGTCAAAGAGGTTATTTGATCATTGTGATTGCTTCTTGTAACTTTTATAGAATCATATAACTCTTTGAAATGTTGTTTGACCTTAGAATTTTCTTCTCGATAACACTCATTTTCATGATGTAACTTATTTATGGTGTTTTGATATTGAAAATTCTGAGAATCTGAAGACGAAGGTTTATTGGTGCCATACACATCACACTTGTTGGATTTCAATTGGGCAATTTGGGCCCTCAGCATTCGAATCGTGTTCGTGTGAGCTTGAATTTTCTCATCTCGTTTGCTTAATTCAAAATAAGTATCAAATTCAGGAGCATCCAAGGATGTCTTGTCATTTGATATTTTGTGTTTTTCATTTAAATGTTGATGTTTCATTTGCAAATTTAGATAATCAACTTCTAGTTTTGAAAAACGTTTAACCATATTATCATGGTCATCATTTTGAATTTTTTCAAGCAATTTTAAATTCTCCCCCTCAAGCTCAACAACACGATTCTGGGTGACATTTAACGCAATAGCATACTCATGAAATTGACAAGCAGACAATGCAGAATCAGTAGCAGTGTAAAATACATCTTGTGCAATACATTTAGCAATCAAGTTGTCATTAGTGATGAATATGTTTTTTCTTTCAATCTCACGACTCTTAATTTCTATTGCATATTCATTCACCTCATTTTCCATGTCTTTAAACACTACTTTCATTTCTTTTATTTCTGTGTTGAGGGCAGTTTGCAACCCTTCAAAATGTTCTTTAAGTAGTTTAAAGAATGGCATGACCTCAGTTAAGTAACACCTTTTTGCATGTTCAAAACACCTTTCCCCCTCAGTAATTCCGGTTGGTGTGATTCTCTTCTTACATGTTTTATCGAAATCAGCAAACAGTTGCCAAAGCACATATAAGCTAATTAAGGTTTTGCATTCAGTGGGAAGAGACAAAGGCACCAAATTCCTAGGTGTATTGGGAGGATACATCGTTATGGACGCAACTTTTCTAATGAGAGGGGTGTTGGCCTTAAGTTTTTCTTCCTTAAGTTTTTCATTATCTTGTTTCCAGAATATCTGTTCAGGTGTTAACTTCTTTTGAGGAGCAAACACAGTCAAACGATTTTCCTCACTATAGTCATGGGGCTTGACTATTATTCGTCTGGCTATGCACTCGGGATCCCTCATTTTCTCACTCATTTTTTCCCTCGTTCTATCACTTATCTCATCCTCTTCATTTGTGTAGATATGCTCAGGCGGGTCATGAATAGGCATAAGCATCACATTACCATCATATAGGGCAGGTTGAGCTACTTTCATGCCCCTAAGGATGGTTGACTTGGGTTCACCTATCATGATCTTACTATGCTTATCACTCAACTTTCTGTGCTTATGAATCATTTGAACAGTTTGTATGGTTTGATCTTGTGTGTACAACTTATCTTCAAGCTTATTTTTTAACGTCTTGAGTCTAGAGAAATCATTTAAAAATGTTGTTTCTTTTTCTTTGAATTCTAGCTTAAGTGTAGTTATACAATTTTGTACTTCCTGTTTCTGTTTGACAGACTGTTCTAGCTGATTTTTCAAAGAATTCAACTCTTGTTTTAATGTTTATTCTCTTACTCTAGACTCTTTAATAAGTGTACTCATTTGACCTTCTAATTTCTGCTCGCGTTGATTAAGATCAAACTTAGCGCGCTTTTCATACATAGCCACTTGTTCTTTATAAATGTTTAGTCTAGTGATCAAGTTATCATCAGGGATAGGCAAGTTGTTCTCATGGCACTCACATGCATTATCTATATTACACGCATTATCTAAGGCACACACATTACTTATAACACAAGCATCATTATTGACAGAAGATTCACCATTTGGTACATCAGGCGAGTTGTTGTGATTCAAATACTGTTCATATGAAATAATATTGCTATTTTCCATGTCAACATTACTTGAGTCAGAAACATCTGCCTGTTGTACTTCTTTGGGATTCTTTTGTCCATCAACTATATCATATGTGTCATAGATTTTTAGTACCTCAGATATCACAGATGCACTAGAGGAACCAGCTTGTCGAGGTGATGAAGCCAAGGAAGACAAGTTGGCCATGAAGATTGTTTGAGCCGTAGGTTCATCATCTACATCTGAGTCAAATGCATCACAATCATCTGCCTTGAAGATGTTAGGATCATTAAGTGCTAGATCATGAACTGGTTGCTCATCCAAATCTTCATCAAACGTATTTCCCCCATCACCAGCCAAGAACAATAACTCTTCCTCATCCAATACAGCTCCATTCTCTTGAGCTTGCATTAACAGCATCTTGTCTTTGAAGTAATCTGAGTTCTGAGGACGTTTCGGTTGATTGCAGTTTCTGGCAATGTGTCCCAGTCCTCCACAATTATAACACTTGATATGTTTCCCTTGCCCCTGATTGGCATTCCCTGCTCTATTCTGCACATAACCTCAACCCATGTTTCTTTCAGCTCTCCCTTGCACATTCTGAACCACAATTTTCCCATCCTCCACCATTGCTAGATTGCGTGGGTTGAATGAATTCCTTAACTGATTGTTGGTCTGAGGGAGTGATGCTTGAAACTGTTGAACCAGTAATGATACTTGATTGGTGAGGTTGTCAATCATTTTGTCGGTCTGAGAGTAGCCTGAGTCAAGTTGAGAACTCATAGCAGGTACTGGTGAGTGAAGTTGATGATAGCTTGGGTTGGATGATGATTGGGTTGTTGGTAGAACATTTGTCATAAAAGCCAGTGGATCATTTGTAGTTGAAGGATTTAACTTTTCTCTCAGCACCCGATCGTAGGCAGCATGCTTCTCATGTTGTTGCAGATAGGCATATAGCTGTTCATAGTTGGTATCCCTTAAACCTTTGTTGAGTTTGACAGCAGTAACAAATCTGTCCCATTCAGGAGTCATGTTGTTCACAAACTTTGAGTTTAGTTGGATGTTGGGCATAGTCATTCTGATCATCCTCATATCATTCACCAACTTATGAAATCTCACATAGTAGTCTGTGATATTCTCTCCTGGGTTCATTTTGAAATGCTCGAACTCATCATACAGCTGTGACTCACGGTCTTCCTTTGTGAGTTCTGACCCTGCCAACAACATTTTAACATTGTCCCACACAGCTTTAGCTTCAGTGTTGAAATTGATGAGCTTGTATACATCCTTTGGCAGACCTTGAATGACAATGTTTGAAGCTCTAATGTCAGAATCATACCTCTTCTTTTCTTCATCATTAAGATCATTGTACTCACGAGGTCTGTCAATTCCAAGTGTGACTGTGCCATCTTCACCAGTAGTAACAACATCTCTGGTGGTACCCATCTGAAATGGTCCTTCATCAATGGACTTAAGAATGTTTGCTCCATTTTCTTTTCCCAAGCAGTAAAGTCTTATTCGTTGTGCCCAAGACTCATAGTCCGTCCTATCTAGCATAGGTGGACGAGTGTCAGATCCTGCTGCTTGAATATCATCTGATGAGGTGCTTGATATGGTAGCCATAGTAAATACGGGATTTTATAGATCTTGTGATTTAACCGAGAAATTAAATCTTTCGCGGGACTTTCTAAAATCACCAAGAAACAAACCGTAACCTAAGAATAACTTCCCACTACTAATAGACAAATAGCCAGAGACAAATCTCTACCCTGAAGATACAAAACACCACAAACAAATTGCTATTCTGATAGGACAAATCGCTACTATGATGTACACAAATCTCTACCCACAAACCGCTAGTCTTGATTGACACAAGTCGCTACACACAAAACGCTAACTTTTGGGAATAGGACAAAACGCCAGTCACAAGACAAGTCCCTACTTTTGGAACTGAGACAAATCGCTGCTTTTGGAACTTGCACAAATTGCCACTTTTGACACAAATCGCCAGACACAAAATGCTAACTTTTTAGAACTAGTTAAATCGCCACTTTGACTAACACAAAATGCTAGTTTTTGAAACAGGACAAATCGCCAATCACTAAAAGACAGAACTGTCACTATCTAGGACAAATCGCCACCCACAAAACATCAAACAAGTCGCTATCGTAGCTGTTTGTCTTTTTTTGCCAAATCCGGTAAAGGGACAAATAGCTAACTCGAGAAAGACACAAATCGCTACTTTTCTTTCCCAGCCAGACACAAATCGCCACGAAGAACTTTTTACCATGAGACAAACCTCCACGACGAACAACCTTTTAATCTTCCAAAAACCATCACACAACGCCTAGATTTGTGATTCCAAACACCAAACACTACTCCTATGTAATACCTAAGCTAGAAAGTACAAGATTTAACAACTTCTACCAACTAAACAAGACGTAAAATGGAATTTTAAGAACAAAACTATTCGAACCAAAAACAACCCCCAAACTACACAAATCCGTGAATATCAACACACATGGACTTAACCATGGCTCTTGATACCAATTATAGGATATTCACTAACACATAAACACAAGATTGGAGCTTGTTCTGGATCGAATAAGATGAGAAGTTAGAGAGAGAGAGGTGGGAACTTAGAGAGAGAAATGTATGTGTATTGGATTAGAGAATAATGAGAAGTTCCACCCTTTCCCTTGTGTGGGAAAAGGGTATTTATAGTTCTTACATAATATGCCCCTAGCGGGCTGTGGAGAGAGCTGACAGAGGGTAAAGACCCGACCCACTCCACAATACTAATAATAATAACTACGCTACTACTAATATTACTAGTTATCCTACGAGCTATGATGTGCTAATAAGTACTCGGGGTGACCGAGTCTTCAACTGAATATTCATATTCCTAACATTAACTTTTCACTCCCACAATTTATTCAAGTTAGGTGACTGTGCTCATTTTCAAAATTTTGACCGCAAAAATCGACATTTATTATGGTTGTTACTTGTTTAAGTCAAATACTAATTTAACGGGAACCTCGAAAATCTAAGGATCAAAATGGGCCTTTTCCATGTAGGGGCTTTCTTCTCGGCACATCCCAAACCAGTTGGTTTTAGGTGACCAGGCTTTTGACACCCCACAGAGAATAGTACCGGAATTAGCGGAATTTCGATTTCAAAGATTTTGGATATTCCCACTAAACTAGTATTAAATACTGAAATAAATAACAACAAACGATCATTTAGAGATTAGAGACTCAAAGGTGAGATCACTCCATGTAACGGCTTTCTTCTCGGCACATCCCAAACCAGTTGGTTTTAGGTGACCAGACTTTTGACACCTCACAGAGAATAGTACCGGAGCTTTCGGGACCTTTGAAATCAACAATCTACCAAATTACCATTTAACCTTTATGACAGAAATGACGAATCCAAGTTCAACTTCCGATTTAAATTTAAGAAAAAGCAAGTTTACCACATTTAAACAACATATACATCTTTATTTTTGCAACATCAAAACTTATTGCATTTTGCAATATCATTCCATTTTCTTATTTTTCTTTTTCATTTTTTCATTTTTTTTCTTCTCCTCTTTATTTATTTTTAATTTATTTTATATATATATGCTTTCTCAAAAATTAAAATAAAAAGTTGAACTCGGACTCTATATCAAAATTGTATAAAAATTTGTTTTGCATAAC
This sequence comes from Artemisia tridentata subsp. tridentata, assembly GCA_021014915.2. Taxonomy (NCBI): domain Eukaryota; kingdom Viridiplantae; phylum Streptophyta; class Magnoliopsida; order Asterales; family Asteraceae; genus Artemisia; species Artemisia tridentata. The sequence continues at coordinate 506,284,640 of CP139508.1, forward strand.
AACATGATTTTAACGTTCAAACGTTTGAAAACAGCACTAATTTTAGTCAGATTAAGAGCTTCTGGGAGGAAAAGCCATAGATTACTTGTATAAGCTCTAAAGAGAACCAACTACTCTACGCTTAGCATTTTCATTTGCACAAATCGTAAAACCTTAGTCTAATCGTTAAGGAAGCAGCCAGATCAACACTCTGGCAGAGTCGGGATTCCCCTTGTTCTAACCTAATCAAGACTAAACACTTTCTTTTTATGTGCAAAGCACTTCTTTTTCATGCAATTTCTTATTTAAAAACGATTTTTTTTTTTTTTTTTTTTTTTTTATTTTTTTTTAATTTTGGTCAAAAACGGGGTACTAGGGCACTAGAAGGTACACATGTGATCAAATTCGCAAGAATTCCCCCTCACACTTAGAATTGAATATTGCCCTCAATATTCAAAGTACCGGCTATTATGCCGTCACTTAGAACGTAAAAAGGTAATACTAATAGCCAAGTGTGTGACAGAATTCTCTTTTTCACAAACAGGATTAATAAGATATCCCTAGATAATCGTTAGCAAAAAAGATCAGATATTGGGCGGCTGGATTGAAAACAGGCGCATCAATCATCACGATCTAAGGGAAACCTGAAAATAAGAGCAAACAACACACAAAACAAAGCACAGTAGAGGAATTCCCCCACACTTAGTGTCAGAAAATAGAAAGAAGTCAGAAACATGGGTTGTCACCCATGAAGTGCTAATATTTTTGTTAACCGAGTCACTAGCTTGTCTCGACCCCGAATTCATTGGTCCATGGGGAAGCAAGTGGAAGAGAAAATCTTCATCGGACTTTCATTCAAGATGTTTGGATAATCATTGAATTTTAATGAAAGTTCCACACCGATGAGATACACCCGGCTCAAAAGAATGATAAATGGAGATGCCGGGGTCAAAAATGGTGTCTTCACTCCCAAACGAGTGAAGAAAAGGACGAGCTACCTTATAGGGGAAGAAAGGTAGAAAAACTCAAACGACATATGTGAAGTCAATATAATTGCGATCCTCAGAAGGAAATGTCACATATGTCGGAGAAAGAATGTCCTTTTGAATGTCGGGATTAAAAATTGAGGTCATATCATCAAGTTTAAAAAAAATAGAGTCCTTGACCTCATTGTTCTCTAACACTTCATCAAAAAGAGGATTTACGTTGCTAGAAAAGTACTCGTCATCAAATTCAAAAAGAGAGTTCGAATAGACTTTGAGACTTTCATTTGGAACGTCCTCATCAGAAAGTGATTCGTCATCACTAGAGGAAAAATCATCGTTTGAATTGAAACGAGGGTTAGAGAAAATCCCGAAAAAATCCTCTGAAGTGTCAAGAGGATAATCATCACAATCACATTCACTGTCGGATATATCCTCAGACTCACTTGGGATTGGGAAAAGATTCTCAACACTAGACTTTATGAATTCGTCCAATTCCTTTTCAGGAATAGTGCTAAGATGCTCATCCCCCATAATGAGATAGTCCTCGGAGTCCAAAGTTAGTAAGATGGATGTGGTTGCAATAGACTGAGGGAGTTGAGAAATGGTATTATTCAAAAGAATAGCACTCTCCTCGTCGTCCTCCTCATCGCTCTCTTCTGAGTAATATAAGTCAATGGGAGGATCTTTTTTTCTAAGAACCATCTCCTTAAGACCGTTTATTTCAGTTTGAAAGTTCATGTTGAGTTGATTTTGAGCAATGATCATTTTAGTAATCAATTCAGCTCTAGTTAACTCGCTTTGAAGAAGGTGATGAGGGGTTGTGTATTGTGAAGGTTGGTCAAATCCGGATGGTGTCTGATTGTTATAAGGGTCGTGCTCATAGACAAGCATGTCTCCCGTTCGACAATCAAATTCCTGATGAGGAAAACTTCCACAATATTCAAAAGAATATGTTTCCATCTCATGGTGTGGGGGTTGGTTAAAGAAATTGGTTGTTTCATTGTAGGGATTTTGGTCATAGACAAACCCGTTTCCCGAATTTACAATGCTACAACCGTGGCAATTTCCACCATTTGGAGGACCTCTACACCATTCACAGCCATAATGGTAAGATGAAGACATATAAGAATTAAACGGCTAAAAGGACTGAGAAGATTATTTTTGGATTTTTATAATTTAGAAACATTTTGAAAAACACAAAGGGAAAAAGGAAAATAAATTTGAAAAGAAAATCTTTTTGGGTTTTTATAAGAAAATATTTATGAGAGAAAAACGATAACTTCACGGGGAAGGGTCTTCAAAACATGAATCGACAAAATGGGAATCAAAAATTCACTTCAAGCCTCCCCGGACGCGGCGCCAAAAATTGATCTATTGAGATCAATATATAAATATGTCCTAGGAATACAAGGGAAAGTTTGTAAACCCGGGTCGTTATCCCCAACGAAGGATTGAATGGAATTTGTGATTCGGTTCGTGATTGTGTGTGATGAATAGTGAAAGGGATATTTTGGATTTTTATGCTAAAATAAGTGAACATGAACTAAAAACGATTTAAAAGGCAAGTTAAACGATAATCTAACGCATACGTAATTAAAAACGTAAAGGAAATCTAAACACGCGTCTAAACCGGGAAATCCCGAGCCTAAAACGTGAAAACTAAGAAATACTAACCCTAGGAATGAAAAACTATTTTTCCTAAGTTCTAATTAATAAAATAAAATTTTGAAAAAAAGAATTATATTTTTTTTGACTTTTAATTAATTTATTATGAATTAAAAACTATTTCAAAGAAATTAAATGCTTAAAAATATTAATGATTACGGAAAAATCCAAAATTTTACAGGAAACTACTTTAAGATAAGCCGGATTAAGGAAAAATAAAATGGTGATGCCAGCTTATTTAAATAAGCTGGTAATAAGCTAATAGTAAAAATAAGCAAAAGATACAAAATAGGGGTTAAATAAAAAAGGATGCAAAGCATAAGCAAGAAAGTCCCAAGGGCAGTTGGTTATCTGTGTGTGTGGATGTGTGAGCAAGAGGTCCAGGGTTCGAATCCCTGGACTCTCTTTTTGCTAAACTTATTATTTTTTTTAATTTTTTTCTTTTAAAACTTTTTAAGCACATAACAATAAGCATTATTCAAAACTACAACTATTTCTGGAAACTTGAAATAAGCACAAAAATAAGCTAGGGATTAGAACAGTAGGCAAAAGAAATGAAATCAAGCTAAACTATTGAATAAAGGGACTACTAAGCTAAGTTCTAAACTAAAATAAGGTGGAATAAGCTAAAATAAACTAGGCTTAATCTAAATGTACCAAAGATCTCAAAAATAACCTATGATCATACGCAGAAAAGCACTAAGTACTCTCAATAAGCACTTATGGTTGCTGATGGCACAGTTGTGCAGGGGAAAAATGGGCTTTTTCAAGCCACTAAAAAACTGTTATAAGCTAATCTAAAAAATTCATAAAAAATGCTAACAACTAGAATAGCAAGCCAAATCTAACTGTGCCAAATTTCAGCTTATAACAGCTTATATCCAACAGATTAAAAATAAAAGAAAAAGGTTGAAAATGGCAAAATTCAAGATAAACAGTCTGCTTATGCAGAATTGGGCAAAAACTATCCTAGGTTTAAAGGCACTTAACCAGGTACTCAGAATAGACTTAATGGACTAAAAGGATCCTAGAAACACCAAAAATAATGGCTTAAACTGCTTATTGCTATAGAGAACTTATTTGAACAAATTCTACTCTAAAATAATACTAAATCACTCAAATCCTTAAAACACTTCCATTAAGCTAAAGATCTTCTGAAAACAACTTTTATAAGTAAACTTAATCAAGATCAAACTTAGTAAAAGTGCACATGAACAGTTATGATCCAAATTGACCCGTTTGACTGCTTGACCCAAATAGTCCTTATCAAAGGACTGTTATGAGAATTTCAAAGAAATAGACCAAATTAGGCTGAGCTATGGAAGACAGAAGTAAAACTAACTACATTTTGCATAAATAAGTGAAAATAAGCTGAAAAGAAGCACTGAGAATAAGCAATAAGCAAAGTTTGACTTACGTTGACTTTTTAACTATTTGAAATTGAGACTGAATTTAGCAACAATTAGCTTAACAAAAGCTATAACTAAGCTGCTAAGAGCTTAAAGAACAGAAACAATAACTTTTTTAAACGTTAGACAACAATTGATTCGGATAACTGAGTAAATATTAAACTTGAATTAAGAGTGAAACAACACAATGCTATTGAAATAAAACTAGAATTGAGACTAAGGTTACATTAGACTGAAATTAAGCTAAACAACAAAACTTATCTAAATTCGACTTTAAAAACTAAATTACACTACTCCTACTCTAAAAGACTTCTCTTAACTTCTCTCTCCATTCCCACCCCTTGGATAACTTCAATTCAATCTCATTCGTCCATTGGGTTTTTGGCGGGAAAATGGGTTAGTGGATTTCCAGCGTGGAAGAGAGTTGACTTTGCGCAAGGGGGGAAAGGTGGCTATGGCAGTGAAAAGAAGGAGACAAGGATGTCTTGGGAGCATGGGGGACATGGTTGTCTGGGGAAATGATGGTCTGGGGAAAGGGAAAAGCGGGAAAGAAGATGGGAAGGGGTTGACTTTTTTTTTGACCCTTTAGCTAAAAGGGTTGGGTTTTAGATCCGGGTTTATTTTGGTTGGGCTGGGTTTAGGATTGGGCTGGATTTGGTTTAAGGATTTGGTTTTATTTTTAGGTTTTAGGTTTAGGGTAAATTAGGTTTAGGGTAAATTGAGTTTAGGGTAAATTGAGTTTAGGGTAATTAGGTTTAGGGTAAATTGTGAAAATAGGATTTTTGGTGTCGGGTTCGTTTTTCCATGCTCATTCCAATGCCCTATCCCGGGATTGACGTTGACTTTTCTTTTCTTCATTAAATGCTCAAATGGTGTCGAGTCGATCCGGCAATGTCCGTTTTTGCTCTTTTTCCATCCAAGATCGGTTTTGTCCGTTTTTGCCCCGTTTTCAATCCTTTTGTACCTGAAACACATAAAAACACAAACCAAGAATATTTGCAACAATACTTGGTCTATTTGGGTGTTTTTGGTCATTTTTGTGTCTTATATGGGTATAAAATGATGAGTAAATTGGCACTCATCACCTATCCTTTATCAAAAAAAGATCCCAGTTCCGGATCTACAAAATCCACCGCCAACAAAAAACACAACCATCACTATGTCACCGTAACACACCCCTATTAATCAACTGTGGCGGCAACAGCTATGGTTATCGGTACCATAGGCGGCAACAGCGATGGTTTCAACGGCGACAGTGGTGAGTATCATCACCCTATTCACCCCATCTAAATGACCTCTAGTGAAGCACTGAACACGGGTCAGAAACCGACACAGACTCCAGGTCGGGTCAAAATTGATGGAGAGTTATCAGGTGAGAAAAGGTAGGCGGCTGAGAGTAAAAGGGATTGAGGATTTGTGGTTTGATTTTTGAAGTGTTAAAATGATGGGATAGATAGTTGTTGTGGGTTTTGATAGCTGGTACTAGTCCTTGAAAATTAAGGAAGTTGTTGAGCCTTGGTCCGGTTAAAGTTGAATCAGAGAGTTGTTGTATCAAGCGATATGGGTAGTGTGTCAGGGAGAGATATCAATCAGAGGATATCACTACTTTGAGTATCAGGAAATGAAATATGTTTCAGTATGTGTTTTGAGGTTTTGAGAAGCTTATAAGCATCAGTGGAGTTGTGGTGGATTTTCATTTTTGTCCCAACAAAAATTCAAGAGTTTATCAAGACCGGATCGTGAACTGAAGCTTTTTTTTTCCACTCATCTTCATATGCATTTTGCCGAAGATCGTTGTAAATCTAACACTTTTTTTTTATCATGTGGTGATCTACACCCTTGGAAAAAATTGTGCCAATCCATTCTTTTTAATGTTTTCTCATGTATATTAGTATTAGAGTAAATTGATTTGAGAGTTCATTGATTTGAGAGGAGAGGGAAAATTAAATGTGAGAAGAAACTGATTTGAGTGTTCATTTGGAAGGAGAAAAAAAATTTAAGTATCAGTCATGTACTTGGGGGAAAAAGACGTTATTACCCTCACGTGTTTATCATGTGGATGATGTTTAACGGAGAAATAGACGGCCATCCAACACAGGGACCATAGATGTTATTCTTTTGCAGTCAGAGGGACGATACATACAACTTTAAACTTTGAGGGACTATACATGAAATTTTCGACAAACCACATGGACCATCCGTGTAATATACTCTTTTGTTTTTCTTTTCAAATTATAGATATCATAAATATTACTTGAATTATATGATAGTATATACAAAAGGACAAGATCATCTCACATGTTTCATCACAATTAAGTACTCGTACACAAGTTAAAAAATAAATAAATAAATAATAATTAAAAATTAAAAATAAAATAAAAATCATACATGTTTTTTTCTTGCGTTTCATCATAGTTGTCCTCTTTTATTCACTTTTTGTTATGTTTACACCATCTTTTTTTTTAACAAAAACATGCATTAGACAAACGTACGATTCATACAAATCACTATTCGCAAGCGAGGTAAGTTTTTGAGAAAAATAAACATCTCTACTAAACTTTGAAGTGGTATATTTACTTGATTATTTTCTTGATACCATCATGGTCATACTAATTACCTATCTATACTATTTAATTTTTGAGTTTCATGTCACAAATTTGAGTCTTAATGATTTAAATATCTGATAAGTATTTGAATGTGAAGGTATTTTAAAAAGCAAATATCTATGCTATTTAATTTTTGAGTTTCATGTCATAAGTTTTAATGATTTAAATAAATATCTAATAAGTATTTGAATGTGAAGATATTTGAAGAAGCAAAATATTCAATCATCACTACTATAGATTAGCCCATAAACACCCCTTAAGAATTAAATCTATAATAAAATTTATATATCTATATTACTACAAAAATTAAAATGTATTTATAAAAGTTAGGTTCAAAATTAAGTTTTTGATATAATAATTTTTTTTTAAATGTTTTGTTTTCGAGTAATCTATTAGAACACCGTCTATAATATATTTTTAAGTAAATATACGTTGTTAAAGTTTAACTTTTTATTACAAAGGTTAAAATATGTGCATCACACAGATATGCATGACTAGTAATATATTAATTTTGTGTTTATTTTTATAGTGATGTAAAAAAAATTAATTGTTCTATTTATAATTAGATTAATTGTCATTTTTGAGTGGGAGTTTAAAACAAATTAAGGACGAACTTATATATTATAAGTAGATATGTACTAATGCATACATAAAAAGTGGATCATATAATTGCTTGCATTCACATAACAACAATATAAAGAGCTGAAAAATGCAATACAACCAACATGAAACAAAACCAGAACCAATGCATAACAATAAAATTCAAATCGGGGGGTTGTCTATAATCCTAATTTCTGCAAAATGGACATGCCACAAACAACGACTAGTGAATATATGCACGAGTCCATGAAGAAAGCACTTAAACCAGTTTTCAACAAAATGCCCCACTCGAAAGGTGAACCTAGATGACGATTATTGGGTAAAAAATCTGCTTCTTCACTTGCCTCCTCTTGCTGTATGAATTTCAAAAGAAGAGGCCCAATGGTAATTGCGATATTAATTAGTAAAAGTAGAACAAATGGTCTCGATAGTATGATGCTCCTAATTATAATGTAGCTTCCTAGAATATGTGATAGTAAGGCCACAATACCAGCAAAAAAAGAACACTTGCGTCGGGTATCCTCTGAAGCTAAAATAGCCAAACGTAGTTGATTAGGGCTCACAATCTTTTAGAGATAGATTTTCAAGTCAGATTTCTTTGCAGCAGTATGAAATGTTGCAGACGCTCTCGTTTTAGTTGAATTTGATTTGCGTAACATTGGTTGAGAAATTTTATTAGAGTTTGCATCTGCAATATCATGATAATTTACAAACTAAGTCTAACTGATACTCCTGTCTAACTAATGGAATGAAATTCCTCAGCCAAAATACCTGTGTCCTGTTGGCGTATGATGTAGTATTTTTAAGTTTATTTTTCCGAAGGAAAACGCAACGAATGTGTTTTCCCCGGGTCGTGTCCCAACGAAGGTTGAATTCGAGTTGTTGTTTCGGTGTCGAATATGTGTGGTGAATGTGAGTGAAAGAGTGATGATTGGTGATTTTACACTACGAACAATGAAATATGAAATAAAAACAACTAATTATGCTAAGGGTACAACTAAGCTAAGCATGTAATCCTAAGAACGAAAATTGGATTTAAAAACGTAACGCGACGAATTATAAAAACGTGACTAAAAAGTGATTTTCTAAAATCTAAGTTCTAAAAATGTAAAACAATTTTTCTTAAATCCTAAATATAAAAAGAAAATTTCGTAAAAAAAAGAAAAATATTTTTTTGACTTTTTATGAATTTTTTATGAATTAAAAACTAAATTAAACTATTTAATTGATTTAAAAATAGTAAAACAAATGGGAAAAATCTGGAAAAATATGAGTAAATCTAATTTTTAATTCTCTATCTAGGAAAAATAAATTCAGGAACTGATTAAACCCTAATAAGCAGAACAGTGGAAATAAGCACTATGAAATAAGCCAAAAATAAGCAAAAGTGAACCAAAAATTCCCAAAAGCTCAGAACTAGTGTAAAGGACTTGTTTAAGCTCAGAACAATCAATGGTTTTCAAATAGCACAGGAATTAAGCAGAAAAAGCAGAAACACAGTAGCAAAACAATTGTAGTAGCAGTGAACAAACATGCCAAATTGTAGATGAAAATTAAGCTAAGCAAAAGCTAATATGTGAAAACTAGAAGCAGAAGCTTGAAGTTCATGTGACAGATTCCTTAAATTCCAAAAATCCCCAAAATTTCTCAACAATTGCTAACCTAATTTGATGCTTAAAAAGATGAGATAGGACACACAAAAATTATGCTGGCTGAGCAGATGTGAGAGGGGCTTTTGCAGAACCTAAATAAGCTATCAAATAAGCCAGAAACCTGGATCCCAGATTATGAGCTTCAAACTTATTATACTAACTAACTAAAAACCAAAGATGAGGTCAACAACTTAATTAAATAAGCCACTAGCTAACCTAGATCAGCAGCTTAAAACCTGGTTCTGCACAAAACAATCTGTGATAGCAGTGTGGGAATTTTGGTGCAAAACTTGTGTAAACCTTGACCAAAGTGAACCAACTTTTGCAAACTTGTTTTATCACCTAAAAGCAACACAGAAATGCCAAAATGGGAATACCAATAAGCTCAGCTTATGCTGAGCTTGTTAATGTAGTTTAACCTCTAAAATCCCACCTATGTAGTCTAAACATCCAAATCACTCACAATAAACTTATTAACTACTACAAACAGCTAATAATACTAATTTAAAGCAAATCCAAAGTAGCTTAATAGGTAAGACTACAGTAACAGACTTAATCACCCCTAACAGTTATCTATCCAAACACTCCTTTAAAGTTCTATTTTTGAAATTATCACTACAACTACTAGATTAAGCTACAATACCAACTGATCTATGATTTCCTAGGTTACTTAACAACTAATAATCAACAATCAACAATCAAATAGCACTTAATCTAACAAATCTCAACTGATGCATAAAATTAAACCTTAAAATGAAATAGAACTTACAAAATCATCCCTTAGCTAGAACAAAGGGATTTTCCAATGAAGCCTATCTTTAGATAGGCCAAGCTCTTCCAGAATAAGCTTGATCTACCAGAAATTAGTCCAGAATCATCACCTTGATTTAACAGTTGACTTTTGTTGACTTTTTTTTTAAAACTTTTGTGTTTTGAACACAATTTAAACTAACAATCACTTACAATAATCTATTAAGCTTATATAAGCTGATACTAAATGAAAAACAGCTTATTGAAGCTGTGTTTAAGCTATTTTTGAATTTTAAAGGTATTTTTCAATATTTTTTTGATTTTTAGATAAAATGAACAATAATGAAAATTGTAAATCTAAATTTAACTGAGATGATGAAATGAGTGAAAATAAGCTAAATAAGCAGTAGAAACTTAAATGAGAATCAAAGAGACACGAATTAAAAAAAATGTAAACTAACTTTTCATTCAACAAACTTTGAGATTACAAACTGAAATTTGAAAATACAACTGAAATGTAAATGATTATACTAAGAAAAGCAGTAAATTTGACAAGAAAATAAAGTGGCAACAATTTTCTAAAGCATAAAAATTGGACAAGCTTAGCTCATGAGGAGAACTCTCTATTTATAGCCGATCATGGACCCTTCTAGGCTGTCCACCCTGGCAATCCGTGTGCATATGTGCTACTTTGAATCGTTTTCGTCCCTTGGATCATGCCTTGATCACCAATCATTCATTGCAAGCCCTTGGATTAAATCCTGTGAGGTGTTCGGTCCAATGAAATGCCGCCACGTAGCCATTCGTGCGTGTTCTGTGCTTTCTCTGACATCTGACACCATTTGATTAGACGTTTATACCCTTAATTATAACTATTATACAAAACCCGTGGCTTTGATGAACAGTAATTCTACAGTTCTGGGCTTGGTCCCGCTTTTTGGGCTCCCACTTTCCTCCGTCTGTTTCGCTTGATCCATTTACGATAGTTGATAAGGATATCTTCGCCCATTCCATAACATTCCAGCGTCTTCCAAATCACACACCACCATCACTTTGCTTCACGTGATTCATCAGCGTTGCGACAATCTATTTCAAACATCCAGGTATGTGTTTAAGTATTATGTTTATATTCAAAAAATTAAAGTTATCACTTTGAACAACCAACCAAATAACTTTTTTTTTTGTCAGATCTGAAACAAGTTTCTCTCACTGTTTATTATTCAGATCGATCTTCCTTTTGTGATTGTGCGCACAGGTATAATAATGTGAATGTATTTCTTTTATTGCTTTTGAAATAATTTCCATCTGTTGTTTTAATTAATACTCTGTTTTTTATGTGTTTGATTGGCTAAAGCATACTCCTCTCCATACACTTAAAAGAAAGCAACTAATCGTTGTTTTTTTTAATTTTTTTTTTTTTTTTTTTCAGTTCACCTAAAAAAGAAGATAGGCAAAGCTATTGATGATGATGATTCAGATACATCAGAGCGTTTTGAGGTATATACCATTAATAAGATTAGGATCTAAATGTTGTTTATGTGCTTCCGTATCATATGGTTTACAAAATTAGTGGCTAAATGGATGGGTCTAATATGTAAAATTGTTTTTTAGTTTTGCTACGGCAGAATTTTAGTGTACAAAAACTCGATTTTGAGAACCGTATCAGTCTTAAATTACTGATTTTAAGGTAGATAAGTCATATGTTAAGATACAATCTTGATATTTAAATTTCTAAAGGTCACATTATTTTGTTTGAAATGGGATTCGCCTGTATTGGTATATTCGCTTAGGAATAAATTACGAGGCATTCTTATTGAAGCTGTAGGAGAAGGAGTGTAATCAATATTGAATGAAGTTTATGTAGACTGAAAGCTTAGTAAACTAGCCCAATTAATTTAACCCATGCTGTGTATAAGATGTGGTCAGGGTCTTTGGAATTTATAAAACGCCAATCAAGGTGTATATTGGGTTTTGTTTTTTTTTATATGAATTGGTGGTATTTGGATTGAATGTATGATAATTAGAATGTATTTATTTTGTTTGCAGGTAACCCAGGTGGTAGACTGTTTCGGTCCGATTCAAAAACATACAGTAAGTTAGCTTTAGCCTTATACTACATTTATCTCATTATACTTGATAGCTTTTGCCATATCTCACATTACATTAGAACGCCGTGTTTTAGAAGTGATTGATATGACAAGATGACAATAAACCACTTGATCGAATGACTAATTCTAGACAAACTTCTCAAAAAACCATGCGGTTTATTGTGTTGGGATTGCTCAATTTAGGCTTATCAACATTATTAAATAACCGTTAGGTAGTTAACAGGTGTTTGGAATAGCTTATAAAACTACGACTATTAATTCAATATATGATGAAGTTACGTTTAGAACCGATGCTTTTCAACCGGGAACTAACAAGATTCATGATGTTGGTGAAACTATGCAGGGTATTAACGCTTATGCTATTGACACTTATGCCATTATTCTTCTTGGGCCGACAAAAGAAAGAATCAGCAGACTCTTAACAAGGTAAAAAAGTTTACTCTAAAATTATCTCCATATGTTTACGCTTTCTTCGCTTCCCACCCTGTTTGAGCCTCAAAAACAATTTTGTCTGATTTTCCATGTTCTTGAAGGTTGAGCTGCTATTGCAGATACGTTAGAAACCGTTTTAACTGCGGATGTGATGAACTCAAATAAGTACATTTTATTACTATCATTTATCCTATTAATTTGACTTGTTTTACTATATTATGTATGAGGATTGATACTTAATCGTTTACTTTTGTAATTCTCAGGTAAAAACAAGCATTTGGTGAAACTTGGCGATTTTAGACTAATAATGGAGCAAAACGTGCATAAAGTAAAGAGTCTACTGAAATGAAGAAGATCAAGACTAATCTGCTCCAGATGCGCCGCATCTCACTCATGACATGCGCCGCATCTCTATCAAGATATCACCAGATACGATCCAAGATACAAGAGGACATGCGCCGCATCTAATCATGGAGTTACGCCGCATCTTCTGGCGGTGTACGAATATTCCTGAATATTATAATCTTGGACCCCACGCGAAGTTAAGTCAATGCGCCGCATCTACTTACTAGATGCGCCGCATCTTCCCTCAGACAGAAACTATAAATACCCCAAGGCCAGACGAATTTCGTGTGCAATATCAGAGTTTCGAAGACCGAACCAGCAGAACCCTAGGACGAATTCAGTCAAGGAGGCAGCACAAGACACACCCAAATCAAAGATACAAGAGCTGTAAGAAGGTGCTGCATGTGTTTAATTCATTAAGTAGTTTTGTTTTATTGTGTTAGCAAACTTTAATTCATCAGGATTGGTGGCTTGTGTAATGTGACAACGAAAGATTGCACTCCCTTTAATACTTGCTTTCCCATCAATTAAAGTTTATATGTTGATGTCTTTGGTTACTACTTATTAGTGCATTGATAACCTCTGTGTTTATTAGTGGCTTGCGGGCATTTGACTGCGGGACATAATGTGGCTCCCACGGTTATTACTAAATTGATCACTTAGGAATAACTTTTAGACATAAGTAATCATTAAGGGTTTACTCGCCGATAAGATTAGGACCAACGAGAAAGGGTTAACTACATACACTTCATATAAAGCTATCAATAAAACAAGTGACAATCTACTTAATCATAAGGACAGCCCTCTTATTGTCTCAAGTATCTATCTGTGTACGTGTGTGCTACTTGCTGATTCGTGCCTATTGGTTTATTTTATTATTTAATTGCAAACAAAATCGTGCCAGTCTCTCAGGCTGAAACCCCCTTGCGTTAGGATATTAAAATACTGATTAGAACAACGAGATAATACGTTCCACTCCTAGTGATCGACACTCTACTTACCATTATATTCATACTGACCGGGTACACTGCTCGTTAAGTGTGTGTGTTATTGATAAGTCGGCTAAATATAAATTTAAAACTTGAGTAGGCATTAAAACTGCTAAACCGCAACGACACATCACGCGCATCAAGTTTTTGGCGCCGTTGCCGGGGAGTGAATTGTTATTATCTGTTAATTTAATTAGTATTTTAATTAGGTTTTTCTTTTTACTAGATTAATTGCATCATTGTATTATTTTGCATATTTGTTGTACTGTGTGTTATTTGTTTTGTGTTATTTGTTTGCTTTATTTGTTTTTATTTTCGTGTGTTTTATTTGATTTTTATTTTTCGTATTTTTCTGTTCTGCTATCGTTGTACTGTGCTAAATCAAACGATACGGCGCATCTGATTTCTCAGATACGGCGTATTGCGTTTAATTTTTTTTTAAATACAACGCGTTTAATTAATTCGATACGACGCATCTTTTCCCCAAGATACGGCGTATCTGTTTTTAATAAGAAAATTTTTCTAAGCGATAAAGTAATACGACGCATCTGCTTTAGCAGATACGGCGTATCTATTATTTTAATTAAAAACAGTTTGCGAATTATTAAACAGATACGGCGTATCGATCTCTGTCGATACGGCGCATCTTACTGAATCAAAAATCGATATTTATTTTTAAACGTAACGAAAATACGGCGCATTAACTTTTGTTAATACGACGAATATAATTTGATAAATATAGTTGATTTTTGATATTTACCTTGATCGGTTAGCTACTCTCGTGTGCAAGTTGTTTTATTTTCAGGATAAATGATGACTCGAGCATCACCAAGAAAGATTACATTCTGAACCTAACCAAGAGACGCTAGCTGGAGTAATCAAACATAAGACGACAAGAGTAGAGGAAAACTCAGTACTGGTAACGTTGAACGTCTTATATTCTTGAAATAGAATTCCAGGTAAACTCTACGATAATTCAACCTGCTCAAAGGAAAGTTCTCTACACTATGATCTCAGTTTTATTATCCATATTATACATCTGATTCAAATCGTAATCTTAATTTTGTTTGCTCAAAAACGATATTTGTTCCTAACCTCGGAATAAATCCTTATCCACTAAACAATAAGATTACAATTATTAATGAAACGTTTATGCCTATTGCTCTTATTTTGAATTCATCTATATGGTGTGCCATTTAACCCAAATTTGATGTATAAGGAACTGTGTTGCGGAGGCCAAGGTACGTTCTTCATTTAAATTTCGTTAACTAACATAGAGATACGGCGGATCTAAATATCCAAAGCGCCGTATCCCTGACCAACTAGAACTTATTGACTAGTCAACGAGATTAAATAGATACGGCGCATCCAAATTTTCTAATACGGCGCATCGTGTCGCCCTATAAATACGACGGGAATGCGCCGCATAAACACACACAGTTAAGAACTTTCACGCACTAAAATTATACTCGAATCCCGATCGTTCTTTCTTAATCCACCTTTAATCCGATCTAGAATCTTCCTCCTAATCATCAAATTAAGGTAATTACTCCATTTCGATTTAATCTTGATTAATACGAAAATTAGGGTTTATATGATTGAATCGATTCGTGCTTAAATGATATAGAGATATGATTAGGACTTGCTCTAGATGGTTTCCCCCGTATTTAATTTGCATAAATAATTGAACTTATAACCTAATTTGATTTAACCGAAAATTAAGGTTTTGGGTTCGATTTTGAATATTTAGCGGGAAGGCGAATTAGTAGTGGTGGAATAAGATATTAGAACTGATATAAAGTGTATATGATACTGTGATATTTAGTTTACGTCACGGATACGGATTCTTGAAAAGTTTGCCTGACCCTTTATTTTATACTGATATGCTTTTAGATGCGGCGCATCTAGGTTGATTAATGCGGCGTAACGACCTATTTCAAAATTGATAAAATTCTAGATACGCCGTATTGATTAATCTAGATACGACGCATCTCAATACGCCGTATCTATTGTCTTGCACCGCATCTCTTATACTTTATATAGATACGCCGCACTGATTAAATCAGATGCGCCGTATCTACCTTATTTGCAGACTGTTTACTGACTGTGAATATCTATTTCAGATGGCATTACCAGAGGTCACACTTAGGCATCAGTGGCTACAATTTGAGAACATGGGACTAACTCCTGCCACTCTGGAAGATTACTTGCGTAGGCTTGACTCGATTTACTTCAAGAAAATATTCAGAGTCCAGGTTTTGAGTTTTGATGATGTAGGGTTGATTGGTGGTGGACATGCAGCTGAGAGTTTACAGCATCGGATGGAGATGGTAGTTGCTGGAGACGATGAGGAGGTGGTGTTTAGGTCTAGTGCTTGGGAGAGACTATTTAGGATTGACGAGCCTCTGATTAGGGAGCTCATGTTGGAGTTCTTTAGCACGATTCATTACAGGGAGACGGATTTGGAGATTGATACAGCTGACACTCTGGTGTTCAGGTTAGGAGGTGTGCATAGGCAGATGTCGATGAGGCAGTTTATTTTGGCCATGGGGCTACACACTGAGGAGGAGCTTGGATCTGCTGGGTTTTTCCAGGTACTGGGCTGAGAGTTTACGGGTTGTCCCTGACAGAGGATTATTCAGTGATTACTGGGACCGGATTTCTTCATTGGGTGATATTACTACTTCCACCCCCTCATATACTTTGATCAGGGAGCCGATGAGGAGGCTGTGCCACAGGCTGATTGCACTTACTATTGCTGGGAGGGGTCAGTCACCTGCAAAGGTGACTACTCTGGACCTCTTCCTCCTTAGGAGTATGGATGAGGGGTTTTCGGTGAACATCCCCCACTTTTTAGCGCACTACCTCCACCGATCTGCTGCAGGGAGAGATCGGAGGAGCCAGATGACTGGCGGGCATTTTGTTTCGAGGCTGGCCCGCCATTTTGGAGTTATTGGAGCAGAGATCCCAGCGGGGCTGGAGGTTATTGTGGCCCGTCTCCCGGTTATCGATAGGGACTATTTGGTTAGACTCGGGATCTGCCAGGTGGCTGCGGGAGGCCACTTTTGGGCAGCATTAGGGCCCGCCAGAGCTGCAGGGCCAGAGGCGGAGCAGGGAGGACCTCAGGGACCTACGGCTGCTGCTCCTGCCGACGAGGAGGTGCCACAGGCACCAGTACCCCCACGCACCATTGGTCAGAGACTTGAGGCAGTCGAGGGAGAATTGAGAGCCCTGAGGAGGGACTCTGAGTGGGTGGTTAGGAGTGTGAGCAGACTTTTGGAGCATCAGGGTATTACCCACACCCGTCCAGATGGTACTGAGGTTGCGGGAGTGGCACGTGCATACGAGCGCAGAGTCCGCCAGAGGACTGATGGAGCCAGCACTTCCGGGACCCATCCAGACGACCACACTCACCCATGATCTTACTCTCTTGATTTTACAGACATTGTTCCACACATTATTATTATTATTTTTTTTGGATTGTACTGATCACTATTCTCATGTATATATTTAATGTTTCAGTTTATATTTCTTGTTATATCTGATGAAGACTGGCATTAAGTTCAGCATGAGAGTACGAGAGGACGTGAAAGATTAAACCGTGGAACGAGTCATTTTACAACAGACTGTTAACAATCTGTTTGGTATCTACATGCGCCGCATCTGGTTAACAGATGCGACGCATCCTATCATTTATTTTGTTTTATTTTTGTTTCAGGCCCGCATGAGGATACGGCGCATCTCAATTCTGAGATGCGACGCATCTCCTGCAATGGTCATATCTTATTTTATTTTTCTGCATTTTTATTTTCGACTTTAAAACTTTTTATCAGTTTATTTTAATGCGGCGCATCCCTGGTTAAGGATGCGGCGCATCTTTATTCTGATCCGTATTTATTCCAGGCTCGATACGGCGTATCTTCTTCCATAAGATACGGCGCATCGACTGACCTGATGATTTTCAGTTTTAATTTTTAAGTTTTATTTTTCCTAACTACTAATGTATTATGCAAGTTGAACCTTTCTTATCTTAGGTGTGTTTTAAAGCATTGGTGGTATTATAGTTTCCTGGATTTCCTGTGGATACATCAAGTATTAAGCTTTAACGCTCTAATCCACAAGAAAGATGATTTTTGCTCTTATACTAATGGAGGATCATACCGAGCAAATCTCAGGGGAGTTTTTCTGTTCTAATTCTTTTATTTTCCAGTTTTTAACCTTTTATACAAACAACGAGGACGTTGTTTAACTTAAGTGGGGGGATTGGAGAATTAGAACACTTAACAATTACTTGTCCTAAACTTTTTCAAAATATGCTTAAAATGTGCTTAATATATCAAACTTAAAATTTTTTTAGCATGTTTTTGTTTAAGATCTAAGTTGCATAGCTGCACACATGACGTTATTTTCAAAAATTGTGATTTTTCAAAATTCACAAATCTATGAGTGTGCCGGTGACTTGTAAACTTTAGAACTTGGCTTGTATACTATTCGAGACCACCATAATGAGTATTATATTTATATAATTGGAATGACTTGTCTAAATTGGTAAAATTCTAGGATTACACCCAAATAGCCTTTATATGTTATGTGTTATTAACTAACTACACTGGTTAGTTAACCCCCGTATAAACCCTTTTGTTACTCTCATTTTTAGAGTAAGATACCCCTAGAAAAACATTCAGAGACATTCCTTTCATTTCTTACACCTATGTCTAAAATGTTTCGTTACACCCTTACACCTTAGCCTACCCTGTAGATTAGAATCCGTGGTTGGTTAATTGCTATAGGCAAAGTGTGTTTCCTTACATTACCTGTGTTCGTGTGCGTAATTCATTATCTTTGGTTAGGTCGGGAAATTGCACAATGCAATTGGAGTGAAAGTAAATATTGTATATCTTTGAGTTTATTTTTCGTGTGTTTACTACTTTCACTATTACCATTATTTCTGAAGTTATGAAAAGTATGGAAAAATTATCCGGAAAGAAAGTTGTAGTGATGTGGTGAAATTTTACACATCTATGTTTATAAGTTTAATAAAAAAAAAAAAAAAAAAAAAAAAATCGAAAAAATAAGAAAAGAAAAAGAAAGAAAGAAAAGTTGGAAGTTAGTTTTAACCAACTTATGTAAAGTTATGTAAGTGGTCGATATCACCACTATTTGTTGTACTATATCTATAGATTGAATGGGAATTGGCAGTTACGGGAACGCCAATTAAGGTTTATTCTTTGATTAAGATCTTGTTGAGTATAATTCGTGTCTACCTAAAGCGTGTGTTTCAAGTGTTAAAGCGTGAGTTATTCGATGATATGAGTCTTATTCATGGGATGGTTGGGATAGTGATTAACCACACTTAGGATTTTAATTTATTTGTTTTGTTTATTTTTATTTTTACACCAATTTATATCCCAAATGTTATCCATGCCCTTCATTATTCTTTATCCAACCAAACCTTTGATTTATTGAGATTAGGGATTTGAGCAATCTTAAGTATCGTAGTCGTGGATTCGGCTATGTATTTATGATTTTGTCGCCCTTTTTGATATATTATTATTGGTGAAGTTTGGACCTATCTTTAGCCTATTCGAGTTAAGGATTTGAGCAATTTCAAGTATCGTGTTCGTGGATTCGATCATGTATTTGTGATTTTGTCGCCTTTTCTGGAATTTGAGATCGATAGTGATCAAGAATAATTAACCCTTAAGCCTAAAAACCCTTTTTAAACCGCTTTAGACTTGTTATTCCTTAGCTTTAGTGGGGGAGATGTGTATACTTGCCAAGCTTATGATAGAATATTCGTCGCGACTGGACAGTTTAAACGATTAGATTTGCTTTTATCAAATTATTTTATTATACTTCTAATTCGTTAAAGTGTTTAGTTGTGTGATTATGAAATAAACGAATACATGCTTAAATATAAAAATAAATCCTAACATCTTTTAGGATACATTTTCATAAAAGAAATTCTAAGGTTTACTTGGGGACAAGTAAAGTTCAAGTGGGGGGATATTTGATGAAATCAAATAAGTACATTTTATTACTATCATTTATCCTATTAATTTGACTTGTTTTACTATATTATGTATGAGGATTGATACTTAATCGTTTACTTTTGTAATTCTCAGGTAAAAACAAGCATTTGGTGAAACTTGGCGATTTTAGACTAATAATGGAGCAAAACGTGCATAAAGTAAAGAGTCTACTGAAATGAAGAAGATCAAGACTAATCTGCTCCAGATGCGCCGCATCTCACTCATGACATGCGCCGCATCTCTATCAAGATATCACCAGATACGATCCAAGATACAAGAGGACATGCGCCGCATCTAATCATGGAGTTACGCCGCATCTTTTGGCGGTGTACGAATATTCCTGAATATTATAATCTTGGACCCCACGCGAAGTTAAGTCAATGCGCCGCATCTACTTACTAGATGCGCCGCATCTTCCCTCAGACAGAAACTATAAATACCCCAAGGCCAGACGAATTTCGTGTGCAATATCAGAGTTTCGAAGACCAAACCAGCAGAACCCTAGGACGAATTCAGTCAAGGAGGCAGCACAAGACACACCCAAATCAAAGATACAAGAGCTGTAAGAAGGTGCTGCATGTGTTTAATTCATTAAGTAGTTTTGTTTTATTGTGTTAGCAAACTTTAATTCATCAGGATTGGTGGCTTGTGTAATGTGACAACGAAAGATTGCACTCCCTTTAATACTTGCTTTCCCATCAATTAAAGTTTATATGTTGATGTCTTTGGTTACTACTTATTAGTGCATTGATAACCTCTGTGTTTAGTAGTGGCTTGCGGGCATTTGACTGCGGGACATAATGTGGCTCCCACGGTTATTACTAAATTGATCACTTAGGAATAACTTTTAGACATAAGTAATCATTAAGGGTTTACTCGCCGATAAGATTAGGACCAACGAGAAAGGGTTAACTACATACACTTCATATAAAGCTATCAATAAAACAAGTGACAATCTACTTAATCATAAGGACAGCCCTCTTATTGTCTCAAGTATCTATCTGTGTACGTGTGTGCTACTTGCTCATTCGTGCCTATTGGTTTATTTTATTATTTAATTGCAAACAAAATCGTGCCAGTCTCTCAGGCTGAAACCCCCTTGCGTTAGGATATTAAAATACTGATTAGAACAACGAGATAATACGTTCCACTCCTAGTGATCGACACTCTACTTACCATTATATTCATACTGACCGGGTACACTGCTCGTTAAGTGTGTGTGTTATTGATAAGTCGGCTAAATATAAATTTAAAACTTGAGTAGGCATTAAAACTGCTAAACCGCAACGACACATCACGCGCATCAGGATGATTTTGGGATTACTGAATTAGGTTAGCTTCAAATATAAAGCGGTATAAAAAATTCCATAATTTGCTGTTTTCCTTTTTAATGATTTGAATTTGGTTGTCGGTTGCAGGACATAGGTATGAAAGGGTAATAAAGAACTGCTGATGTTCAGGCAAACGACGCGTTGCTGTTGAGGTTGTTGTCTTTTTTGTGGAAAATTCCAGGTCATCCAAATGTTGATTTCTACAACGGTTTGTAAATAGCGTTTCATCATCTATTTAATAGCTTCCTTTTCTTTTATTTGCCTGTGCATGACTTTTGGTCGATAGAAATAGGCGCTTTATTTGTAATTTTTTTCTCTTTTAACAGGGCAACTGTTTTAGAATGACTTATTTTAACCCACTGCTACATTTGAATCCCTTATACTAATTTACTGATATCTGCTACCATTGTAGGTGCACATAACGAATGATGACTTATTCGACCTCAGATCAGAATACTCTCCACACGTATTGAATCATACAAGGTTATGCAACTGCTGTTGGATGTTGTGTGTGCCTTGAAGGAGGTATGTTTCAGGTCTGCAATTTAAGGTTTAGCTTGCCGTTATTGATGTTCGAGATTCATTAGTATATATTAAAACCAAACATTTTTATTTGGTTTGGATTATTGGTTGGATTAATATTCGTGGTGTTTTTGGTGTTTTGCACAATAAATGTGAAGCTACCAATATTTGATCACACCCTTGCTGCAAGAAACAATATTTACCTAAAAAGATTTATGAATCGTGTAATGACAGCTATAGTTATTCAATGTTTTTTTTTTTTTTTTTTTTTTTTTTTTTTTTTTTTTTTTTTTTTTTAATGGATCTTTTTATAATGAAAATGTTTTTATTTCTTATATGATGCCAAATTAATTTGCAGTTGCTATAATTTCATACAAGTTCTTATATTTTCTGTTATCTCATAACTGACACCATTTTTTTGTGACATCGTGTGCGACTATAGGATATAGGCCAGCCGTGTTGGATTTTGCCACCGGAATCATTCATAAAGAAACTGCGGATCTAACTACTCTCGCAACTGATCAAATTTTAAGTTCCAGTTGCGTGCAAAATGCTCCGGATTTTGGTACCTATCCAACTATTTCAAACTGCAGCCATCAATTTGTCAATTTGAATGTCATTCGGGTACTTTAATGTGCAAGTCCAGAACATGCGTTGATGAATGCTAAATTTTGATGCAGATTCAAGGCTGAAATGAGGAAATCTCCTGTTGCTAAGGATGTTGATTTGAAAGCTCTTGCAAAGTACACTCAAGCCTTTAGTGGGGGCTGATATTACCGAGATTTCCCAACATGCCTGTAAGTATGCAATAAGAGACAACATCAAGAAAGTAGACCTTTGATCTTTGTGTTTGATATTTACATGTTTCATTGTACACCTTTGATTTGTACTCTTAACGGATATGAACTATGTCATTTTTATACTTCTTTAGCCAAATATCCCGCCGCGAAGCACGGGCTACAAACCTCGTTGTGGTAAATCCGTTGTACGGGTAAAAGCTAGGGTTCTTTGCACAATACAATTTCTGGGTAAAGTGATAAAAGGGGGGCGGGTAAGTTAAATATTTGGTTTGACTGTGTTTTAATATGTTTTGACCGGGTTGTGAGTAGGCGGACCGGGTATGGGTTGGGTATTGGGTTTGGGCTAGTTGGATTTAACTTGGGCTAGGGGTTTGTTAATTTGTGAGTGGGATTGGGTTTTTGGATTAGTATTAAATCCGGATATAAGGTGTAGGATTATTAGGATTTGTGTAAAGTGAAAAATGATAAGGACCAAAGTTGTACAATCTGAAATTCAAGGGACTATTTCTGCTATTTTTCCAAAATAAATCCAAGGGCCATTCTTGTCATTTGATGAAACTTCAAGGGTTGACTTTGACTTTTTGCAAAAATCTCTCTCCCGGCTTCGGCTTTAAATCACTCTTCCGAATCTCGTGCTCGGTTTCCCGGATTTTGCTTGATTTTGTCCCTATTTCGTTTTATCCGTTGCCTGCACAAAATAAACACAAAAACACGAAATATTTGGCATAATTGATTAGTTTTTGGTCGTTTTGGCCTTAATTTGGTAAATAAAAGGTATGTGTTTTAGCACATACCAAAATCCCCCAGACTAAGCTATTGCAATGTCCTCATGCAATGTTATAAAAACACGTTTTTGAAACCGAAAATTTCCAATCTCTTTTTACTAACTTTGAGAAGTAGCAAAATTTTCAAAAGAGATCAAGAAATCTTAAGTTCTAAAAACTCCCCATTTTTCCTTTTATTCTATTTTTGTATTTTTCTTTATTATTTAGGTGACGGCTTTGTCGACAATCATTATCTAACGATAACTTTTAGGGTCATCGAGCCGGAAACACGACTCATAAAGAAGTGACCATACGGTTAAAATTCGTCGTCCTTGATTTTTCACGAGTTCCCAAACTAAGCTTAAAAACGAAATCATTGTTATTTACAAGTTAGATTGCTGACACTACCCATGAAAGCTAATTGTGTAATTACTTCTCGTTCCCAAATTCCTATTTTCCTCTATTTATTTTATTTTTGGTGAGAAATGAATTTCTTCAAATTCTCATTTCGATAATTTCTTATTCCGATAAAGATACATAGTTTAGATGCTAAGTAGTTTCCAATCCTTCCCTCGAAAACCGTTGCATACAAAAATGAGGTCCACATCAAGGTCTCTGATTTAACATGATTTTGAGGATATCCCTTTTATATACGACCGAAACAACTCATCTACGAGTCCAGAGACAGAAGCTTTTATTAGGATACCCCCGGAGTCGAAGTTTGGCATTATAACACTTTATCTACATATTCAAGCACATTAACGTATTTAATCCTTGGCCCTTTATAACAATCACAACATCGGTTGCGAGCCGGCAAGATGTGATAGTCTATTATGTCCTTGGAATTTTTCCTCTGCCTTTATTAGAAGTCTACAACATCGGCTGCGAACCGGCAAGATGTAGAAAACTTTTTATGGCTTTGGATTATTATTATACATTATCATATTCATTAATTATTTGTGTTGCCAAACCCCAAGTCCTACGGCTTTTATAACAATCCCAACATCGGTTGCGAGCCGGCAAGATGGAATAGTCTATTACACCGTAACACTGACAGTACCTTGATGTGTACCCAACTTTCATAAGCAAGAATTCTGTAAGGAAGAAATAAAAACTAATTATCGCCAAAACCAAAATACCTTTAATTATTCCTAGATTACTATTATTGGGTGAAACAAGCTTATGGGAACAAAAAGCCACAAGTAACTTTGATGAGCTCTAAAGAGATCCAACTACTCCACGTTTAGCAATCTAACTTATAAACAACTCTATCATTTCTCGTTCTTCGCAAATTTAAAATCTTAAATAATAAGATTCGAATGCTTAGCCTTATAATCAAGCCATGCATATATAAAGTCAATACGGGAACTTGCAAAATCTTAAAAAGAATTCGCATTTTATAGCTCCTTGTGTAAAAGACTAGCACGAGCTTATAGATTATAAATGGTTAAGGGGACAAGCTAGGGCTCAACACGCCCGGTCAAGTCAGAATTTTATTCCTACTCTCACCAGCGGAAAGTCAACAAAATGTCAAAATTTATTATATTTTTGCAAAAAAAAATTTAATTTTTTTTTTTTTTTTTTTTTTTTTTGAATTTTTTCAATTTTGGAGGAAAAACGGGGTTGCATAAGAAAACGGCAAAAATGCAAGGCAAAAATCAAATCGAAAGATGACCCCCCCAGACTAAAACGAGACATTGTCCCCAATGTCCTAAAGGTACGGGTTCTCCTACATAAATCTAAGGCCGTTTATTAATTATGCCAAAGATAAACGTAAACGATAAGATTAAGGATATCGGATAAGCAACGAATGATGAATACTCGAGTGGAGAGAAGCAAACCACGAGCACGAGAGTCTTCATTATTCGGGAAAATCCTGGACATATCACAGAAACCACGAAACACAAGATATGGAAGAGGTAGCCCTCCTCACGTCACTTTATTAAGAAAATAGAAAGAAGATAGAAGGATAAGCATGGGGTGCCTCCCACGAAGCGCTTGTTTTTTATCGAGTCGGAAAGCTTAGACTCGCCCCGAATTTAATTGTTCTTGGGGGAGCATGTGGAAGAGATAATCTCCATCGGACTTTCATTCAAGATGTTTGGATAAACATTGAAGCATATGAAAGTTCCACACCGACGAGATACCCACGGTATTAAGAAAGAAGAACCATAAATGGTGATACCGGGGTCAAAGATGGTATCCTCACTCCCGAAGGAGTGAAGAAGCGGAGAAGTCACAACATATGTGATGAAGGGGAAGAAGGTCATGATAACAATCATAATTAAGTCATCTTCTTCAAAAAGAGATTTGTCGTTTAAGTTCGGTTGTTCAAGAAATGATTCGGGAGGGAGGGTTGGGATTAAATCACCGATAAGCAAATTCTCATGATTGAGAATGCCTCCCCCCAGACTAGTGTCTTCCTCAAGATCAAAGTAGAAATGATCGTATTCCGGAGGAAATAGAAAGAAAGAAAGTTCATTGGAGAACTTGTCGAGATAAAGATCATTCATATCAAAATGAAATGATTCATATTCGGGAGGAGAGATATGAGCATGAGAAGTGGTACTGCCACTACTCATCTTCTCCGAATGATCGATATCAAAGAAGAAGGTTTCAAAAGATGGGATAGAAAGATTGAGATCAGAAGTGGGATTGCCACTAGCCGTGTCAAACGTAAAACTCTCATATTCGGGACAAGCATCCTCGAGCTCGAGCTCCAAAGGATCTGACGGCTTCTTTTCAAGATTAACTTCTTCATAAACTTCCTTCGGGGAAGGGAAAGGAACGGTTCATCAATTATTTTTAAAGAATCATCTTCCCCAGGATCATTGTCAGTCTCAACAATTTCCGGTGAAATTGGAGTTTTATCAAAGAACACCTTGACCTCTTCCCTAGAGATAACATTTTCTTCAATCGTAGGAGAAGGATGGGAAGAGTCGGAATCAAGAATCTCGATGTGATAAACTTGTTCTGGAGGTGGGACAAGTGGTGTGCTCTTAGAGCTAGCAATTTCCACCACTTCCGTTGTAGTCTCCGATTCATCTTCATCATCGTCGTCAAGAACACTCTTAGTATTTGCAGCACAACACTCAAACCATTTGCTCGATCCAGGAGTAATTTTCATGGCCTTGAGCTCAGCACGTTTTTCTGACATACTCTTGAGCGTGAATCTTGAAAGGTTTGGATCAATTCTTTTAGGAGCAATTACGGGATCGGACTTTTGATCAACCGTAGCGACATTGCATTTGTCGGTTTGAGGTTTCGAGTTAGGATTAATGTTGAACGTAACTTTTTCCTTATCGACCCGCAAAGTAATTTCTTCACCATAGACATCGATCAAAGCACGCCCGGTCCTCAAGAATGGTCTTCCGAGAATGAGAGGAACCCGGGGGTCGGCGTCAAAATCAACTACCACAAAATCCGCTGGAAAATGGGACATCCCGACCTTGATAAAGACATCCTCGGCTATTCCACGTGGACGAGTTATGGAACGGTCCGCAAGCTCGAGGGTCATGCAAGTGGGGGTAAGTTCGGGCAAAGAAAGTTTCTTCCAGACGGATAACGGCATTAGGTTGATGCTCGCACCAAGATCGGCCAAGGCGTGGCATTCAACCATTCCCGGAAATTCACATGGGATGAGAAATTTTCCGGGATCTCCAAGCTTTTCCGGAAGCTTTTTGAGAATTGCCGCTGAGCAGTTTTCGTTCACTGGAGTTTTTGCTAGTTCCGATAATTTTTCCTTATTGCTCAACAAACTTTTGAGGCTAGAAATGAATTTAGGCATCAAAAGCAAAGCATCCGCTAAGCTTATGTCGAAATGTAACTCTTGAAAAATTTGGAAAAATTTCTCCATTTGAGTTGAAGCTTTCTCACGGAGCTTTTGATCACTTAATTTCGAAGGATAAGGAAGTTTTGTTTTAGCGGGAGCTTCTTCGGGCTCAAAAACAACCTTTGGTTCAGACGGTGGGACAACCGGAGGTTGGACGTCTTTGGTTCTTCCGTTATTAGTAGGAAGTTCCGTGTCCTTTGTCGCCTCGGTTTCACGGTCGACTACCTTGGGAGGTAGAGAAGAATCGGTAGTCGGAGCCGTGGGTCCATCATATGAAACACCACTCCTTGTAGTGATCGCCTTAGCATCGCCCCTCGGGTTGGCGATCGTGTTGCTTGGAAGAGTTCCAGAGCCCGAGGGTCGATCATTTAAAGCCTTCTTGAGTTCAGATATTTGACTACTCAACAACCGATTCATTTCTTCTTGAGATTTTTGGTTTTGAAGAATCAGTTGTTTCAATAACTCATCCGAGGCCGATGGAGTTTGCACAAATCCTTGATTTTGATTATTGTTAAGATTTGGCCCTCGGTTGTTATTTTGATTAAAACCCTGGTTGTTGTTTTGAAAATTTCCTTGATTAAGATTTCCTTGGTTTTGAAAATTGCCTTGGTTCGGGTTTTGAAAGTTTCCTTGATTTGGGGCTCGGTTAAAATTTCCCTGGTTTTGATAACCTTGATTACCCCGATTTTGATTCTGGTTATTTTGAACATTGCGGTTTTGCACTTGCTGATTTTGATTTTGGGTAAAACTGGATGGTCCGAGAAAGTTGTTAGAACGGTAGCTGAGCAAATTACGGTCTCCTTGGGGTTGATAACCGTTACCTCCCTGATTAAAGGATCCCGTAGCAGCGTAAACGTTCTCTTGAGTGTAGCCACCGGAGGCTGGGCACTCGAAATACGGATGTGGACCACCGCAAGTTTCACAACTATGGTTAACAACATTGACTTGATTGTTGTTGTTTTGATTCATAGTCTGATGAATTCTTAAAATAGCCGTTGACATATCATTCATTTGTTTAGAAAGAGCGGCTATCTCGGAGGTAGAAGAATCAGTGCTAGATCTTGTTGACTCATTCCTCTCGGCAGAGGAATCCCAAAAATTATGGTGGGCGGTCATGTTTTCAATAAGATCATAGCACTCTTCGGGGCGACGTTTCATGAACGTACCACCGGCAGCAGCGTTTATCGTATCACGGTGTCGTAAAGTCAAACCGTTATAGAATGTATCTATAATAGTGACCAATAACATATTATGGTTCAGACACTGATCAATCGACAACTTGTAGCGTTCCCATGCCTCAAATAAGGATTCATCGGGAAGCTGACGGAAATCGCTAATCTCATTCCTTAATTTCGTCACCATCGACGGTGGGAAATATTTTGCCAAGAACTTCGTAACCATATCATCGAAACTACGAATGGAGTTCTTGGGAAGACGATCAAACCAAGCGGTGGCATGATGCGTCAAGGAATAAGGAAAGAGATATAGACGGAGGGCGTCATCGGTGACCCCATTTTGTTTCATACTTTGTGTGACGGTGATAAATTTATCAAGATGTTTGTTGGCATCGTCACCCGGCAAGCCATGAAATTGGCACGAGTTTTGGACTTGTTGAATCATATGATGTTTAAGTCCAAAATCGGCGGCTTGGATATTGACGGGGGCAATTGGGCCACCACGTCCGTGCATTGTGGGTTGGCACAGCTCCTCCATCGTTCGGAAATCGGGAGCTGGCATGTGATTTTCACCACCCATCGGCAGGTGTTGATCGTCGTCCATTTCCTCGGTTGGAAATGTAACTCGGTGATTGTGACGGATAATTCTCTCGGGATTTGAGAGCGGAGAAAGAAGAGGGTGAGAAGTGGAAGATCGGGTGTGCATACACCAAAAACAAACACAAAATCAAAAAGGAAAACCAAATTTGAAAATAAAATCCTGTGAGGTGTTCGGTCCAATGAAATGCCGCCACGTAGCCATTCGTGCGTGTTCTGTGCTTTCTTTGACATCTGACACCATTTGATTAGACATTTATACCCTTAATTGTGGTAAATTCGTTGTATTGGTAAAAGCTAGGGTTCTTTGCACAGTACAATTTCTGGGTAAAGTGATAAAGGGGGGGGGGGTAAGTTAAATATTTGGTTTGACTGTGTTTTAATATGTTTTGACCGGGTTGTGAGTAGGCGGACCGGGTATGGGTTGGGTATTGGGTTTGGGCTAGTTGGATTTAACTTGGGCTAGGGGTTTGTTAATTTGTGAGTGGGATTGGGTTTTTGGATTAGTATTAAATCCGGATATAAGGTGTAGGATTATTAGGATTTGTGTAAAGTGAAAAATGATAAGGACCAAAGTTGTACAATCTGAAATTTAAGGGACTATTTCTGCTACTTTTCCAAAATAAATCCAAGGGCCATTCTTGTCATTTGATGAAACTTCAAGGGTTGACTTTGACTTTTTGCAAAAATATCTCTCCCGGCTTCGGCTTTAAATCACTCTTCCAAATCTCGTGCTCGGTTTCCCGGATTTTGCTTGATTTTGTCCCTATTTCGTTTATCCGTTGCCTGCACAAACATAAACACAAAAACACGAAATATTTGGCATAATTGATTAGTTTTTGGTCGTTTTGGCCTTAATTTGGTAAATAAAAGGTATGTGTTTTAGCACGTACCAGCGTATGTGTCCGGACAGCTTAACTCGTCCGGACGCCGGAAGAAGCAAAACCATCCGGCAATGGCCGGAAGGCACCTAGATCGTCTGGATAAAGCAGCAGTCAACAATAGGACAAGTGGCATTACTTTTTGACAGATGGCAGCAGCAGACATAATCCCAGAATTCACGGGATTATGTCCAAGACATGTTCCCAGAAAATCCGGCGCCGCCATCACAGGTACCAAGGCTGGGTACTATAAATACCCAGCCCATTTACTACTTTCGGGGATCTCTTTTTACCACACATTTTACTATCTATTACTGTTGATAGCCTTTCGGTATATCCGATACTTACTCTCACGCCGGAGGTGGGTCCTGGGATAACACCCGGGGCGAGCCTAACGCGTATTGTTGTGTGCAGATACCGAAGGATCCTTGGAGACTAAAGGGATCGATACACAAGCCTCTCGGAAGAACCTTCATTCAGTTCAACCGAAAGGCTTCCTTTATTTGTCCGGAGTGATTGCAAGAAATTACTTCAACAAATTGGCGCCATCCGTTGGACCAACTGCTCGATCTACCCAAAGGTGGAAATGGCTGGTCCTACACACCAAAAAAGGAAAATGATAGATGCCGAGGAGGAGTGGATGAATATCCCGATCAGTTTTCCGGCCATCCTTCCGGGAGATGTGTCGGACGAACCTTTGATAGTCGAAGCCGAGGTGGAAGGCTATACTATACGGAGGATCTATGTAGACCAGGGTGCTTCGGTTGAAGTAATGTATGAACACTGTTTCAAGCACTTGTGCCCGTCCATTAAGGTCAAACTGAAAGAAACCAACACTCCATTGATAGGATTCGCGGGGGAGTCCATAAATACGATAGGGAAGATCGAATTGGAAGTCTGTTTTGGGAGCCAAGGTTTGTTGCATCGGACTATGATGAAGTTCGCCGTGATAAGGTCTCCTTCTCCGTACAACATTATTTTGGGGCACTCGGGTTTGAAGAAGTTGCGGGCCATTCCTTCAACCATCCACTCGATGATGAAATTCCCCACCCCGAAGGGCATAGCGACCTTAGTTACCCGGTCAGTAATTGTCTCGGAATGCCGCAAGTTAGAGGAGAAACAGATGATAGAGAAAGGAGCAAGGAGTGAACCCCGGAGTGCCGAAGTGACAGAGAAAGCTCCCAGGAAAACGGAAGGAATAATGGTACATCCGGCTTACCCGGACTAGCTGGTAACCATCGGAGGAAAATTTTCCTCGGAATGCAGAAGACAGCTGATCACACTGCTAAAAAACAATCAGGATGTGTTCCCTGGGAACCTGCGGATATGACGGGGGTACCCCGACGGATTACCGAACACACGCTAAACGTGAACGTCCAAGATCGGCCGGTGGCACAGAAGAAGAGAACCTACTCGGCCGAAAAGAACTAGGCCATAGCCAAAGAGGTGGAAGAATGGGTGAAGGCTGAAATAGTTCGGCCGATGCGATACCCTACATGGATTTCAAACCCGGTTTTAGTAAAGAAATCCGATGGTAGTTGGTGAATGTGCATCGATTTTAAGAACCTCAACTCGTCTTGTCAAAAGGATTACTACCCGTTACCCGACATTGATTGGAAGATAAAGTCGGTTATGGGATTTCGGTACAAATGTTTCTTGGATACTTATAAAGGATACCACCAAGTGCAAATGGCCAAAAAGGACGAGGAAAAAACAGCTTTCTACACCGAGCACGGGACATACTGTTACACCAAAATGCCGTTCGGATTAAAGAACGCTGGAGCCACGTACCAAAGGTTAGTGGATTCAGCCTTCCGGTCGCAGATAGGGAGAAATCTCAAAGCCTACGTAGATGATATGGTAATAAAAAGCAAGACTGAAAAGGAGTTGCTGGCCGACATAGCGGAAATGTTCGATAACCTTCGGAGAATTAATATGAAGTTGAACCCCAAGAAATGCTCTTTCGGGGTAGAGGAAGGAACGTTTCTGGGATGCATGGTGACATCCGAAGGAATTAGGGCAAATCCGAAGAAAACAAGGGCTATTGTGGACATGTAGTCCCCGAAATCGCTCAAAGAGATGCATAGTTTAAGCGGTAAGCTGGTAGCTTTGAACCATTTCCTATCCAAGTCAGCAGAAAGGATGCTTCCATTCTTTGAGACGTTAAAAAATATTACAAAAGAAAATTAGGACGAATATCGATGGACGGACCAGGCCGAAGAAGCTTTTCAAGAGATGAGGAAGATGATCCTCGAGCTTCCTTACCTGGCAACTCTGAGGCAAAAAAAAGACCTATACGCGTACCTCTCGGCATCGAAAGGGGCAATGAGTGGAGTGCTTTTGGTGGAAAGGGAAGGGAAGCAAATCCCAATACATTATGTTAGCCGAACGTTGCACGAAGCCGAACAGAATTATGCTCCGGTCGAGAAGTTAGCTCTAGCCCTGCTGCACATGTCTAGAAGACTTCGGAGGTATTTCGAAGCCCATCCAACAAAAGTTATCACCGATCAGCCCATCAAGCAAATACTGAATAAGGCGGAAGCATCCGGGAGAATGGCCAAATATATCGTGGAATTGGGAGTTTACAACATCACTTATGTCCCCCGAAGCGCGGTCAAAGGACAAGTCCTCGCAGATTTCATAACAGAAATACCCATGGGGACATTCAGTCATGACATGAAAGAGGAGGGTATGGAGATATGTAACATCTCCAATCAGGAACAATGGGTGTTGTATACCGATGGAGCCTCCAGTAAGTCAGGTGCCAGAGCAGGCTTGATATTGATTAGTCCGGATCAAACGGAGTACACCTATGCTATCCGGCTGAACTTCAAGAGCACCAACAATGAAGCGGAATACGAAGCCTTGCTTGTAGGGTTGAGGGTCGCTCGAAAGATAGAAATCCGGATATTGGAAGTCAGAGTGGACTCCAATTTAGTAGCAAGCCAGATCAACGGGGAATTCGTGGCATCCAAGGATAGCATGATAAAATACCTAGCCAAAGCCAAAGAGTATATCGCATACTTCGATCAGTTCAAAATCTGGAATATCCCAAGGGCGCAGAACCAGAAAGCCGATATACTCAGTAAATTAGCATCCATGGCTTTCGACCACCTAACAAAGGAAACCACAGTTGAAGTTTTAGAAAAGCCATCAACGGAGGAGGAGGTGGTCAATGCAATTGTAGAAGAAGAGGAGGAAAATTGGATGACCCCAATCATTCGGTGCAAGCAAGAAGGCATTTGGCCGGAGGATCAAAATGAGGCTCGGTCTCTCCGAATAAAGATAAACCAGTTTACTATGGTAGACGATGTACTTTTCAAGAAATCCTATTTGGGCCCGATGCTGAGATGTGTCGGACCGCTCCAAGCTAATTATATCATCCGAGAAGTACATGAAGGAGCATGTGGGATGCACTCCGGGCCATGATCCGTCGTGGCAAAGTTAATGCGGCAGGGATACTACTGGCTGACCATGCACCGAGACACCAGGGAAGTGATTCAGAAATGTGATTCTTGTCAGATACATGCACCCGTTCCGAGACTCTCAAAAACCATACTAACTTCAATAATGGCCCCATGGCCCTTTTATTAGTGGGGCATGGACGTGCTGGGCCCCCTGCCAGAGGCCCCGGGAAAAATCAAGTTTGTTATCGTGGCCATCGACTACTTTACTAAATGGATGGAAGCCAAGCCATTGGTTCGTACGACCGGGAAAGAAGTAAAGAAGTTTGTCTGGGAGAACATAGTATGCAGGTTCAGTTTGCCAAGGGTGATTATCACGGACAATGGAAGCAATTTCATTCACGACCCTTTCAAAAGTTGGTGTGAGCGCCTGAATATAACCCAGATAAACACTGCCGTAGCCCATGCTCAGGCCAATGGATTGGTAGAAAGAGCAAACAAGAGTTTGATGAAGGGGTTCAAGTCAAGGCTTGGTAGGGAAAGAGCCGGATGAGTGGATGAACTACTGAATGTCTTGTGGGCACATCGCACGTCTTTGAAAACGAGCAATGGAGAAACACCATTCAGCCTTACGTATGGTAGCGAAGCAGTCATACCGGCAGAAATAGGGATGCCAACCTTTCGGACCATGGTGACCAATGAAAAAGAAAATGACGAAGGGATCTGTTTGAACCTCGACCTCCTACAGGAACGAAGGGAGATGGCTGCGATACGAGAGGCAAAGTACAAGAAGAAAGTGGAACAATATTACAACCGAAGGGTTCGTGCCGAATCATTTAAGGTAAGTAAGAATTCACATAACTTCTTTGAAACCAAAGGTTACTACAAATATCTAATTATTTCCTTGCAATTATAATTTGTCTCTACTTTGACTAACGTGTGAAATAAAAAATACCTTAACAATATAAGGTAGGTGATTTTGTGTACCGAAGGAATGAAGCAAGCAGGGTTGAAAATCAGGGAAAGTTAGGACCCAATTGGGAGGGACCCTACCGGGTCGTGGAAGCATATCAGACCGGATCTTACAAGCTAGAGACAATGGAAGAAAAGGAAGTGCGCGGAACTTGGCATGCTGTCAACCTTAGAAAATGTTTTTTGTAAATGACTTAAATATGCATAATGTAAACATCCGAAAGGAGTTGTTTGACTATTTTAAATGACAAAGTGAAGTTATCCCACAGTTGGAGGGAAACGATTCATGTTATACATTGAACTCTCGTACCATTTGTTGTTTTCTGAACAAAATTAGAAAATGGTCCCCCCGAGAGGTTCACGCCCTCCGAGGAGTGTGTGGTCAATGTTCAAAGATGGTTGATACCCAAAAAGGGGTTGCCATAATCCTGGCGGAATGGCTGAAACATTTATTACTCTCCGAACATAAGTAGAAAGTGGTCCCTCCGAGAGGTTCGTGCCCTCCGGAGATTAGTGATCAATGTTCATTGTTTTCTGAACATAATTAGAAAATGGCCCCCCCGAGAGGTTCACGCCCTCCGGGGAGTGTGTGGTCAATGTTCAAAGATGGTTGATACCCAAAAAGGGGTTGCCATAATCCTGGCGGAAAGGCTGAAACATTTATTACTCTCCGAACATAAGTAGAAAGTGGTCCCTCCGAGAGGTTCGTGCCCTCCGGAGATTAGTGATCAATGTTCATTGTTTTCTGGACATAATTAGAAAATGGCCCCCCCGAGAGGTTCACACCCTCCGGGAAGTGTGTGGTCAATGTCCAAAGATGGTTGATATCCGAAGAGGGGTTGCCATGGCAAAAAGGCCGGACGGCACCCAAAAAAGGGGTGGCCACATAATCATTTATTGCCTTCCGAACATAAGTCGAAAGTGACCCCTCCGAGAGGTTCGTGCCCTCCGGAGATTGATGGTCAGTGTTCGAGAAGCAAACGATCATGCGGGCAAGGCGAAAGATAAATAACTGAAAGGCGCAGGTAATGTATTACGAACATATAAAAAAAAAGAGAAGAAGGGGAAAAGTATTTTGAGAAATAACGAAACGTATAGCATTGCATAATTTCCAGACATACAAAAGGCATTTTGGGTCACACCACCCATCATTACATTCGTCCGAATCATACTAATCATTTACAAAATTAATCTAACGGCCCAAGGGCCTTACACAAAATTGTTCAAAACAGGGCAAAAGATTTCTAGATGGATCATTCGGGAACATCTTTTTCAACAGAAGGACCTTCGGCAAAACAATCATTCGGGGCAGGATCAGGAAACAGGCCCATTATTTCCGGAAGAGGTCTTTCTGCGGCGTTGCTAACCTTCTGAACAAACGGATATTCCGCAGAAAAAAGTCCATCATACAAAGGATCAAACTTTTTGTCAGCTTCCACGTCCAGATCATCTGTCTTGGCCACGATTTTGGCAACATCCTCCGGCTTACGACCCACGGAGACAGCCTCTAAGAACCCGGACTGGGAGGATAAACTAAAAGGCTCAGCCAAACATTGTTTGTACTCGTGACTATTCAGAAGCCGATGGACCACCTCCGGAATGAACTCCTTCACCAGCTTATGACGTTCGATTTCCGTCTGGCCTAGTTTAACGGCCAGGTCGGCCCTTCCTTGTACAGCTTAGAACTTTCCCCCTCCTCGATAGCAAGTTTGTCCTTAACATCTTTCAACTCAGCTTCCAAGGCCTTGACTCGGTCTGAAGAAACCCTCCTCCCTTCATCTCTCGCCTGTTCCAACTGAGAGAGACGACCTTTCAGATCTGATTCCCTCACCATACAGCCTGCATGCTCGTGTTTCAACTTCCGAAGCTCCTCTGCCTCTTGAGCTGCATCCTCGCATCCCTCATGGATGCGATACAATTGTTTATACTCTTCAAGAAGGGCCTCATGCCGGCCAAGAATGTCCGAATGAGCGGCCGCACCACGATCCAATAATACCCAGCCTCTTTGAATGGCCTCCGAGTCACCCAAGCTTCGAAAATAAAACTCCTCTCGAGGAGTGGGCAGGTTCATCATCAAATCTTTGCAAACAGCCCCTCTATTCAAACGATCCCCTCTTCTGACTGACCAGTCCGGGACAAACACCGCTGCCGGATCACCCTCGGCCATGACTCTAACCTTGCCACGTCCAGAAGCCTGTACGGAAGAACCCCCTGAAAGGAGAAAAGCATAATCATTATCAAAGAAGTGAAGGGGAATGAGAGAAGTGCAGGGTAAGCACAATTAGACGACTTACCAACATCAACAGTTCCGGAGGCAAAACTTGATCCTTCCAGTTGACTCCCGATGTCTTCCGGACGAAGTGACCGGATGAGGGTAGGGTTCGGGATGACCTCGACCTTCGGTGATTCGGGTTCCAAATCCACCACGGGAGTCTCTGTTGGTCTACGCCTCTTGGCCGGATGGGTCGCACCGCTACTACCCTCACCATACTGAACACCTGCTCGCGCCTTTTTAACCCATGTTCCCCTCTGGGCTCTCAGAGCATCTCGGGTGACGTTCTGCCTTTGTTTTCTACGTTTGGCTTCCAAGACCCGTGCGTCAGCACTCTCGACCCTCGTCTCCTCGGCCGACTTCTCCGGTATATCGGCATTCGAAGGGGCAGGAAAAGTCACGTGCAACTCGTGAGACTCACCCTCACGGTACTCATCACCCTTGACCATTGAAACACCCTCGCGGACCATGGGGTTGATCAGGTACTCGGACATCGATACAACTGCAAAAGGGAAAAGTGCACAAAACAGTTAGAAACAAACATGCTTAACGCATGTCAATTAGGGAAACGAAGACAAGCAATGAAGTCATACCTTTACCCTCGACATCCTTAAGCGCGGCCCGGTGACCGGGATGCTCCCAATGCGAGGTCAGCCCTACGGCGTAAAGAAAGCCCCTGGGAATCGGAATAAGATCAATTATATTTGCGACCAGCTTCTCCGCATCTACAATTGATGAACTCAAATAAGTACATTTTATTATCATCATTTATCCTATTTATTTGACTTGTTTTATTATATTATATATGAGAATCGATGCATTAATGTTTACTTTAGTGGTTCTCAGGTAAAAACAAGCATTATGTGAAACTTGGCGATTTTGGACTAATTATGGAGCAAAACAAGCAAGATATCAGAAGTCTACTAGATCGAGCTCGTTCTACTCCAGATACGCCGCAACATACTTCTAACATACGGCGTATCACTATCAAGATTTCACAAGTTACAATCCAAGACAGCTAAAGTACATGCGCCGCATACAAAGATCAAGATACGCCGCATCTGAAGACGGTGTACGAATATTCCTGAATATATTAATCTTGGACCCCACGCGAAGTTAAGTTAATGCGCCGCATCTAACAACTCAATGCGCCGCATCTATCCCTCAGACAGAAACTATAAATACCCCAAGGCCAGACGAATTAAAAGAGTTTTTTTGAGTCTTGGACACATACGAAGACCATATAACCCTAGAGCCGAATTCAGACGACCAAGCAGCACAAGACACACCCTAAACGAAGATACAAGAGCTGTAAGAAGGTCCTGCATGTATTCAATTCATTAAGTAGTTTTGTTTTATTGTATTAGTACACTTTAATTCATCAGGATTGATGGGCTTGTGTCATGTGACTACGGAAAATCATGCACTCCCCTTAATATTGCTTTCCCATTAATTAAAGTTTATATGTTGATGTCTTTGGTGACTTTTATTAGTGCATTGATAACCTCTGTGTCTAGCTGAGTCTTGCTTGGGTCGTCATGCCCCTTCCTCGCCTATCTATTCTAGCGTATACGAGACGTGGGCATCACAAATGCCCAATACTCTAGAAAAGTAGGATAGACATAAGTAATCATTAAGGGTTTACTCGCCGATAAGATTAGAGCCAACGAGAAAGGTTTATTTATATACACTTCATATAAAACTAGCAATAAAACAAGTGACAAGCTACTTAATTATCATGACAGGTCTTCTTATTGTCTCAAGTATCTATCTGTGTACGTGTGTGCTAATCGCTGATTCGTGCTCATTAGTTTAGTTTTCTATTTAATTATAACCAAACCGTGCCAGTCTCTCAGGTTGAACCCCCTTGCGTTAGATTAGGTTGTATAGCTAACTTAGGATATTAAAATATGGATTAGAATAACTAGATAATACGTTCCACTCTTAGTGATCGACACTTTACTTACCATTATATTCATACTGACCGGGTACACTGCTCGTTAAGTGTGTGTGTTATTGAGAAGTCGGCTAAATATAAATTTAAAACTTGAGTAGGCATTAATACTGCTAATCCGCAACGACACATCACGCGCATCAATTTTTTGGCGCCGCTGCAGGGGAGTGAATTGTTATTATCTGTTAATTTGATTAGTATTTTAATTAGGTTTTTCTTTTTATTTTTTTTTAGATTCTAACCACTAACCCTGTTATATATTAGATAGATTGCATTCATTGTATAATTTGCATATTTTCTGTTTTTGTTTGTTTTCTATAATTTTTGTTTCTTTTTGTTTGTTTTTATTTTTGTTTTTCTATTTTTCTGCATTCTGCTATCGTTGTATTGTGCTAATATAAACGATACGGCGCATCTGT
Source organism: Artemisia tridentata subsp. tridentata (assembly GCA_021014915.2). Lineage (NCBI taxonomy): Eukaryota > Viridiplantae > Streptophyta > Magnoliopsida > Asterales > Asteraceae > Artemisia > Artemisia tridentata. Next base: position 506,323,116 of record CP139508.1, read on the forward strand.
TTTCACAGATATGGCGTATTGCGTTTAATTTTTATAAAATACAACGCGTTTAATAAATTCGAGTACGACGCATCTTTCCCCAAGATACGGCGTATTCTGTTTTTAATAAGAAATTTTTCTAAAACCCTAACGCCATACGACGCATCTGTTTTAACAGATACGGCGTATTTTATATTTAAATTAAAAACAGTTTTTCGAATTTTTAAACAGAAGCGACGCATCGATTTTTATCGATACGGCGCATCTACTAAATCAAAAATCTTGTATTTTGAAACATAACGAAAATACGGCGCATTAGCTTTTGTTAATACGACGCATTTAATTTTAATAAATATAATCGATTTTTGATAATTTAAACTTGATACGGCGCATTCTAATTCATAAGCGGCGTATTTGTTTTCTGATTAAAAGTCTGATTAAATTTTAACGTAATAAGATACGGCGTATCCAACTTTCTGGATACGGCGCATCATTTTCAGATATCAGTAACTTTTATTTATCCCGAACGGAGAAAATTCTAATCATCTTTCCTGTCTCTTAGAAAATTTTACTTCGAAGCCTATTTGTTTTGAGTTTTAGGAATCATGATTGATATTTTCCCAAGCTGGTTCGGAGGACCATGGATTAAACTTACAACCGATGAGATTGTATCTAAGTTCGCCCACGAATGTGATAAGGAGCATCATGAGGTCAAAACTTTCATCAATGGACTGTTGCTGAAAGAACAAAACTATATGATTAGAGAATTGACGATTGAGGTGCACCAATTGTCGAAGGTGATTAAAAGAGTTTTGTTCCAAAGACACGACCAGATTGGAATAACTACTAGAGGCGGATTAGTGTCAAGGATGTTCCAATTAGCGGAAAGAATGTTTGGTTACTTGAATATGGAACTAAGAGAGAGATTGAGATGGAAGATCTCGCTAGAGCAAAATAAGGAGCTGAACGTGAGTCGAACTTGAAGACTCTGGAATAAAGACAAGTGCTGACCGGGAGACAACCCGGAAGAAAATTTTTTACTTTTCTGTTCTGTGTCGAGTCTGTCAGACCTGCAGAAGATGCGGCGCATCTCCATCATGAGATGCGACGAATCACTTGCACTGGTCATATCTTATTTCATTTTTCTGCATTTTTATTTTTGACTTTAAAACTTTCTGTCAGTATTTTAACGTGGCGCATCCCTGGTTAAGGATGCGACGCATCTTTTATTCTGATTCGTATTTATTCCAGGCTCGATACGGCGTATCTTCTTCCATAAGATACGGCGTATCGACAGACCTGATGATTTACAGTTTAATTTTTTAAGTTTTATTTTTACTAACTACTAATGTATTATGCAAGTTTGAACCTTCTTAACTCAGGTGTGTTAAAGTCTAGATGGTATTATAGATTCCTGCATTTTTGTGGATACATAATTTATGAAGCTTAAACGTTCTCATCCACAAGAAAGTTGATTTTTGCTCTTATACAAATAATGGAGGATCATACCGAGCAAATCTCAGGGGAGTTTTTCTGTTCTAATTCTTTTATTTTCCAGTTTTTAACCTTTGACACAAACAACGAGGACGTTTTTTAACTTAAGTGGGGGGGATGGAGAATTAGAACACTTACTTGTCCTAAACTTTTTCAAAATATGCTTAAAATGCGCTTAATATATCAAAAAATTTAATTTTTTTAGCATGTTTTTGTTTAAAGTCTAAATTACATAACCGCACACATAACTCTATTTTTTCAAAAATATTAAAACTTTAGTGTGCTGGTGACTTGTAAACTTTAGAACTTGGCTTGTATACTATTCGAGACCACCATAATAAGTATTATCTATATAATTGGAGTGACTTGTCTAAATTGGTAAATTTCTAGGATTACACCCAAATAGCCTTTATATGTTATGTGATATTAACTAACTACTCTAGTTAGTTAACCCCCGTATAAACCCTTTGTTACTCTCACTTTTAGAGTAAGATACTCCTAGAAAAACCCTCAGAGCCATTCCTTTCGTTTCTTACACCTTTGTTATAATGTTTCGATACACCCTTACACCTTAGCCTACCCTGTAGATTAAAATCCGTGGTTAATTGCTTTAGGCAAAGTGTGTTTCCTTACATTACCTGTGTTCGCGTGCGTAATTCATTATCTTTGGTTAAGTCAGGAAATTGCACAATGCAATTGGTATGAAAGTAAATATTGTATAACTTTTAGTTTATTTTTCGTGTGTTTGCTACTTTCACTATTACAGTTATTTCTGAAAGTATGAAGAGTTTGGAAAAATTATCCGGAAAAATAGTGATAGAAAAGTTGTGAAATTTTACACATATATGTTGATGTAAAAAAAAAAAAAATGGAAAAAAAAAAGAAAAGAAAAAGGAAAAAGTTGGAAGTTTGTTTTAACCAACTTATGTAAAGTTTTGTATTAAGTGGGATATATCACCACTATTTGTTGTATATTATATTTATGGATTGAATGGGAGTTGGCCGTTATGGGAACGCCAACTAAGGTTATTCTTTGATTGAGATCTTGTTGAGTATAATTCGTGTCTACCTAAAGCGTGTGTTTCAAGTGTTAAAGCGTGAGTTATTCAATGATATGAGTCTTATTCATGGGATTGTTGGGAAAGTGATTAACCACACTTAGGATTTTAATTTATCTGTTTTGTTTATTTTTCATTTTACACCAATTTGTATCCCAAATATTATCCATACCCTATATCATTCTTCATCCAAACCTTTGATTTATTGAGATTAGGGATTTGAGCAATCTTAAGTATCGTAGTCGTGGATTCGGCTATATATTTATGATTTTGTCGCCCTTTTGATATAATATTATTGGTGAAGATTGCTTGGTCCTATCTTTAGCCCATTCAAGTTAAGGATTTGAGCAATTGCAAGTATCGTGGTCGTGGATTCGAACATGTATTTGTGATTTTGTCGCCTTTTCTGGAATATGAGATCGATAGAGATTCAAAAGGATTATCAACCCTTAACCAACAAACCCTTTTTACCGCTTTAGACTTGTTACTCCTTGGCTTTAGTGGGGGAGATGCGTACACTTGCCAAGCCTATGATAGAATATTCGTCACAACTAAGCAACTAAACGATTTAGAATTGTTTTACATTAAAAATTATTTTGGTTTCTACTTCGTTAAGTGTTTGGTTGTGTGATTATGACAAAACGAATACGTGCTTAAATATAAAAATAAATCCTAATATCTTTTAGGACACATTTTCATACGATTAATTCTAAAGTTTACTTGGGGACAAGTAAAGTTCAAGTGGGGGGGATATTTGATGAACTCAAATAAGTACATTTTATTATCATCATTTATCCTATTTATTTGACTTGTTTTATTATATTATATATGAGAATCGATGCATTAATTTTTACTTTAGTGATTCTCAGGTAAAAACAAGCATTATGTGAAACTTGGCGATTTTGGATTAATTATGGAGCAAAACAAGCAAGATATCAAAGTCTACTAGATCGAGCTCGTTCTACTCCAGATACGCCGCAACATACTTCTAATATACGGCGTATCACTATCAAGATTTCACAAGTTACAATCCAAGACAGCTAAAGTACATGCGCCGCATACAAAGATCAAGATACGCCGCATCTGAAGACGGTGTACGAATATTCCTGAATATATTAATCTTGGACCCCACGCGAAGTTAAGTCAATGCGCCGCATCTAACAACTCAATGCGCCGCATCTATCCCTCAGACAGAAACTATAAATACCCCAAGGCCAGACGAATTAAAAGAGTTTTTTTGAGTCTTGGACACATACGAAGACCATATAACCCTAGAGCCGAATTCAGAAGACCAAGCAGCACAAGACACACCCTAAACGAAGATACAAGAGCTGTAAGAAGGTCCTGCATGTATTCAATTCATTAACTAGTTTTGTTTTATTGTATTAGTACACTTTAATTCATCAGGAATGATGGGCTTGTGTCATGTGACTACGGAAAATCATGCACTCCCCTTAATATTGCTTTCCCATTAATTAAAGTTTATATGTTGATGTCTTTGGTGACTTTTATTAGTGCATTGATAACCTCTATGTCTAGCTGAGTCTTGCTTGGGTCGCCATGCCCCTTCCTCGCCTATCTATTCTAGCGTATACGAGACGTGGGCGTCACAAATGCCCAATACTCTAGAAAAGTAGGATAGACATAAGTAATCATTAAGGGTTTACTCGCCGATAAGATTAGAGCCAACGAGAAAGGTTTATTTATATACACTTCATATAAAACTAGCAATAAAACAAGTGACAAGCTACTTAATTATCAGGACAGGTCTTCTTATTGTCTCGAGTATCTATATGTGTACGTGTGTGCTAATCGCTGATTCGTGCTCATTAGTTTAGTTTTCTATTTAATTATAACCAAACCGTGCCAGTCTCTTAGGCTGAACCCCCTTGCGTTAGATTAGGTTGTATAGCTAACTTAGGATATTAAAATATTGATTAGAATAACTAGATAATACGTTCCACTCTTAGTGATCGACACTCTACTTACCATTATATTCATACTGACCGGGTACACTGCTCGTTTAGTGTGTGTGTTATTGATAAGTCGGCTAAATATAAATTTAAAACTTGAGTAGGCATTAATACTGCTAAACCGCAACGACACATCATGCGCATCAACAATACTGAAGTCGCCACTCGGATATGGATCCGAAATATCAGAATCATGATGCCTACAGGGCATGGCAAAGGGGATCGCATGTCTATCTATCAGGAAAAAATTATTCTTCCAACCCTTCAGTCCGGTCAGAATCTCCCGGAAACAAACCTTCTTCTCTTTACCACTTCGCTTCTCGAAAGAAAACCAGTGACCTTGCTTACTCAATTTATAGAAGGCCCAGAATAAGAAAGTGGTGGGAGCGACGTCCAGGCTTCGGCTATACACCTCGAAAAGCGTGGCATGGTGTAAGCCCAGCGGCACCAGTTGGGAGATATGTACCTTGTAATATTTGATGATATCCAACAAAAAATTAGAGAAGGGCACGCTAAGACCACCCTCGTAAAAATACTCCACGTACAGACCAATGGCATCGCCCGGCAATTGATCCATCATCATGTGTGCCGGAGGTAACCTCGGATGCAGATCCCCCGGTATACCCACATCCGTCGTCACCACATATAAATCTTCCTCACTCATTTGGGAGGTGTACTTTTGAACATCGAACTTAGGAAGGAACCCCCCGGCCTCCTGGGTATCTTCCTCATGAATCGAGGAGGGAGAATTCGACATGATTAACCGAATGGTAAAATAAAGTCGCTCGAATTAGGAAGAAATGAACCTCTCGGAAAGATGCTACGGAAAGTTTGTCAGAACAAGAAATTACAGTGGTAAAAAAACCGTAGAAATGACGCTATTTATAGGCGAAAAGAAAGAATATGAAACGACGTGCCTTGTCAGCGGGTGAGGTGGCATCTCCTCACTCGTGCGATACGCGCGTGGGCACGTGTCGACATCTCAGAACCCCAGTAAAAATGACGGCTATCCTTAAAAAGTGGTAATAATGGTTTTTGGCAGTTTGTGCATGGCATCAACTCATTGGATCCTGAACGACCCAAACCTTTCGGAATTAGTAGAATCAGACTTCAAATTTTTTAGAGTATCACACTATCGGTGAAACCAATACTATGATACTGGGGGGGACATGTTGGCGTATGTGTCCTGACAGCTTAACTCGTCCGGACGCCGGAAGAAGCAAAACCATCCGGTAATGGCCGGAAGGCACCTAGATCGTCCGGATAATGCAGCTGTCAACAATAGGACAAGTGGCATTACCTTTTTACAGATGGCAGCAGCAGACATAATCCTAGGATTCACGGGATTATGTCCAAGACATGTTCCCAGAAAATCCGGCGCCGCCATCACAGGTACCAAGGCTGGGTACTATAAATACCCAGCCTATTTACTACTTTTGGGGATCTCTTTTTTCCACACATTTTACTATCTATTACTGTTGATAGCCTTTCGGTATATCCGATACTTACTCTCACGCCGGAGGTGGGTCCTGGGATAACACCCGGGGCGAGCCTAACGCGTATTGTTGTGTGCAGATACCGAAGGATCCTTGGAGACCGAAGGGATCGATACACAAGCCTCTCGGAAGAACCTTCATTCAGTTCAACCGAAAGGCTTCCTTTATTTGTCCGGAGTGATTGCAAGAAATTACTTCAACATGTCCATGTGGGTGTCTTTGTCGGTAGGAAGGATTTCATGTGTAACATGTGGGTGCACGCAGTTTTGAAAAGATAGGAACGAAACATGCAATTTGGCTAGACCACAGGGACGACTTTTGCAATTTACTATAGAAATTATAAGGGTGTGTTTGGTGTAATTAGCCGGACCAGGTGTTGAAACTTGCTGGAGCAGGGTCTTTTGAGAGCTGGAATTGTAGCTTTTATTTTCAAAAATATTTACTAACGGAAGTTGGAGCATGTGTAGTAAAAAACTAGGATATTTATATAATTAAATGCATCTAAATCACAAACTTCTCTCAATAGCTCGTCTTGGAGACCTTCTACTTTAAGTACGGCTTAAGCGGTCGATTAATCAGCGATAGGCGGGGATTAGTCGTCCAATTTTAGTACTCTAGTCGGCCTTAATTGGTCAAAAATTTGTCAAATATACCTATTAATCGGATAAAAACAAGTTAAATCGGTCAATGCGGTCAACTTTTTTCATAAAAAATCGAGGCTTTTTTCAATATACCTTGCGTTTTTCATAAATTTCAGCCGACACAACCATTTGTACACACATTGAGCAGTGATTTAAAACAAAATGTGAAGGTATGCTTGTTTTTCTTCTTTCAACTGAATGTTTATAACACAAAATGTGAAGGTATGCTTGTTTCAGAACAACCGTTTATTTGCAATAAATAAAAGTAAGATTTTATCGCTTTACTTATTTTACTCTTAAATACATGTCACAATGTCATATCATGAAACATGCGTTTGGTTAATGTGAGTAAAAATGGTATTTTGTTAACTTGTATAATATGCATATCTAGGGCTGACCATAATAGATCGCGGATCGTACCGAACCGAGAAACCGACCGAATTGGATCGACCGAACCGGATCGAATGTATTTCGGTCCGGTCATCGGTCCACCCTTTTCCTCATATTCGGTCTTCGGTCCGATTCGGTTTTACGCCAAACCAACCATTATGTTTTGTTTGACCAGATCGAATCGACGAAACAGGCCGGACCGGACCGAACCGGATTTGGACCGAACATTTCGGTTCAGTCCTCCCGTCTGATGTTTTGGGCCAAATTTGTAAAAGGAAAAATTAAAACGAGTTGGAGTGAATATTAAAATTTATATTTTAAACCTTGATACTATTTGACATGGACATTTTAATATAAAATTTATGTAACCAAGCGGTGTGTATGAGTCCAAGTCTCGACTAAAATAGTAAAATCTCATACTCCAATCAAATGATATGAGTAGTTTTTTTTTGCGATTTGTTAACGGGTGAGGAAGGAATGGACTTGCTTTAATTTTGATGTCGACAAATCTTTGACAAATGAAACACAAGCACGATAAGAAAGAAACATCATAACAAATGAAACACAAGACACGTGATAGAGCATTTATTTTGACATTTCGTATGCCTTTAGTTTCCTAAAATATAAAAGTTAGACATAGCAACTTTTAGCATTAGGACTTAGGTTCGACGCAGTAATAGCGAAGATCGACTGATCGACGATCGTCCCTTCTGTGGGTGTCGATCGCTTAGCAATAGATCCTCTATTTTTTTTTTCCGGTCGCGCATGCGATCGACAATCGTCCTTTGTTTTGTGAATTTGCAGGTGAATGTTTTATACAAACTTCTTTTTTTTTTTTTTTTTTTTTTTTTTTTTTTTTTTTTTTTTTTTTTTTTCAATAAATATAATTCATACACTATAAAACTTGTAATGTTTATTTTAAATTTGGTATTGCAATGTTAATTTGTATTTAAATAAATGGAAATTTATTTTTGTGTACGAAGAACAAAAGTAGAAGACGAACTTTTATTCATTACAGAAGCAAAACAAAGTACTACATTAAAATGAAAATAAAACTGCGATATAGAAAATAAAGGGATTTTGTTTATGGAGGTCACCCAAGTTTTAATATTTTGTCATTAAGGCCGCTCATCTATGAAAAATATCTTATAGGCCGTTCAAGTGTATTTCCCTTTTCGTTTATCCCAAATCCGGTAATATGAGGTGTTTATAGACTAAAATATCCTTGATATATCAAATAGATATTACATATTTATAATATAATTTGTTATGATTTTCAATTTCTTAGATGGGGCATTTTCGTCAATATATAATTTTTCAGTGTAATTTTGGACGGATTTGTAATAAATGAAAAAGGAAATATACTTGAACGGCTTATAAGTTAGTTTTCATAAATGAACGGCCTCATTGAAAGAAAGTTAAAACTTTGGTGGCCTCCACGTACAAAATCCCGAAAATAAAACATATAAATTCTTCAGCCATAGATTAATCTGTGTAATAACCATCGGCGTGAGCAGAAAACTCCCCAACATCCTCTTCCCACTCTTTATACGCTATGTCAAACCATCGTTCCTTACGATCTTCTTCTTCCCTTGCTTCCCGCTCCTTACGAGCTGCTTTTGCTCATGCTTTTTCTTCTTCAAAAGCTCTCAATGCTTCTTCATCCTGAAGAAGTATTCGTTCCTCTTCAGCAGTAAGCTGAAACGGATTGTGTTCTGATTCCTCAACCGGTTCCTCAGTAAGCAAAAACGGAATTATATCTGAGGGTGGAGTGTTTTCTTCAGGTGTCTGTGTGGGGTGGCGGGGGGGGGGGGGGGGGGGGATTGTTTCCAGGAGTGTTTTCTTGAGAAATTTTTTATATAAAATGGTTAGATGTGTTTTTTTTAGAGAAGTTGTGTGTGTGAGATGTGTGTTTTTGAGAGAAGTTGTGTGTGTGTGAGATGTATTTTTTATGATGAAAATGTAGTGAGAAAAAGATAGGGTTTGTTTTTAAAAAAAATAAAAAAATAGGGTTTTTTTGGAGAAAAGAAAAATGAATGTCGCATTTACTGTGGCAACCAATTGCATGTAAATCGTCGGAGAAGGAAAGCTGACGTGGCGGATAAAATAGGGTTCAATCCCCTCCCTTACTGTGTCCAGCCTTAAGAGTGTGGCATGTTTCTAGCTTTTAACACTAATCTTTTGAATTTAGTACTTTAGTTTACTTAATACTCCCTCCGTCTCAAAATTACTGTTAGAAGATAAAAATCACACAGTTTAATAAAAGTAGGACTACTACAATTTTCAATCACTTAAATAGAATAATCCCTCATTAAATTCCCTTTTTATTACTTAATATGGAAAGTGGACAATTGATTTGAAACGTCTCAAAAAAGAAATGTGTACTATTATTTTGAAACGGAGGAAGTAGTTCATATATAAAATTTTGTCATTTTAAAAAATAAGATATGCCATGGGCTATAGCACATTTTTGTGATATTTGAAATCAAAGTGGTATTTGTTTTTGTTGATGGGTCTGAAATGAAAATGACGTATATGTTTCCATGAAATTGAAAAGAAAGAAAAACAAGTACTAAGGGTGCGTTTGGTATGGGTATATGGGAATGGGGTTATAGGTTTCATAGTGATTAATGGTGTTTGTTTAGTAGGCCCAGGAATGAAATGGGAATATCGTTGCCATAGAATCATTACCCACCAACTTGGTGTCTATGAAATACATTACGTGAGCCCCTCTCTTTTCCACAACAAAATTCAAATATCTATACACATTTTTTTATACCACATTTTGTCATCCAAACATAAACAATCGTAATCATACACTTTTTCATATCCATTGTCATTCTACCCCATACCAAATCCGATACCCATTGTGATTCCTAGCAACAAACCAAACGACCCATGAGTATTTGTTTTGAGGGTTTGGATTGGGTGTAGCTATGATTAAAAGTGTTTGTTTTATATTAATTTGGTTTTCAAAAACCATTGACATGGGTTTTCACAATTCAAACAAAATGGGTGGGTGTTGTAGAAAAGTTGTGGAACCCATTTCTATTTTCTCACACTTCATTTGAATTTTGTATTTTAATATAATATTTAAATACAATTCGAAATCATTTCTAAGAGTAACGGGTATGGTAACGCAGCCTCCGCGACATTCCCAGGTGGCAAGGGAAATGGCGCCGCCACACCATTGAGGCCCAGCACCATTTGGGAAGTAAGTGTGTTAACGCTCGCCATTTGCTACTTTTTTTTTTTTTTTTTTTTTTTTTTTTTTTTTTTTTTTTAATTGTGCTGTGTTTTGTGTGTGTTTTTTTGTATGAAGAAGACAGGCAAGTGGTGGTGGCTGCAATAATTTTTAGGATTAAGTGGTCTTGGGCTTATCCAAATTTTGGGTAGGGGGCTTGGTAGTGGGCTAGCGAAGTTTTTTAGACTATTAATTTTTATTAGGTTGAATATAACACAAGATTATATATTGTATTTTTTTTATTGTAATTTGTATTTTTTTTATAAATGAAAATTTAGTTTGTTTGAAAAATATATTTAAAAAAAAGAAATGTTGGGGCCTAAAAACTGGGAACCGGCACACAAATGGCATGTGAAACGAAGGAGGGGTATTTTGGGTGTGTGAATGTGAAATTCTTATGTGACGCCGATTTGGCACAATGACATGTACAACAACATGCCACCACACCCCCTTACTCTAATATAAAACAAAATAAAGTTAATCATAATAGATATTTTTTATCTCTTCAATTAATTCATACCAAATCCGGATCTAATTCTAACAGTTACTACAAACCAAACGCACCCTAACTTCTAAAAGCAGACATTTATACTTACATACATATTTTAACTCCTTAATTATTTTGATACCGGTCGCAACAAAGGCAGACACCTCCTCATTTGATAATAATAAAAAAGAATACCAAATGCTAAACTCTGAATTCACATATTAAACATCTTAGTTTGGAAATAATATAGTACTCTAATCCTATATATCCATCTAAGAGCAAGGGGTAACCGGGTGCCACCTCATTTCAACACTCTCATTTCAAAATACCCATTCACTCATAACAAGTTTCAACAAGTCATTTGAACCCCACCCACCCCCGAATTTTTCTTCCTCATTCATAACAAGTTTCATAAAAAGTGGTTTGTCTTTTTCTTCCTCAGTTCAACGGAGAGAAGCAAAATGGCGAGGCTTTGTGGTGTGGTGACGAGCGGACGACAAGTGGTGGCAAGCTGCCACATAGGAAACGGCGAGCTACTTCGCCACCAAACCCCTTGCTCTAACAACCATCACTTTTACAATCATACACATATTTCCAAAAAATGAATTTAACTTTTAACTTATTATTCACTTCAAATTTATATGTCAAAGACAACCGATAATATGGAGACATGTTTCTTATATTTGTGTAACTCGTTTAATCTTACAATTCTTAGCTTAAAAACTTAATATGTTAAAATTCATCTTCTTGCAACTTTGATGTTCAAGTAAATAATTAACAATTTTTTTTTTTGGAAAAAAAACAGAGCACTTATTTTGACCGTAAGTTGTAGAAAAAGCGTAGCAATCTTTTATTGTTAAGAGTCTTAAACTCTCGTATCAATTTCTTTCGTTTTCAACATTTCACGTATCAATCCTAGCCATATATCTCACCCGTAATATGTTGAAGCATGCCATCAATGTGACTGTCACTATTACCGAACACATCTATTTCATGAGGACATTCGGTTGGAAAATAGCCAAAATATTGATTCTTGTTGAATTTCATTCGAAAGTTTCGTTAGAAAGGCGTAACTATTAGACATTTAATACACGATATATGACAGATACGATAGTATAAAGCTTTTTTAATACATCAAGTATGCCCAGACGGTAAAAAAAAAAAATGTTTGTTCATTTCAAAGTTGTGCTGGCGGCCCTTACCGACTGATCTCACGGATAACACGAGTAGATAAATCGCGTAATAACATGGATAAAAAACATGAGACTAAATCAATGACTTTCGGTTTACGTTGCATGTCTTTCACCATAACAACAACAGTGTATAGCTAGCACATCGTGTTTAATTTTTCCTTTTTCTTTTTATCTAAGGCGAGTTTTTGGTAAAATTCAACACACATATTGTTAAGCGAAACAAGAAATAAGGACCATAACCATCGAAGTTGATCTAACGTGTATTCTCATTCTCAACCTAATTGGCTCGAATATTACTAACCAGCCATGAAAAAGTTGTAGCTTATTTTTTATTTTATTTCTTTGAGCAAAGTTGTAGCTTATTGATAAACTACATATTAAGAAAAGAACACGATACTTGCGTATCTAATCTAAAACAAAATATAAGAAAAGAAGAACAAGTCTCGTTCAAGAATTGAGAGAACATCACGTATTTTTGTCTTTATCTATAAAAACTTTTTATACTCCCACTAGACAAAGTTCCATTCGAACATAAAAATCATATAAGTAATAGCATTCGTCGTTGAAGATTAAACGATTACTTGCACATAACAGCAACAGTTTATAGCAACAGTTAAACGATTACTATATGCTATATCACAAGTTTAATTGAACCATTGACCAGAAAGCGTTACAGAACTTACAATAATAATAATAATACCATCGGACTTTTGTCAAGGGAAGAGATCTAGCTTGAAAAACGTAATGAAAATTACACATGTTAATAAAACACCAGTTTGGTGCCTAAGAAAGAACATTATATTATAATGACGGAAGCCAACTATGAAATTATAACTGTAGAACATGGATGACTTAAAACAGTGAAAAATAAAAATTAAAAGATAATACATGAGTAAAAGCGAGAACAGCCAGTTGAAGAAGAGTAACCACATGGATAATCAACTGTTTGGTTATGCTCAAACCAAATATGGGATCATGCAGCCTTGACACCATAGACAGTTTGAACCACAGTTAGAACAAACAGGACGATTCCAGCAATTAGAGCAATGATACTCCATGGATTACTGAAATACTTACGCCTCAACTCGGCAATAAGGTTGGGCCAATAAGCATTGCAGTACTCATCCATTTTCTTCCATTCATCTTCGTAATAGAAATTACAAGAAACCTCTTTGCATATGTTGTTTATAAGATCCGCTGCTTCCTCATTGGAACCTATATCGTTGACAAGGACTTGTGATCTAACCAACTTTGCAACATCTTCAGGAGTATCTATTAAGTAATCCATCGCACACAACTTTGCAACATCTTCAAATATGCGGCATGCATTTACAAATTTGAAGATAATTTGAGACAGAGTACGGGTTTCGGGATAATGTTTCGAAAAAGTACACTCAAATATGTCTTGAAGAACAAAAAATGGAATTTGGTTTTCTATTAGAACCATGTCAAGGAATATATCTTTGTAAAGTAACTTGATTGGTCCTAATGAAGAATATATTATGTCGGCATCGCGAAATAACATGCCTTAATTTGGTCAACTGAATCACTTCAAAATCCTTTCAAATGATCAGGCGTGGAACCATCACTCAACATATTACGGAATAGATTATGAATATAAGCGGCTTTCTGCGCTTCAAATCCTTTCAAATGATCATCTTCGTGGTGAAGAGGTCCAATAGAGACCACTCGGGGGGTAAAAGAATGTGGGCTGTGTAACAACCCGCAAAAATCCTCGACACTCCAAAACGCCTTCGTATTTCACGATTTTTGCACGCAACGTATTCATCTCTTTACTCCACTTGATTTTCGAGCTGGAAATCTCATAGGACGCCAAGTTTCATTTTTTTTTTTTACAATAACGTTTAGTACACGAGTTAGGTCCATTTCGTTTGTCCGAAACCATAATCACACGATTTGACTATTTTTAGTCAAATTTCACAAACCAACCCATTGGCCATTTAAACCAACTCCAACGTTCCATAATCATCATAAACAAGTTATTGAGAGTACCATGTGAATACTAGAGCCATGTGACACGTTAAAAACATCTTTTGGACTTAATATGGTTCGAACGAACCATGTGATTAAACTAGCATCACCATAATCGATCCCTACTACTTCCTAGCCATGCCACATTGTCAAAACTCATTTAATTTCAGTGTACAACTCCAGGAAACATGCTCCAATTGTTTAATACCCTAACACCACAATAATTCATCTATATCGATTAAACTAAATCCCCTATGCTCACTTATTCGATTCCCTCTTATCCACCCACTCTTGACTTATCATTTCATGTATACAACTCACAAATATCTCTCGCATAGTTCAGAAAACACTCTCCCTTTGTCATTCGAACCAAGCACAAGAACAAAGAAAATAAATTCATACGTATAGCATAATCGAACGAACAAGGATTTGTGATCAACCAAGGACCCTTGAAACCTCACCTCACTCACGTTAAGAGTCTTTGTAAGTCACCTCATCTCTTTTCTTTTCCATTTCAACTCATTTTCATTTTATTTCATATCGAGTATTTCGCTCGACATATATATGTTTGTGGTCTTTGTTCTACGTGTTCTTTTGAGCACCCATATTCGAACCACGTTCCACCCTACTCTCTACCCACCAAAGTTCACTAAATGACTCACAAACATCACCCATGCAAACGTTTAAACTCAAAACGAAATCATTTTCGTTTTCTCAAAACATGCGTACCATACACCAAAAAGACTTAGAAAATATTTTCTAAGTCTTGAAAAATAAAGAAAACAGCCTAATCACCTATATTCCCCATCAATTATATTCGAATTTTGCTGATTAAAGACCACGTATTTTTACTTGTCTTGACTCCCAACGTGTGATAATCTAACTTTGTCTTCCTGAACGTGTTGTGAAAAACACTCTAAAGCCCTTAAACACGCGTCATTTGATTGTTACTCAAAACTGTTAAAAACACTTGGCCAAATTTCAGGTTGCAATGTTTCAAAACATGCGACTCAGCCAACTTTTGGCTAATTATCTTCGAATCCGTACACATAGCACCTATATATTTTTGAACCTTCTGATTGTAGACATGTAAAACTACATGTTTCGTGTTTGGGGTTTCCAAAAATAACACTAACCCGTCACTCATTTTTTGTCAATCTAAAGTGACATAGTTGAATTTCTATAGAACTTAAATTTTCAAAGTTTGGGCTTTGTAGCCCATTAACAGCCCAATTAGCCCAAATCAGTATTTATGGTCAAATCATCAGTTGACTTAAGCTCTAATAAGTTAAAATAAGCTTGAGAAATTTTTCTAGAATTTTTCCAAGTGTTTTTGGTCAAAAAGGACTAAAAGTGAAACATTTATAAACCTTAGGGACTGTTTTTGCAAACTTTGCAAAAACAGGGTTTAAACCTGTAAAAACAGAAAGTTTATGTGATTAAATGACTTTATAATAAAATATAAACTTATTTTGTTATTTTGGTAAAGTACGAGGTTAGAAATGTAAGTTTAGTTAACTAAGGACTAACGGTGTAACTTAACGACCGTTAGGGTAAAAAGTGTAAAAGTTATGAAACTGTAAGGACTAAACAGAAAGTATTCCGAAACTTGATTTTCATTCATTACCCTTACCCAATGACCTTTGACCTCGCTCATTCGTTCATTCGTTCATGTATTAGTTAACGAAACGTTATATTGTATATAACGGTTTCTAACAATACGACCATCCGTTCTATCCAATTCTCTTGAATTGACAATCATCGTGATTCTGAAAACATAACCACAAGATAATATTCTTGGAAAATATTATCTTTGAACTTGAGGCATTTAAACACAATGCACTCACTCCTTGATCAAATCGTTATACGATTTCCACAAACGACGTTCGTGTTTAGTCGAATACTCAAAATCATATTCTTATTCAGGTTACGTGTGAAGCTAGTTCCAAGTACTTAATCTATTAACGACATAATTCAATCGTTGAAGACTCAAGGTGAGTTTCATAGCCCTTATTTTTATACTTTTGAAACTACTTTTGGGGGAGATACATGCTTAAATTATTTTACTCGTTTATCAAATACATGCTTTATACAAATATTCGAAACAGTTATACTCATATGATACGCTTTTATACTCCCTGGACATGAGGTGTAGTTTTAATACGATATGTGCCTTAACGGGTTAAGCTTATTCTATATTCGTTATTCTTTGCAACTGGTTAACTCCTAGATAGGAGCCGATGGAGAAGTATTGATAGTACTATCGGGCTGATGCCCCCACCCTTGCGTCACGCTAAATCTCGACCCTGGGTTAATATAATCCACTTTATATACATATTCTTGGTATATTAGTCGCATCGGTAGGCTCAGTTGTGGTTATTCATTACCCTAAGTATTCATGTATCGTATGCACATATGTCCTAATCTTAATGTTGGCAGTGGGTTGTAAACACACAGGTTGCAAGTCTCTTATGGGCGGGGCTTGGAACTGAGTGGATTTACAATGCCTTTGCTGGGAAACTTTCATTCAACTGCCTTACTTTTAAACTAAACTCTATGAACTCACCAACCTCGTGTTGACACTTTTTAGCATGTATTTCAGGTATTAAGCAATAGCACGCTACTTGAGGCTTTTGGCAGGGCATGGCATGGTCATAGAAGACTCTGATAAACTTTTGGGACCGCTTAACTTATTTTATGGGCCTATTTCCGCACCACTTATGTAAAATCCGAAAATCTAAAACATATTATAAGACCAATTTGCCCTCATAATTTGAACTTGAGTAAAAGTTATCTAACTTTCGAATAAATTACAAACTTATGATAACGAAAGAATTATGACGCGAAATAATTTTGAGGCATCACGATATAATTTTTCAAGCTACCAATAATATTTAAAATACACTACGAGTCCAAGTAAACCAAAAATCTCATGTTTCGTATGCGTTTTAATTAAAACAAACAAAGCCGAATCTATGTTACACGAATTGAAGGAAAAGCGTCTAGTTGAAGCGTGTTTGTTTGGGTCTCACTTTGGGCCGAACCACCCTTTGTTTCCACTCCATTAGTCGACCAAAATAGAGGCCAAAGACAGCCCATGAAGGGCCCTAACCAGCCCACACCATGTCGCCATTTTAAGTCCCAAAAGTAAGAAACCCTAAACTCCAAAAAAAAAAAAAAATCTGGTTCTCTTCTTGTGCTGCTGCCGCCACTCTTCCTGCTGCCAAACGAGCCTTTGAAGCCCCAAAAACGACCCTCTTGATCCCATTCTAAGGTATTTCATTAACCTAACATCAATACATAGTCGTACGAATCGTTAACTAACACAAAAAGGTGCGTTTTGTTGTTTGATCTTGGCTGCCGATCGCTAGAAGGAGAAGAGGAGGAAGAGAATTTTCTTGTGTGGTGTTTTTGACGTCGTGTGATTGTTTTCTTCGTCGTGTTCATCGAGGGTATGATTTATTTGAATCCTTGTTCGATAATTATAACTACATATGAACCTTGAATTATAAATGCAAAGAAAAATGGAGATCACATAAAATAACAAAACAAAAACCCTAAAAGGAATGAACTATGGATCGATCTGAGATTTTGTGTGGTGTAATTCGATTTTGATTATGATATAAGCCATTATAATCTGGCCTAAATGTGAATTAAACTCACCAATAATGATTTGTATCAAGAACTAATGATTTGGATCATAAAATCATAAGAAATCACATGTGATAATGAAAACTGGTTCTGAGGTGAAATTTTGATCAACTTTAACCGACCATAAGTTAATCATACGAATGTATATTTTCACGTTTCTGGGGTCTAAAACTAAATTCATTGAATTGGCTACCTGGGAAAATTAGTTTGTAATTTTTAGAGGCTCAGAAGGTCACTTTTTGATTTTTGGAAAATTACATGTCTGGTCGTACCAAAAAGTCTGGAAAATAAGTCCGGGTTTTTGATTTTTAATTTCCAAACCATATTGAATTAGAAAGAGCCCTTTGAACTGGATAAAATATAGGATGTGTGCTAGTAGCTTGAATTTTTTTTCAGATTTTTGTGAATTTTCCTAAAGGGGTTAACAATTGGTAACTTTTCGGTGTTCCATCAGATACGTTTTCAGAACAAGTTGTAAAAGTGGATTTTTATGTCATACTTACACTAACCAATAAAATCTGGAAAAATTAGCTAAAATACTAGTGACATTGAGGTACCTCTGTGAATTTTTGTGGATTTTATTACTGAGTTATACTATGACTTTTAAATTTAATAAAACGGGTCCAGAAGTGCCTTAAAAGCTGAGAAAAGTATATTGTGACATTAAAAAGGGTTAAGTGTTTATTTCCAAACATAAAAGGGTCTATATTGATATTTTGGTAATACTAATGGACTAAACTTGTGAGAATCTGTAACTTCACAATAATTACACTTTATACCCTAACCTTATGATAATTACACAAATGGTCATTCAACTTATCCTAAATATGAAACGAACTTTTGAAGGAATAAAACTATAATGATAACCAATGAACCTTTAATCTACCTACAATTTGAAAGGCAAGTTAAACATGAAGTTAAGAACTATTTTAATTCCCTTCTACTCCTCTAGGTGTGAAGAAGGAGAGTACCTGATCGTTTCATCTTATTTCGTTTCGGGTTGTATTTGCTTTCAGAATAAGGTACAGATATTCTGACCTTCTCTGTAAGGTTTCCTATGATTCTTTTCCGATCTGTTAAATATCTGATTGATACTCAGTTACGATCTTTTGCTATGACACCTTTGCTTCGACCTTGATCTCTGATTTTGGACCTATGATATGAAGACCTTTTTGATATGAGATGGAAATGTTTTAAGTAAAGTATTTTGAAAGGGTTTTTCAAGCATGATATATTGGATTTAAGAAAACAATTTTTGAAGTTAGTTTTATGAAAACTATTTGAAAGACCATTTATGAAAACTATTTTGAAGCATTGTTTTAAATGAACCTTAAGAGAAAACCTTTTGAAAAGTACTTTTGATATTAAACCTTTTGAAAATTTGACCATCTGATACTTTGACCCTTTTGCTATGAACCTTTTGATATGAACTTTTCATATGACTTTGAGATTCACTTTTGACATGACCCTGAGATATGCTTTGATATGACGTTGAGATACATTTCTGATATATGACTTTGAGATGACCTTGAGATATGACTCTTAGTTTGATACCGAGCCACCTTTTTGTTTCCTAGCCAGGAAGGTAACCTGGCCATGTCTGTGATGCACCACTGGCATGACTCCTGTGTGGGGGAGTGATTTCTCACGCCGTCCCCTTTTATATTATGATATGGCCATGATGACTTTGAGATTATGATTTTGAGATTGACTTTGAGTGGGGGCGTATGGATTGCAATCCTAGGCATGTATGTTTAGTGGATTTAACTATGACTTTGAGTATGACTTTGAGGTGACTGGTGCTTGTGTGCATTACACGCCTTTCACATTTCTGGGAGCTAGCTACTCCACCCCATTTGATACATGAGGCCACCCTCATATTATCTGGTTGCCTGAGAGGTATCCCCTCTGATTGTGAGACTATGATGTTGAGATGTGACTTTGAGATTATGACTTTGAGTTTCTGGGCTCGTGGTGGATGACTGTCCTAAACCTTTACTCTTGTACCTTTACTTATATCTTATTCATTATGCTACTTCTGTTCATTTCTGTTTACTTTCGTTTCCGTTTATTATATATCTGTTCACTGGGCTTTTTAAGCTCAGCCGCACGTTTCTTTTCGTGTGCGGCAGGTTTTAGTTGGAAGCTGGGTATGAGTGAAGAGACCTTTGGACTTAGAAGACTTTGATAGTTTCGGAAATAGAAGATTTTAGAAGGATTGCATTGACAGACATAGTATTTAGTTTTGTTTCTCGTTTGTAACCTTGTAGTTTCAGTATATCATTTGTAACCTTTGAATTTTTATTGTATTATTTAAGTCGTATGTTATGCTTGCCTTTGATATGTCACCATTTGCGTGACACTTCTACCCTTGCCGGGTTGGGGTGTTACAATTATGGTATCAGAGACAGGTTTACGACTTGTAGTACATCTACCCTTGGCCTGTGTAAGTTAGGACCCCTAAGTTTCCACTGTAGGCGCTCGTAGGATAACCTTTGCGAAGTTGCGTAGAATTTTCCCATAGGAATATAAGTCATAACCGGTGAGGAATGGGTAGTCTAGGACATCCATGTGAGTAGTATTTGCTTCCGCATCACTCTGAATCTTGCCTTTGCCTTTAGTCATGCCTTATAAGAACGTTTATCTCAGAAGGCGAGGAAGTCTTACCTTCCGTCACTTGAAGAATGAACTTTGTATGTTAACCAATTCCCTTTGGGAAGGATTTGATGTTGACATTTGTCTAGTACGGAATTGTTATCGGAGTATGCTGATGCTAATAACTGATGTTCCATACATCTCAACTCTGACAGTAAACGATGTTCGTATTACTATCAGTGCACACCCTACCATTCCCATGTTATAAGCTAAACAAGATTCCAATCCTTTGAACTGTTCATGATTCTAACCTTCAGTTGATAAAATTGACCTTGATATATTCTAATACTCTCCCATCCCACACTTTGATGAACCATGTACCTAAATTTGATATGTGAACTATCCGTATGATTTGACAACCACATTCGTTCTGAGAAGCCGTTTACCTTGGATGTATTTGACTTTGAGGTCTTTTGATTTTGGATGGGTGACTTTCGTGAAGCTACCGTAGACTACAATATTTAGAAATGTGACCTTTCACAATCTGCTTCACCATATGTTGATATGATATTCTAAATCATTTGAATCTGTTATGATTATTGTTGCTATGAAGCACATACTCCGATCTCTTTGATTCCCAAATTTTCTCCTAACGCCTGTTAGTACCCACTCTTAGAAAGCTCCGGCATTTGAAAGTTTGTTGTACGAATTTCTGGTGCTTCTGATGAACCTTTTGAGATCCGTTGGGAAATGAAGTTTGCATTGACCTGCAGAAGTTAAGAGATTGTAGGAACTGAGGGAATATGAGTTTGTTCACTTCAGTGGTCTCTTGAATGCTCCTGTTGGTTTATGAAGAAGAAAGAGAGAAGTGTGCGGCGGCACACCGACCATCGTGAATTTAACCGTAATCATTATTCCATTTCCGCGTATCAATATTTGATTTGTTCTATTTTTGAAACTCCGTAGCAGACGACCTCATTTGAGTTTGAAAGACGGAAGAAGCAACCACAAGAACATCTGAGAAGGAAGTTGATTAGTTGAGATTAAGTTCCGCGAAGCATTGCAATTTGATTTGTGAAGAGAAAGATTTGTGATATGAAGTTTTCCATAAGAAGATTTCCTGAAGCTGTTTTAGTACCCATGTGACCACTATGAGTTTTGAATGATGTCAATTGTATTGGCTAGAAGATTCATGTTTTCGCGAGTATTCGGACAATTGTCATAGTATGACAGTATGTTTGTGCTCAGAGACGAACGAGGAGCACGTTGACCATTTTTAGTATGAAGTGAACCGACCCTTTGTTCTGGAAGAATAGTTTTGATTTGCGTTCAGAGATTGCAGCAGACAACACCACCAGGTAACCGATGACGACAGAGCTTCCACAGAAAGGACCAAGACTGAAGACCATGGTTGGAGTTAGAAACCTTGTAGAAGATTGGTAGAAGATGTTCGTGACCGGCGTTACC
Organism: Artemisia tridentata subsp. tridentata; assembly: GCA_021014915.2. Taxonomy (NCBI): domain Eukaryota; kingdom Viridiplantae; phylum Streptophyta; class Magnoliopsida; order Asterales; family Asteraceae; genus Artemisia; species Artemisia tridentata. The sequence goes on from CP139508.1 coordinate 506,344,776, forward strand.
AAGAGAGAAGCAGGTGAGGAGAAGACAGACTGAGATGAGACCCGATGATACCTCAAGCAGCACGTGGAGATCTCAGTTGGGCATCAAGACGACCAAACCTTAGAGGATGAACCTTCAGCACATAACCAGGAAGTCCACAGCAGTTTGAGTTGGTGAATTTTGAATCATGCTAGAAGACCTGTAGGAGACACGCAACCTTAGTTCTCTAGTCATTTTAGTTGTACTAAGATGAATTGAGAGCTGAAGCAGACTCGAAAATGGAGGAATGCATGGTGATCACGTCGGAGATTCACGCTACCACACCGAAGTGTCCAGAAGAAGTGTCGAAGGCTTGAGGAACCAGACTCAAGTTTATGATTTTCTTTTCACCCTATGATCGTATGATTAGACAAGAGAGCGACTACTTGGAATTTGAAAAGATCCGAGATCATGAAATTGAATGGATGGAATTTTGCAGTAAACGTTTGGATTTGGAAGATTTGATTTTTGTAAAGGATGAAGATATTGAAGACGTAATTCATTTCCTCTTAGACCACTTAAGTTTCCGTTACCTTTCGATAGGATCTTTTGAATGAGCCTTACCCTATTAGAAATTCCGTTCTGTGTTCGTTATGCAATTGTTTGGATGATGGTTTCGTATTGAGAAGGATGATGAATTGTGGAAGACCTAACGTTTCGACGACGAGTTTCATTTTGAGGTGTACACATTCCGTTATGCTATTTATACGTTCAAATTTCTCCGATTTAGAATCCGTAGTGATGTTTGTTTTGGACCAACCTTAGGAGGTAGAAAGACTGATAGGTGGTTAAGATAAGTAGTTCTGTTCACGACTTGAGATAAAGTATGACCATCATGATGGTATACTCATATGATGCTGGTATTATGACGGTTCGCGAACGTGATAATACTTACGTCATATGACGTACCCTTATTGTGTTCATAGGATATTTCGAGGAGTACTTTAGAAACCTTATAATTTTGATAGGAGATGTGAGAATTTTTGCATCTGTAAGATTTAGGTTCATTCCACCTATACGCTTAATCTGTTCGCCGTTATACGATCTGATACGTTCGATTCTTGACACGCATTTGTTGATCCATATACTTCTGACGAGAATCTTAAGGTCTGCTATGAAGTTTTCTGCCATTTGATGTCACCAACAATCTATGTTCTGTACGATCTCATGTGGTTTGCGATTCTTTGTATCTCTCCCGAGAGGATGTGATAATCATTTGTCATGTTGGATATGATCTTTGCAATCTGAAATTCAGTATAGTATGTCTTTCTGAGAAAACCCGAAGCTATCTTAGATCGACAACGAAGAGTCATGAGAAACAAGTCTTTTACATTTCCGTTCGCTGTCCGTTGTGTCTTCTATTTCGTTTCATTTCCGATTGTTGGAATTTTTCCACTTCCGTTTGTTAAGATTCTTTGGCGGAACCACCCAGAGCGGGAAGTTACCTGGGAGACCGAGGAGTCTATTCGAGCTAGTTATCCGCACTTTGTATTCTGATCTAGTATGTCTCTGTTTTGTTTCGACCCTTTCATTCCTGATTCTTTGCAAATTTCGAGGACGAAATTTTTCTGTTAGAGGGGAACAGTTGTAAAATCCGAAAATCTAAAACATATTATAAGACCAATTTGCCCTCATAATTTGAACTTGAGTAAAAGTTATCTAACTTTCGAATAAATTACAAACTTATGATAACGAAAGAATTATGACGCGAAATAATTTTGAGGCATCACGATATAATTTTTCAAGCTACCAATAATATTTAAAATACACTACGAGTCCAAGTAAACCAAAAATCTCATGTTTCGTATGCGTTTTAATTAAAACAAACAAAGCCGAATCTATGTTACACGAATTGAAGGAAAAGCGTCTAGTTGAAGCGTGTTTGTTTGGGTCTCACTTTGGGCCGAACACCCTTTGTTTCCACTCCATTAGTCGACCAAAATAGAGGCCAAAGACAGCCCATGAAGGGCCCTAACCAGCCCACACCATGTCGCCATTTTAAGTCCCAAAAGTAAGAAACCCTAAACTCCAAAAAAAAAAAAAAAATCTGGTTCTCTTCTTGTGCTGCTGCCGCCACTCTTCCTGCTGCCAAACGAGCCTTTGAAGCCCCAAAAACGACCCCTCTTGATCCCATTCTAAGGTATTTCATTAACCTAACATCAATACATAGTCGTACGAATCGTTAACTAACACAAAAAGGTGCGTTTTGTTGTTTGATCTTGGCTGCCGATCGCTAGAAGGAGAAGAGGAGGAAGAGAATTTTCTTGTGTGGTGTTTTTGACGTCGTGTGATTGTTTTCTTCGTCGTGTTCATCGAGGGTATGATTTATTTGAATCCTTGTTCGATAATTATAACTACATATGAACCTTGAATTATAAATGCAAAGAAAAATGGAGATCACATAAAATAACAAAACAAAAACCCTAAAAGGAATGAACTATGGATCGATCTGAGATTTTGTGTGGTGTAATTCGATTTTGATTATGATATAAGCCATTATAATCTGGCCTAAATGTGAATTAAACTCACCAATAATGATTTGTATCAAGAACTAATGATTTGGATCATAAAATCATAAGAAATCACATGTGATAATGAAAACTGGTTCTGAGGTGAAATTTTGATCAACTTTAACCGACCATAAGTTAATCATACGAATGTATATTTTCACGTTTCTGGGGTCTAAAACTAAATTCATTGAATTGGCTACCTGGGAAAATTAGTTTGTAATTTTTAGAGGCTCAGAAGGTCACTTTTTGATTTTTGGAAAATTACATGTCTGGTCGTACCAAAAAGTCTGGAAAATAAGTCCGGGTTTTTGATTTTTAATTTCCAAACCATATTGAATTAGAAAGAGCCCTTTGAACTGGATAAAATATAGGATGTGTGCTAGTAGCTTGAATTTTTTTTCAGATTTTTGTGAATTTTCCTAAAGGGGTTAACAATTGGTAACTTTTCGGTGTTCCATCAGATACGTTTTCAGAACAAGTTGTAAAAGTGGATTTTTATGTCATACTTACACTAACCAATAAAATCTGGAAAAATTAGCTAAAATACTAGTGACATTGAGGTACCTCTGTGAATTTTTGTGGATTTTATTACTGAGTTATACTATGACTTTTAAATTTAATAAAACGGGTCCAGAAGTGCCTTAAAAGCTGAGAAAAGTATATTGTGACATTAAAAAGGGTTAAGTGTTTATTTCCAAACATAAAAGGGTCTATATTGATATTTTGGTAATACTAATGGACTAAACTTGTGAGAATCTGTAACTTCACAATAATTACACTTTATACCCTAACCTTATGATAATTACACAAATGGTCATTCAACTTATCCTAAATATGAAACGAACTTTTGAAGGAATAAAACTATAATGATAACCAATGAACCTTTAATCTACCTACAATTTGAAAGGCAAGTTAAACATGAAGTTAAGAACTATTTTAATTCCCTTCTACTCCTCTAGGTGTGAAGAAGGAGAGTACCTGATCGTTTCATCTTATTTCGTTTCGGGTTGTATTTGCTTTCAGAATAAGGTACAGATATTCTGACCTTCTCTGTAAGGTTTCCTATGATTCTTTTCCGATCTGTTAAATATCTGATTGATACTCAGTTACGATCTTTTGCTATGACACCTTTGCTTCGACCTTGATCTCTGATTTTGGACCTATGATATGAAGACCTTTTTGATATGAGATGGAAATGTTTTAAGTAAAGTATTTTGAAAGGGTTTTTCAAGCATGATATATTGGATTTAAGAAAACAATTTTTGAAGTTCGTTTTATGAAAACTATTTGAAAGACCATTTATGAAAACTATTTTGAAGCATTGTTTTAAATGAACCTTAAGAGAAAACCTTTTGAAAAGTACTTTTGATATTAAACCTTTTGAAAATTTGACCATCTGATACTTTGACCCTTTTGCTATGAACCTTTTGATATGAACTTTTCATATGACTTTGAGATTCACTTTTGACATGACCCTGAGATATGCTTTGATATGACGTTGAGATACATTTCTGATATATGACTTTGAGATGACCTTGAGATATGACTCTTAGTTTGATACCCGAGCCACCTTTTTGTTTCCTAGCCAGGAAGGTAACCTGGCCATGTCTGTGATGCACCACTGGCATGACTCCTGTGTGGGGGAGTGATTTCTCACGCCGTCCCCTTTTATATTATGATATGGCCATGATGACTTTGAGATTATGATTTTGAGATTGACTTTGAGTGGGGGCGTATGGATTGCAATCCTAGGCATGTATGTTTAGTGGATTTAACTATGACTTTGAGTATGACTTTGAGGTGACTGGTGCTTGTGTGCATTACACGCCTTTCACATTTCTGGGAGCTAGCTACTCCACCCCATTTGATACATGAGGCCACCCCTCATATTATCTGGTTGCCTGAGAGGTATCCCCTCTGATTGTGAGACTATGATGTTGAGATGTGACTTTGAGATTATGACTTTGAGTTTCTGGGCTCGTGGTGGATGACTGTCCTAAACCTTTACTCTTGTACCTTTACTTATATCTTATTCATTATGCTACTTCTGTTCATTTCTGTTTACTTTCGTTTCCGTTTATTATATATCTGTTCACTGGGCTTTTTAAGCTCAGCCGCACGTTTCTTTTCGTGTGCGGCAGGTTTTAGTTGGAAGCTGGGTATGAGTGAAGAGACCTTTGGACTTAGAAGACTTTGATAGTTTCGGAAATAGAAGATTTTAGAAGGATTGCATTGACAGACATAGTATTTAGTTTTGTTTCTCGTTTGTAACCTTGTAGTTTCAGTATATCATTTGTAACCTTTGAATTTTTATTGTATTATTTAAGTCGTATGTTATGCTTGCCTTTGATATGTCACCATTTGCGTGACACTTCTACCCTTGCCGGGTTGGGGTGTTACAACTTATAACAATGTAAATTCAACACTTTTGTTAAACAATTTTATTCTAAATGATTGAGGTGAAAACCGTTCTTTGAACCTTGTGTCATGATACCAATTGATTAGCACCCCAGCGACATGTATGCTTCCGCTGAACCTGATTTTGGGGGTGTTACAGGCTGAGATCTCGATAGGAGCTAGGAACCATGAAAATCGATCCTGGACGTTGTTCTCTAGGATTTGGTACTTCATCGTATTTATGAAGAAGTTCAAGAAGACGTTGGACAGTGTCGTCAGTATCTACAGGCCCAAGTTCTACATCACCTTCTGCCATTCGAAATGTTAAAATAAATAATTATCTTTGGCGCTGTCGTTGTTCAATATACAGTACTATGGAATCTAGATAGAAGGGAAATAATTTAGAAAGAAAGCGAATGTATGGGAAGAATAGGAACGAGATCGGTAGTATTGTCTAGCAAAGGAGGGAAGAGTTTCATAAGGCTGAAAAAAAATCGGTCAGTCGAGGAAAGTGAAACTCTTCCCTCCTTTGCTAGACAATACTACCGATCTCGTTCCTATTCTTCCCATACATTCGCTTTCTTTCTAAATTATTTCCCTACTATTTTGAAACAAGTAAAATTAAAATACTATTTTGGGAATCCAATCTCTGAGTGATTTTATGTATAAAACAAAAATATGAAAGTTACAATTTGGAGCTCAACCAAACATTAGTAACACGAGAGATACGGCTACACGGGCTAGTAACACTCTCTTTGCACTTTATGGACGAAAATTAGATGTAGCGCGTGCTACGCCCGCCACTGGGTCTACCCCTGAATACTATAAGTATAATATTTCCATAAGTAAATTTTCTTCCTCAATCATAACAAGTTTCATAAAAAAGTGGTTTGTCTTTGAATATTACTAATCAGCCATGAAACAGTTGTAGCTTATTTTTTATTTTATTTCTTTGAGCAAAGTTGTAACTTATTGATAAACTACATATTAAGAAAAGAACACGATACTTTGCGTGTCTAATCTAAAGCAAAATATAAGAAAAGAACAAGAAGTCTCGTTCAAGAATTGAGAGAACATCACGTAATTTTGTCTTTATCTATAAAAACTTTTTATACTCCCACTAGACAAAGTTCCATTCGAACATAAAAATCATTTAAGTAATAGCATTCGTAGTTGAAGATTAAACGATTACTTGCGCATAACAGCGACACTGTATATTAATATCAATTTATGTATGTAATCTATCTATCTATCTAATCTAATATAATAAACGAGAGTTTTGTACCTGTCATTGAAGCAGTCATTGCAATCAATTCGCTGATGTGTTCCTCTGCCGATTGGACGGTATTTTTGGTAGGTACAACTCCTCTTCATTCTTCAATCCAATGCATTCCTCATAAAACTTCTTCCATAAGCTTCTTCATTTGATTCAATACACGCCAGTTTATCCTCAACATTTAATGTGTACGCCTTTTTTATATCATCCCAAAAATAAGTTACGATTTCTCCTTATAACTTTAATTCAGTCTTTATCATCAACCTATCAATTGTACTCAATGCCAGTTTTTTTGTTGGTGGCAAAACCATAAAATTGGTAATGATTTTGGTGCCATTGAAAATCTATTTTGGGTTAATATCTTAATCACATACGCTGGCCATACCATAAAATTGGTATTATGATTTCATCTTTTTATATGTTTGGAGAAGATAAATAGATGGAAAATCAAGAACTCAAAGGTATGTGTCTTTCTTCATTGATTATGTTTCCACTGTCAATCGTTTGTAGCATTCAAATGTTATATCTTGATCCATTGAATTTTTCTTAATTTAGATATGCGTTTTTGTTGTTGTTCTTTGGGCAGGGGCATACACAATTCAATTTGAAGGTATGCAAATCTTAATCCCTTAAGTCTTTTTATTTAGATCAACTTTCAACAATGCATCTAATTGCTATGTACTATATGACAATCAATTCAAATATATTTTTAGCATACGCCAAGTGTTTGATGAAACACCCCATTCACAAATTGTTTTTATTGAGTTTGCTAAAACACATTAGTTGATTTTTAAACTTTAAGTGTCTGTTACATGTTTGCTAATTTTTTTTTGTAATTACGTGTTATGCCTTTATTCGTTATCTATATATTATGATCACTTTTTGCATATTTGGTTTGATCCATGGATAGGGTGCAGCTCGGCGCTTGGGCTCACAAAAGAAGAGCTTGGAGGTTGTTGAATCAGTTGGGGTATCGGGAAAAAGTTAAGAAAAAGACCGTGACATACTTCAGGCTAGAGGTTGGTAATACTGAGGTATTGGATTGTTTGAGGGCCTAACTGTTTCAGTTCAGTCCGTTTATATTATATAACCATTTCGAAAAGATAAATATTTTATTGGTTATGCAGTTTCAAGACTCTAACGAATGTTACGTTTATTTGTTGTTGGAGCTTCTACAGCGAGTTTGCCTAACATTAATGTTTATATCCATCGTTACAAATAAGATTAAGGTTTTATGGTGGGTTACTTTTGTAGGACAACATGTAACTTGTGGTAATACCTTTTGTATGACAACTATTGCTGGTAACGAATAACGAAGCAGCGTGTTAGTCCGATCATGTTGTGCAACCCTATTGAAATACAGGGTAGGCATAATGGATTCCGGGTAGGTAAGGTATTAATATCTTCCGTATATTATTTTGAAACATGAGAACCATATTAATATCTTCCGAGATTTTTCCAATAGTCTGTTAAAAATGACAATATTAGCTTATCATTTAATTCATGGATAAAGCTTAGCCTTTAAGAATGAAAATATTAGCTTAGCCTTTAAGGATTTTTCCAATTGTCTGTTTAAAAAGATTTTTCCAAAAGTCTATAACTGTTAAAAAGGATTTTTCCAATGGTCTATTTATTTCGACTCAATTTTTCTCTGGCAACTCTGCTTATGCAAAAGCCAAATAGGGATCTTTTAAAAATATAATGATCATATTTGCAAAGCTGAACCCGAGAATAAGAAATGTGCAAAAGATGAATGAAAATTTGGCCCCATTGTTCTACGTGTTCAAAAATGACCGCAATGACGATTACGCGGTATGTAGGTGTAGATATCTACATAATGCATACTGCAAATCACCATATCACATGAACTGTTTGGTAGCCTAATAACAGCACTGTCAGTAATATAGCTAAACGTGTAAGGAAAATATTATAACGCGTGTAACTTTTAGTTGAATTAATTGTTGCAGGTCGTGCTAGAGACATTAGAACCAAGTTTACACTTAGCATATGTTGTTCTTGCACACGTAAGCTCAAATTAATAGTAGGTCACAATTGTAATTCGTTACTCATATAAGTTTTTGTTTTTTTTTTTTTTTGTTTTTTTTTGTTTTTTTTTTTTTTTTTTTTTTTATAAATTTGTTTTATAGGCTAAATTACCAATGTGAGAGATAGCACAAATATGAGGTTGTAAAATCAGTGGGCCAGGGGATTAATCATACTTCTAAGTACAAGGGCTGTTGGGCGGGGATTAATCTTACTTGAGCCGATACCTGCATTTTATATGATAGTGATTGGCTAAACCCTCACAAATAAATTTTATTAATTTTCTTTAGCCTTTTCTTACTTAATAGTATTTTCTTATCGGCTTTGTGACCCATCTGACTACGAGTGATTCTATTTTCTTATCAGTTTGTAGTAAGCATGTAAACTTTATACTCCGTTGCTATTTTTTATAATGTTTGTTAATGTTTCAGTACTTATAACTGTTTTATTTTTTATAGACGGGTTTGTAGTAAGCATATAAACTTTATAACAATTTTATTTTTTTGTTTTGAAAGATGGATCGATACCAGAAGGTGGAGAAGCCAAGAGTAGAGCAAACCATTGATGAGAATGAGATCCGAATTACTAGCCAAGGGATGATGCGAAGCTATATTACCTATGCCATGACTTTGCTTCAGGTAGCCTCATCGCTTCTAATTCATAATGTGGTTTTATGGGGGTGTTTGTTTAAGTTATATGTGGTTTCTGAGCTATAACGGGAACTCATATCACTGACCGTTGAATCATTATGACCATAACGGGAACTCCTATCATTTTGTGTTGCAGGAGCACTTCGTCAACATAGAAGATGTATCATTTAGAGTAAGAAGCTGAAGTTTGTTGAAGTAGATTCCATGGTAAAAACGTCAATTGCTCTAAAAGATGTTCAGCCCGAGTTGGACAAACGTAGACAAAAAGCAGTTTCAAAGGTAATGCGATGTTTCACTGCCTTGCAGTAGCTTAGAGCCTCACAAAATCTCAAGGTTAGCCCTTGAAAAGTAATAGTTTTTATTTTAATCTAAAGATCCTAAATTTATAAGGTTATTAGCTTTTATTGAAGTTTGTACATGGGTGTTTGGCTGCTATAAAACTGTTTTAGTACCCTATATTTAGCTGTTTTTTGTGCTAAATAATATAAGCTGATTTTTGCCCATTATATGATATTTTTGGTAATATTTATTGCTCTAAATAAGCTATGTACATGTCTTAGGAGAAAGAGATTAAGTAAATAAGCTATTTCATTCAAAGACGTTGACATCTGCAAAATGTTAAATGATCCTCTAACGATATTTGTATTATTGTTTTGGGTTTTGGTTTTTGTAATTATATATGTTTAGTAATATTGTACTCATGGACTATAACATTATATTGGATAAAAAACAACTCACACGTCATATAATAAGTGTTCTTTGTCAGGATTTACAGGAACTGTTCCATATCCCCTTTTTACAATCATATGCAGTTGATGAATGAGATTTGGACTCAGTATCATGCTAACAAAAGGTTTTTGGGTATGAATGGGTCAAATGGGTAATTTTTAATCTCTAACGGGTCTAACTAACGATATATCTTAAGACAAAACATTTATTCCATACATAGATTCATATTGGACCATATCTATTTCAAAGACGAGAAAGAGTTGTAGTTTGACTCAAAAAAATTGATAAGAGTTTAGATATACGATATGATTTTTACTTGTGCAGATGGACTTGAGAATGCAGTGGGAGTCATGGACACTGAAAATGACATCGATAGTTGAAACTTATAGTCACATATGAGATTGATGAAGCGTCTGGTCTTTAGACAATTGGAATTGTAGTGACCTTACAGGTAATGAACACAACTGAGGAAAGGCTTAGATGACAACACAATACAATCATGCATCAATTGATGAAACGGAACTATTGGTAGCAACTACAGATAAATCATGCTTACAAAATGCACATGATGCATTTTAGCATATGGGGCAAAACAAGGGACGGGGTGGACTATAGAACGAGAATGTGCATTGAATCGTTGATCACGAAGGTTAGTATTGTATCAATTGTTGCTTATGAATGCATATTGGATTGGGTGGATTCTATTTTGACTTGGTTTCTTATAAATTTTGTTGAAGCTTTTTCTATGTTTCTATAGTTGAAGAAAGTACCACTGCAAGCAGCAAGCCACCAGGGCAAGATGAAAATGGGGTACAAGCATGATGTGCAGTTCGATCATGATGGTTGTTTGGAGATTCTTATGATAAAGTTAACATTATAGCTTAAATGATCTGTTATGCTTTTCTCCACGAAGGTTAGTAATAACTGTCAAGATGCAATAAAATAATAAGTCTACAATATAAGCTTTTCTCCACGAATGTTTGAACATTTGCATTTCAAGAATACTTTTGTTAACAGTTATATTCGTAATGAATGAAAGGAATTCATGTCTGTTTGTGTAATTGAACATATTTTTCTTAGGTACTTCCATTGATTTATTGGTTTGAAAGTCTTTTTGAATCATTATAAAATGCTAACTCAATTCCTTTAAATATATATAAGCATGACTTATAATTACATTATGATGATACAACCTTGACAAAACATATTTTTTACTCACGAAATCCTAACAATCTGTACTTCATCGATTAACAATCCGCCTTCAGTATATTCTCGAACGATTTCACTGTTTACCTTTTTAGCCCGTGATTTTCACGGATCACTAAACTATTGTCTGTATACACATATTTGTTCATATATCATTATTTAATGGACAAAAGAATAAAAAATGCTATGAAAATGTAAACATACTTGACATTGTTTCATTTTTTGCCAACCGCTGGACAAAGTTGTTGGTGAAGCAAAGGGCGTCAAAATTGGAAATTCACAAAATGAGGTCGAGTTCAGTGTAATTTATACTTGGTATTTCTTCTTCTTCTTCTTCTTCTTCTTCTTCTTCTTCTTCTTCTTCTTCTTCTTCTTCTTCTTCTTCTTCTCATATTTAGGTGCTCACAACATGGACTGTTTAAGTGTTTAACGTTGACTGCTATCCAAGACTATTTATCAATAGAGAAGATATTACATACACATTTATTTTCTTAATAGTTACAAACCAATTTGTTTATCGTATCATTGACATGCTACTTACTACTTTAAAAAGTAATGGAACCTGTTTACGTTCGTTGTTGTTTCATACTTTATTTACACACTTAACTACTCAATACATAATTTCTTTAAAAATTCCCGTGAATCCACGGGTCTATAAGCTAGTACTACATATAATGGAGGAAGCACTCTCTCTCCAAAATTTTCAGACTTACAAGAAATAATGCATGGTTTACAACACTTTAATGCACCCAATTTTCAGAATTACAACAAAGTAAGCATATTGTACAACAAAATAAAGCGTGGTGTTATTTTAAGACCAAAATTCTATCAAACAACATTAATGCTATTAAAAACACCCTTCACCAAAAATTACAACCATTTAAGCACAATTTACAATAGCTGCAACCCTCCATTAAAAACCCATCCATATTAATGCACATAATTTTCAGAGTTACAACACAATAAACATAGTGTACAACAACATAAGCATACTGTAATTTTCAGACTTACAACATTAATGCTATTAATTAATACACCCCATCATCAATTAATACAAAATGTAAAGCACAATGTACAAATACATATCCACACAATTTGATGGTTGCTTCAATACGTATCAGCCCAAAACATATCCACAAAAGTTTCAGCTTTTGATCTCAAATCGAAACAAATCAAAACTAAATCCAACATCCAAACTACAAACACAAATAGAAGGTTAGAAATTAAAAGAAAACAAAATAAATACTAACTCGCCCGAGTCAACGCGAGTTGACTCGGTGAGTCACCGAGTTGGACCGAGTTATACCGAGTCGTGGTTAAAATAATAGATCCACACGATTTTTAACATAAATAAAAGGTTTTATAAAAGATTTAAATTAAAAATCGGTGTTATAAAAGTTTTTAAAAAAATTTAGGGTTTCGAATAAAAATAAATGAGGGAAGGAGAGGGCGCGTGAGGTGTTACCGATGAGCGGGAAAGTGGTGGAGAGGCGGTGGAGCGATGGTGGTGGTGTGGCAGTGGCGGTGAGGTGGTGTTTCGGTATCAAACGAGCTCCAAAGGGGATCAACTGCTCCAGAAATGGATGAAATGGGCCGATCTATCGATTTGGGGAGTTAAGGTTTTCGCCTAAAAATTTTTCCGGCGATGGAAGGTGGCGGCCGGCCGGCGGTTACCGGAGGTGAGGGGTTGTCTGGCGAGGGTTAGAGAGAGTGGAGAAGCGTGTGTGTTTGTGTTAATAATTGTGAGGTAGAGAGAGAAAAAAATTGAGTTTTATTAAAATGGGAGGGGTCAAAAACGGACAAACAAAACTAGAAGGGTGAGAACGAAAAATAGGGGCGGAGGGGTTAAAGGGTTAGCTTAATGAAACTTTTGAAATATTAATGGTGGGACCCATTTGACATACCAAACGGACTCAAAAAATTACGAAACTTGCGCCATTGTTCTCGAAATAATTTTTCCAATAAAAACGGGTATAAATATGCATATGATGTGCGTGTCGTTGTGTTCAAGTTTTAAAATTTATAAACACGATTTATCCAATTCTCTAATCACACATACGAGCAAGTATACTCGTCCGTGGTAGTAAAGGTGGGTAAGTCGAGATCGTCCCAAGGGAATTGGGGTTTAGGTTTAGTAAATAAGTTTTAGCAAAAAGGAGTGTCAATCCAATTTGAAGCAAATTCTAAAAACAAACAAGCAAGGTTCAATCAATCAAAAACTAATATACTTGTGTGTAGTTTCCATGACAATTGTTTAGAGTAACCAATCAAGTTGGGTGTGACTTGTAATGATGCACAACTTAAAATGAATGATTCACAATCAATGGTTTTATCATGAGAAATCATATCTAAGAATTCAATCTCCTAGTTAACTCCTTTCGGCCATGATTAACTATTACGATAATTCTATTAAGTCCTTTTTGTTGTTTGAAAGCATTTTTTATCTCAAGAATTCCTACGAATCCTTTCGGCCTTTTTCGTGATGAAATCGTTTCCAAATCCATTTTAATGAGTAAAGGTGTTGCTTGTCACACACCACAATCCATACTAATTCGTGCACTAACTTTTTGGAATAAAAACAGAAAGAAAACTCCTTTCAGCCTTTGTGAATCTTTGAAATTGTTTTTACCAACCAATTAAGCAAGATTAGATTTTATCTCAACAAACTCATAAAACAAGATATGTTTTCATGCATCACTATGATAAGATTACTCCAACAATTGTCACATCATCCACACACAAGTATAACTAAATTACTCCATAACAATCAAAATCAAACACAAGTAATTAACCAAACTTTCATTCATCATATAGTAAAAGTAAAAGTAGTTCATGCTAACTCAACAAGAAATACCTATCAAGGAATTACAAGAACTAGAATTGTGGAACTATAGCAATCCACACTCCTCCAATCGCCTATTATCACAAGTAAACAAGTCCACACACGGACGCAACTCTTGAGACTCGAACTCAAGATCTCCTGGACGTTTTCACAGCAACTACAAGCTTTCGGGCAATAATAATAATGTGGTGTAGCTTTCTTAGGTTATGTCACTTCCCCAAAAGAACTCTCTTTGTAAACTAACTAAGGGTTCCTTAAATAAGTGAGGAAACCCTTATTATCCAAGTAAAAACGTCCCATATGATTTAACAACCGAGAAATGATAAGCCTCAATGATTATGGGGCTTAAATTCACCATTTAATGAAACTTTGTAACTTCAGTGTCGGCCAACCGATCGGTATTTAGCTCTTACCGATCGGTTGGAGCTCTCGGTGTCTCCAACTTCACTCCATCCAAATCGGATGCGGGCAGCATCCGATCGGATGGATGATTCTGCCATGTACTTTTATTTTCTTTTATTCTCTTCTCGTTACGTGCTTGATCCTTTGCTGTACCACTGATTTCCTTCATAGAACTTGATCTTTTCTTGATATATAAAGCATAGAAGTTTTGGTCTAATCAATTCTTTGAAGTATCATGTGGTCTCTTTCTCGTAATTCTCCTTATGTGCATAATCTCTTCATTTCTTCGTGTTTTCCTCCACTTTTCCTGTACTTGGCTATATTTACTTGCATACACACTTTTTCATCATTTAGCAACAAATACATGCAAATATAACCAAATATGATGCACAAAACTAGCAATAACGCACCTAAAAACATGTTAGATTTAAGCGTTATCAAATCCCCCACACTTGAGTTTTGCTCGCCCTCGAGCAAGTCTAATTTTTAGAAAAACTGAGCTCAATGGTATTTTCATTATGTTCATGAAAAAATCCTTGAAATGTATGCAAATTAAATTGAGCTTTGTTAATATCACCAAGTACCTCACAAAGGAAATTTTAAATTCACACAACTCTCGATAGTAGATTTGATTGTAGATCACTCAATTGCTCAGACGCGATTCATGTCTCTTACCATAAGCTTGTACTTGTATCAAAACAACAAAATAAAACATCAAAGAGGTCTTTTATTTGGGTTTAGGCTTCAAAAGGGGTTTTGATTACCTAGCTAATGTATAGATATTTCATACAAGTACATCATAGCTCGCTAACAACGAATCCTTGTGTAGTCAAGCAACGGATGGTCACTAGATCGTGCCTTGGTTCGCTAACGACGTTACTTGCATAACGGATGGTCACCAATTTACTCACCAGATCGCTAACAACGCTTTTCAACTACCCAAAAACTCGGATGGTCACTAGAACATACATGTGCTACATATCTAAACAAAGCCATCACTAAATCCGAATGCTCGAATAAAGTAATTGGTAAGGGAAAGGGATAAGACATGGGAATTTGATTTGGTTCTATATAAAAAAAAAACAAGAATCAAGCCCAAATTCAATCCTAACTCTTTACATCACAAATGATTACTCCACCAAACTTCTTCAATCATTATTCCGCATTTCATATAAACTCCATCTTCCATAATAGCTCTTTGAATATCTTATTTTCACACATACATAGCTCATTGGTTTTTTTTTTTTTTTTTTTTTTTTTTTTTTTTTTTTTTTTTTTTTTTTTAACAATAACACCCCCACACTTTGGATGAGCACACACTACAAAAAATATAAATAAGAGTAGCGACCTCCTTCTTCATTGGAACAACATATACACATACAAGGTGTGGTCAATCATGCAATCATCAAAAATAAATAGTTTCGAACTTCATTTGGACTTGATTCGGGAAAGTCTAAGGTGTATGGTGCAATAATTTTCTGGGTTAAATCAAAAGAAAAGATAGGCTCAAAAGGGTATAACTAAGGGTATCTAGCATATAATGCTAACAAATGGGTTCCAATTACTAAGGACAACTAACCAATGTGGTTAGCAAAAATGTATTGTAAACGGAAGGCCATTTGGTGAAATTCCTAATTTGCCTCTTATCATTTGAATATATTTTATTACTTGAAAGTAATTTTAACCGTAATGCATAACAAGTACAAGTTCTAGAATCGAAATAATCACCGGCACACTCATACGAAATATAAGGCATGAATCCTCACAATTTAAAGTGGTGGTAAAATGTACTTAGCAATAGTTACCAAAAACTCTCAAAACTTGACTACATTCCAAAATTTTTTTTTCAAAATAACCTTATTATTTACCATTGAATCAATTTGTCTATCAACTAGAAAAATCAAAGGCGAATAAATTCACACATTCTAGTTCTTGATATCCAAAAATCCAAAAAAAATTAAAAAAAAAACAAATCTTTCCTATTTACTTCCCTCCCCCACACTTAAGTTTTGCATTGTCCTCAATGTAATAAAACGAACTTCAAAGTAAAGGAAATGGAAAGAAAAATAGAAAAAATAGAATAAAAACTACCCGGAAAAAATTAGCATAAGCCTAGTTGATCACAAGTAATCTCATGAGTTCTTCCAACTTCAAAAATTGATCAACACTAAGCTTCCGTCAATTCTTCCCCTGCAAACACTGCAAACTATGCTCGAAACAAACAAACAAAATGCCAAAAACAATAAACCAAACAAACATAATAATAAAAATAAAAATAATCCAAACAAACCAAAATTAAAACAAATAAATCCCACAAGAGTTAAAGTTTAAAGTAGTAGAAAATAGAAAATAGAAATAGTTCAACCATCATTGTTTTGAAACCATAATCATAAACCATCATTGATCAATCGTAATCCATGTCCGGATTAATCCTCTCATCTTCACTCTCTTCATTCTCATCTTCATAATTCTCATCACCCTCAAAAATTGTGTACCTTTGTCTTTTCTCTCCAGCACCCCTTGAAGAACCGCCCACATCAAAACTCGAACTCCCAACATTAGGAACTCTGCCATACACCGGCACTGGTTCAGGAAATGGTGCGTACCCAGGATATGGGTAAGGGTATTGGCCAGGATACGGGTCATACTCCAATGGGTAGGGTGGAACATTTGGTGGGTTGTAAGGAGGTACCTCATAATCGGCTTGTTGAGCCACATGTTGAAGCATCGGCATTGAGTAATCATAGTTGTAATTTTGCCTCAACATCATTGAATCTCTCCACACGTCCCTTTTCTCAATCTCGTTTAGCTCACGGTTCCAATCTCCCCATCCCAAGTCAAAACTACCCGGGGCATGAATATTCCCAACGTGAGGTGGTGGTTGATACGGTTGTTGTTGGTAAGGCTGCTGTGGTGCTCCATGAGGTGCAGCCATTTGAGGCTCAATCCAAGCTCCCAACTCTCGTGTCTTCCTATTTAATGCCGTATTAAAACTCCTCTCATCCCACGTCTCACTATTCTACATCTCTGAACACTTTGCTAACTCTATATCCACATAATAACCCAATCTTTTTGCCAACTTGGTCACATAGTGACCACCACAGATTGCACTATTGTCCTTGATTCCTGGTGCTCTCCTTGAAAGATACTCGGCTATTATCTAAGCCGCATTCCCATTCTTCTCCTCTAATAACTTCATCACCCAAAGATCCGGTTGATTGCACTTGTCTCGGCTCCCTGTCCTATGCAAGACACTCTAAGCTATCAATTTCTGTAAAATTCTCAACAACGGACTCCTTAGCTTTGATGAATTCCTTCGAGTACATCTTGGGTTACCAACACTGTTCCAATACTCAGCTAACCCAACATAATCATTATGCCTCCTTACTAATCTCACAAAATGAGATGCAAACAATCGACTTTTGATATCATCTGGCTCGTATAAGCCAAGAACAATGGCAAACTCCGGAAAAGTAAACTCATGCTCTCTACCACAGAGCCTAAACCAAATGCATTTGTCATTCATAAGATCCACAACCTTCCGCTCAAAGTAAAACGTGGAGAAAAACTCCAAACACCATTCATGGTTAACTTTCTCATGGATACTAAACGCATTCTCCCACGAATAATCCTCAAAACTAGAACCGTCTCCTTCATACACATATGTCATTCTCATCAAGTCCCTTAACTCTATCTCACAACCAAAATCATGAAATAGATCCCAATCGACTAACCTTGGAATAGCAAGTCTTCGCCCTTGTAACTTCGATAGGCGCTCACGAAAAGCGTGCCTCTCTTCACTGCTTAAGCCACTAAATTTCAAATTCTCATTGCGCTCTGGATTCACAGTATACTTAACCTTCTCTTTGACATTCCTATTCACAAACTTTTGCACAATTGGATTACTAACTTCACGCGATGAACTCGATCCTCCTGCAAGAAATCTCTGTAGAAATCATGATTATTCGTTAGTATAAGAGTATAAGAAACAAAGTTAGATGATTAAGAAGTCCTAAAGATTCGACTTAAAAATCTTCAAAAAGTTTTACCGAGGGCTCCATCCGATCGGTATCTCTCTCCATCCGATCGGATGGAGTTATGACCTTGTCCAGCCGATCGGTAGCAACTCGCAACCGATTCGGTTGTACGTACTGTATCCAAAACAAAAAAATTTTCCGACTTCAAATCAATCCTATCTAGTTCCACTCTTCTTTATCCTGCATTTCATCAATCACTATGGTCTCTACACATCCCACTTATCTCTAAATCATATCCATAACATGCTCGCATGATCAATCTTAGAACCTATGAACATATTCGAAATCAAACCTTATTGATGTTCTTATCCATAATGCATCATCCTAGGAACACTAATTAACATCTAAACAACATCTGGAAATCATTAATTTCTACCCAGAATCGATTCAAAGTTTTGACCCATATGATTCAAAAAAAAAATCAATTAATTCATTCTTCCTCAAAACTTAATCAATCCATCTCATTCTTTTTGCAATGATTTCCTCAATCATTTACCCATCTATTCCAGAAAAATCATGCCTTAATTCGAACTATATCAAAAACGCCTAAATTTTGACCTAATTCAATCAACTCGAATTAAAACCTAATTGATACAAATTGATGATGTTACTTACTTGTTTTGGTGCCATTGATGATCCTTCAACTCTCCTGCAACTCTTAAAACTCTTCTAATGGTCGAATTAATGAACCCCAAGTATGGTGGAATGAGTGTGTGTGTGTTTTTATGATTTTTGAAATCTTGGGTATATATACTTCATTCCATCCGATCAGTATTTCATCCAACCGATTCGGATTGAATTTTTGCAAAACTTCACTTTTTCTTTCTTTCTTCAATACTTTGACACTTGCAAGAACAAATGGAAAGTATTTGACTCCCTTAAAAGACTTCACTTTAAGTATGAAAAATACCACCAACACACTTATTCTCCCAACTTGTTATCCAATCTATCTCTACAACTTCTAAAACAAAACTTAACTCCATAGATTAAAACTTAATAAAACCATAAGGTAACCAAAAGGTCTTAAACTTAAATCAAACTTAAATGCAAAACATTAAACTACTATTAAAAATGCATTAAAAATAAACAAAACAAACATTAGCACAAGCCTTGTGCTTTATTCTTCATCTTTTGCTCTTCAACCTTCATCCTTCAAAGTATTCATGCTTCAAGATGTATTCACTTTGAAATTTGCCGGATAACTTTCGGTTAGTCACTTGTGTTTTAAACTTCCTTGCAAAATTCCTTCCATCCGGACAAACTATATCAAACTTCACATGCCATTCTCCATCACCTTCTTCTTTCTTGTAAACACTAGCTCCTTCGGGTCCCCATTCCAAATTCTTCAATTGAACCAGTAAGGATCCAAGAAAATCTGTCAATTTATGGAACACAAAAACATTCTTGAATGGGTTATAGAAAACCTCCATAGCTAATGCTCTTTCCAACTCATCTCCAATACCAAAGTAACTAGGGACAACCGGCCCATATTTAGGCCTTCCCTCTTCATCTCTACCAACTTCGAAACAACCTAAATGGTCTTCTTCTTCTTCATCTTCATGCACTTCCTTAATAATCTTGCCTCTAGGTTTTGGATAGTAGGTATGCTTCAAGATCCCATCACTAATAGTCATAGTACATCTACCCATATCTATTATAGCTCTGCAAGTTCTCAAAAACGTTCTTCCTAATAACAACGGTAACTCCTTATCTTCCGGGATATTAAGCACAAGAAAATCGGCTAAGAAAGCTTGATATCCTACTTGCACTCTAACATTCTTCACTTCTCCCATTGCTTTTGCCCTTGAATTGTCAGCCATAGTAAGATTATATTGATTTGGTTGAGGATTACCAAGTCCTAATCTTTTGTACAACGGGTATGGCATCACATTCACACTTGCTCCTGTATCGGCCAATGCATACATTGTATCGGTTCCATTCACCTTAATGGGTAACACAAAATTTCCCGGATCGCTCTCTTTCTTAGGCAACCCATTTTCAACTATCCTTTCCCTTGCAAACTCATCAAAATTCTTATCCTCTAGCCTAGCTGTTGCCATCATAACCGCATCTAACTTCTTACGATAAACCATGTAATTGTTCAACAATTCTATAACCGGCTTCTCTTCCATAAGCTCCTTAAATTTCATTTCCAAGTTCTCCAAAACTGCTTCTTTTTGTTCTTGAGTCAATGGTTTAACTTCTTGAGGTGATTTGGGTGATGAACTAGATGAACTACTCTCATTCTTAGGGGTGGAGGGTTGGGTAAGTTTGTTAAGTGGTGTTTTCTTGCGATTAGCCTTTCCCATTTTAACAATCTCTCCTCTTTCTTCCTTCTTTTCTACCATATCATCATCAACATCAATTCTCATCTCTCCCATAGAAAAATCAACCCTACATTTAGTTTTCACCATGAAATTTCTACCAAACATAACTTCCGGTTCATCCACATTTCCATATTCCAACACAACAAAATCAATCTTGAAAACATGACCATGAATATTAACATTCACATCTCTCACTATCTTCCTACCATAATTCTCATAATCAAGCCTAACAAAGCCAAGCTTACTAAGCATTTCTTCCGTAATGTAATTCTCACCATATTCCATATTAAGTTGAGCATCCCAAGCCTTAACTCCTTCCACACCACATGGTGTAGCATACCTCATAAATGGTACATCAAACTCTTTAGGTGGTGCTTGCGTAAACACAACCACTCTTTTCTCCTTAGGTAAACAAACACTGCTTTCGCCAACTTCTTCTTTTCTTTCTAAACCAATCTTAGCTTCATCCAAAATGCTTTCCAACTTCTCCAAAGAATCTCCTGAATCTCTCAACATCTCTTCCAAATGTCTCAAATATTCCGAAACATTGCTTAAACTCTCCATTCTACTTAAGCACTATCATAACATAACCACAAAACAAAAAAATTCCAAACTATTAGCGTGAGGGTTAGTTATAATCGAACCATATCAAAATATCAAACCAAAGCAAGCTAACAAACAACTTCAAACTATCAAAACATCAAAACAACTAAAAATAAAAAAATCATAAAAACTTTTACCGAGGCAACCATCCGATCGGTATCACCTTCCATCCGATCGGATGGGTAAAATGCAAAATACGAATTCTCACCAACCGAATCGGATGCGGGCAGCCTCCGATCGGTTCGATCGAAAATAAAAAATATATATATATATATATTTTTTATTTATTTATAATAATAATAATAAGACTAAACTAATGACAACCTCTTTTTAACTTGTTTTTGTGTTTTTATTTAGAAGAACTAAAAAGAAGAATAAATTAATAACTAGAACTAATTAATATAATCCTACAATTAACTATCAAGCATTAAACTATCTAATTAACTTTTAACTCTTTAACTAATGACCATAAAAACTAATTATAACTCATTCAATGAAAACTATAAAACTACCAAACATTAAAATTAACAAATTAACTACATTAACTAACATTAAACATAATAAAACTTTCTAATACCCTAAATTAATTAATCTAATTACTCTACTAATTAAACATAATATTAATGAATCATAAAAACTGAAAATAAAAAAAAAAAAATTACTAAACAAAAAATGTTAACGAGACCACCAACCGATCGGATGGACATCCATCCGATTCGGTTGGTCCGAACCAAACCTTTTTTTTTTTTTTTTTTTTTTTTTTTTTTTTTTTTTTTTTTTTTTTTTTTTTTTTTTTTAACCTTTTTAACTTAAAAAAAAAAAAAAAAAAAAAAAAAAAAAAAAAAAAAAAAAAAAAACCTTAGACTACTAAGCCCAACTACCAAGAAAATCTTAACAATTCCCCGGCAGCGGCGCCAAAAACTTGATGTGCGTGTCGTTGTGTTCAAGTTTTAAAATTTATAAACACGATTTATCCAATTCTCTAATCACACATACGAGCAAGTATACTCGTCCGTGGTAGTAAAGGTGGGTAAGTCGAGATCGTCCCAAGGGAATTGGGGTTTAGGTTTAGTAAATAAGTTTTAGCAAAAAGGAGTGTCAATCCAATTTGAAGCAAATTCTAAAAACAAACAAGCAAGGTTCAATCAATCAAAAACTAATATACTTGTGTGTAGTTTCCATGACAATTGTTTAGAGTAACCAATCAAGTTGGGTGTGACTTGTAATGATGCACAACTTAAAATGAATGATTCACAATCAATGGTTTTTGTCATGAGAAATCATATCTAAGAATTCAATCTCCTAGTTAACTCCTTTCGGCCATGATTAACTATTACGATAATTCTATTAAGTCCTTTTTGTTGTTTGAAAGCATTTCTTATCTCAAGAATTCCTACGAATCCTTTCGGCCTTTTTCGTGATGAAATCGTTTCCAAATCCATTTTAATGAGTAAAGGTGTTGCTTGTCACACACCACAATCCATACTAATTCGTGCACTAACTTTTTGGAATAAAAACATAAAGAAAACTCCTTTCGGCCTTTGTGAATCTTTGAAATTGTTTTTACCAACCAATTAAGCAAGATTAGATTTTATCTCAACAAACTCATAAAACAAGATATGTTTTCATGCATCACTATGATAAGATTACTCCAACAATTGTCACATCATCCACACACAAGTATAACTAAATTACTCCATAACAATCATAATCAAACACAAGTAATTAACCAAACTTTCATTCATCATATAGTAAAAGTAAAAGTAGTTCATGATAACTCAACAAGAAATACCTATCAAGGAATTACAAGAACTAGAATTGTGGAACTATAGCAATCCACACTCCTCCAATCGCCTATTATCACAAGTAAACAACTCCACACACAGACGCAACTCTTGAAACTCGAACTCAAGATCTCCTGGACGTTTTCACAGCAACTACAAGCTTTCGGGCAATAATAATAAAGTGGTGTAGCTTTCTTAGGTTATGTCACTTCCCCAAAAGAACTCTCTTTGTAAACTAACTAAGGGTTCCTTAAATAAGTGAGGAAACCATTATTATCCAAGTAAAAACGTCCCATATGATTTAACAGCCGAGAAATGATAAGCCTCAATGATTATGGGGCTTAAATTCACCATTTAATGCAACTTTGTAACTTCAGTGTCGGCCAACCGATCGGTATTTGGCTCTTACCGATCGGTTGGAGCTCTCGGTGTCTCCAACTTCACTCCATCCGAATCGGATGCGGGCAGCATCCGATCGGATGGATGATTCTGCCATGCACTTTTATTTTCTTTTATTCTCTTCTCGTTACGTGCTTGATCCTTTGCTGTACCACTGATTTCCTTCATAGAACTTGATCTTTTCTTGATATATAAAGCATAGAAGTCTTGGTCTAATCAATTCTTTGAAGTATCATGTGGTCTCTTTCTCGTAATTCTCCTTATGTGCATAATCTCTTCATTTCTTCGTGTTTTCCTCCACTTTTCCTGTACTTGACTATATTTACTTGCATACACACTTTTTCATCATTTAGCAACAAATACATGCAAATATAACCAAATATGATGCACAAAACTAGCAATAACGGACCTAAAAACATGTTAGATTTAAGTGTTATCAGCATAACTTTCTCGAAGTTAATTTATTTGGAAAATTTGATTTGTTCCGTGCTTTCTAGGTTGTGCCGGCTCGATAAAGGAATAACGCTCACGTTTAATAAGATATTTACCGGTTTTCAAGCTCAAACAAGTTCAAAGAAGTTTAAAAGTCATGAGAGATCAAAAATAAATATTTTGGATAGAAAATAAGTTTAGGAAATTTACCAGGTGTTACAGCACATACCTCTTAAAAGGAATAGCGTTCCCACGATTCAGTTCAAGTTATGGGTTGGAATAGTGTTGGTGAAAAGGTGATGGTACGGGTAGTAGATTTGGGTCTCACTAGGTTGTAATTATACTATTGTCTTAACTAAATTTATTGTTATTTGTTAATTAATTGTTAAAAAAAATATGGTCGCATAACATCACATTGCTAGAAAATATAGTCACAGGGTACCCGCCGCCGCATCGCGCGGGTACCCTGCTAATAGTTTTTAATTTATAGATGGGTATGCAGTAACTGAGAGTGAAAAAAGTTAACGATTTAAATTGTAATTAGGTATATAAATATATAATATATTGCATTGCTTTTTATAAATAATAGTATGTAATCTAATAACATTATTCATTTTTTAAAATGCATTTCTTGTTTATGTATAATATAGATAATGTCTTTTTGCCTTATTTGTTTTTTTCTTAGCGTCTTTAATAGAAGGTAAAACAATTATTTTTCTCCAAAAGGTTATTCAATGATTTTTTCTCATTAGAGCAATCACTTTTTAAAGTAATACACTCATTGAGTCAATTACTTAGACCAGGTGTAATGATGACCGCGAACATTATCATCACATCAGCTTTTTGCTCCGCCACAAACATCAAGACCAACATAGTATAATGAGAGAAATAACTTTACAACTAAAATATATCTCATTTTTTACCATTAAAAGATACCTCACTTATATACACATCACATCTTATGCACAATTGTAAACTGCATTGCTACTAATTAACTAGTGAAGTTGATGACGTATAGTCCGCACTCGGGTCACGAACCCGACCAATACTCAAGCCCATCACGCGTGGGCTATCACGATAAAGATTTGGGCTTACAACGGCCCAAATCCGAAATCTATTATTGGCCTTGATATAGGATCTCTTATTTACGGGATAAGGATCAATGGACCGAATAAGAGGGGATACGCCGAAGAGTAAGGAACACGAAACCAACAAGGATTTTGTGTGTATATAAAGGGCATCTCGGCTCTCATTAAAGGTATCATATCATAACCCTAACTCTTCACTAAAACCCTAAAACCGATTACTTACTCTCACGCCGGAGGATAATCGTGGGAGACAATCCCACGATAAGCCTAACGGTGTTTTTTGTTCTCTTAGTGCGCAGGTCTCAAGCATTAAGATCCAATTGATACGGGAACAGGAAGCCAAACAAGGAACGCCCAACTTTTGTATCAACAAGTGACGCCATCCGTGGGACCAGACACTAAGAATTCTACGAAGAACTAGAATGACAAAGCACGGAAACCTAAACCAGCGGACTCCTCAGGCGAAGAAAACGCATGGCGACCTACAGGGGAAGAAGCAGCAAAGTGATTCAGCCCCTCAGCAGGCCTCTGGAACAACCAGCGCGACCAGAAACCAAGGATCAGGCTCAGATCTGGTCTTTACTACAGTAGGACCGCTCACAGGGACTACCCATGCTACTACAACCACTAGCACGGAAGCTCTACAGCGCACTCCTTTCACCATGCCAGAATTAGACCTCACTGAGCCGCCAAATGCGCCTATCCGAAACAAGGGTCCTGATTTGGAAACAGACATCCTCGCGCTAGAAGGAGTCACGCCTGAACTAGCGCCAAGTGATTTCGTGTCTCAAAACTATGAAACCTTGGCTGCGCTTATGCGAGAGGAAGCGAAAAAGAGGTCAAGCCAGAGTCTGCAAGCCCGGCTCAACTTCGACCCTGAGCATGAAGCATCCCCACCGCGTTACCGAAAGAAAAGGCGCGAGAAGGATAGCCGCCGACACCCAGTGTTTACTAGGATCGGAAGGAAAGTTGTGGATGATGAAGCAGCCGACTTACAAAATCTGGAGGAGCATGAAGACGATGGATGGCGCACCAATGTCCACACTAGGCTTGGTAGTCGCAGGAATCACGATAGACTTGGGCGACGGTGCTCCCCAAGCGAAAGCCCTTCAAGCTCGAATTCCGAGGATAGTCGGCGCAAGCGCCGAAAAAGAGTAAGCTCATCCTCAAGTGACTCCTCGGACAACGAGGACGAAGAAACAGGACACTGGAAGTCCAGGAGAAGATACCGCGACCAGGAGGACGAAGATATGTCTCGTCCCTGGCGCCGCCAAAAGGTTGACGCATTCACTCGGCGCATCAGTGATTTTTCAGAAGATAAGAGAAGGCGCATGCCCGCTAATGTTAAAACTTATGATGGGACAGGTGATCCTGACGACCACCTAAAAAATTTCGAATCAGCAGCTACCATCAAAAATTGGCCACAACCTGTGTGGTGCCACATGTTTTATTCTACATTAGTAGGGAATGCGCGAAACTGGTTCAGTAAGCTTCCACGTAGAAGCATCGATGGGTTTGAAGAGTTGCGGAAGGCATTTCGTTTGAACTTTACTCAGAGGAAGAAGTGCGCCAAGAACCCTGTCGAACTTGCTAGGGTAAGACAGCGCCAAGGGGAATCCACAAGCGCTTATGTGGAGCGCTATAAGGACGAATGCATACATGTCAAGGCATGCCCCGAAATACTAAAGATCTCAGGGTTTATGAACGGAATCAATAACCCAGAACTTATCAAAAAGTTAAATGATAGGGTTCCCCAAACCTTTGACGAACTTATGAAGCGCACGAGGTCCTTCATCCAAGGAGAAGCCGCCGCTGCGGATAGCAAGAAAGGCTACTCAAACTATAGGTCACAAGAACACCCTAGGAGACAATCCAATGACTAGAGTAGCAATCATAACAAAAGCAACCGCAGTCAGGGGGGCGGACGAGAGAATGACAAGTATACCCCACTAACGAAGACTCCAAGGGAGATATTTGCGACGGAAGGCGCGAACTTTCCAAGACCCCCACCAATGCGCACCCCAGAAGATCGGCGCGTAGGGAACGGATACTGCGAGTATCATGGACAGAAGGGCCACACCACCAATGAGTGTGTCCAATTGCGCCAACTAATTGA
Source organism: Artemisia tridentata subsp. tridentata (assembly GCA_021014915.2). Classification (NCBI taxonomy): domain Eukaryota; kingdom Viridiplantae; phylum Streptophyta; class Magnoliopsida; order Asterales; family Asteraceae; genus Artemisia; species Artemisia tridentata. Next base: position 506,371,635 of record CP139508.1, read on the forward strand.
TAAGCTAGTAAAAGAAGGCAGATTGGACCATCTAGTTAAGAACATCAAGGATGGGAAAGACAAACAGAAGACCGGGAGCAAGAAAGAAGCACCTAAGGACAAGGCTGAAACAATCTACTTCATACAATCATGGCAGTGAAAGAATAGGCAAAAGGTCAGCCAGAAATTTTCTCACGGAAGCGAAATCTCTTTCCCCACCTTGGCTGCGGACAACGCAGTGGCGGAACCACTCACAATCGAGATAAATACGGGGGGTCACGATATCCACCGCATGTATGTTGATGGAGGGGCATCAGCAGACATAATGTATGAGCATTGTTTCAAAAGATTGCGACCTGAGATACAAAGACAGTTAAGCCCGGCCACGACGTCGTTGACTGGCTTCACGGGAGAAAAGATATGGCCCATGGGGCAACTACGACTACTAGTTGTTGTTGGTAATAAGGAACACTCCACGACAGCCTGGATGAATTTTATGGTGATCAGATCTCCTTCGCCATACAATGGCATTATCGGAAGACAAGGAATTTCGGCAATACGCGCAGTACCGTCCACAGCACATGGGATGCTCAAATTCCCGGTAGAAGGCGGCATTGTCACCATCTACAATAACGCCGTGCCACCTAGAGAGTGTAACACGATTACATGTGAGACGACGCACCCCCCAGAACAGAGCGCAACTAAAGTATCAAACCTGAAGGTCGCAATTCATCCTGATTACCCGGAGCAAGAAATATCGATCGGGGGATCGCTGTCTGATAAAGGTAGAGCTGCCATGTGTGCACTCTTGCAAAAGAATCTGGATATCTTCGCATGGGAACCAAAGCACATGACCGGTGTGCCAAGCTCGATTGCAGAACAAAAGTTGAAAATCCGACAAGGATACTCCCCAGTATGGCAGAAAAAGCGCGGCCAGGCTCCAGAGCTCGCAAAAGCCATTCTAGAGGAAGTACACAAACTTGTTGACGCAGGTATCATGCGAGAGGTCTATTACCATGACTGGCTCTCCAATCCAGTGATGGTCAAGAAGAGTGATGGTAGTTGGCGGATGTGCGTGGATTTCACTGATCTCAACAAAGCATGCCCACAAGACTGCTACCCACTACCAGAGATTGACTTGAAGGTAGAATCTTTATGCGGATACCCCTTTAAATGTTTTTTAGACGTATACAAAGGGTACCACCAAATCCAAATGGCTAAAGAAGACGAGGAAAAAACAGCCTTCCACACAAGCCAAGGTGTCTACTGTTATACAAAGATGCCTTTTGGCCTAAAGAATGCGGGCGCCACCTACCAGTGATTGGTAGATAATGCATTTGAAAAGCAAGTGGGCCGTAACCTAGAGGTCTATGTTGACGACCTTGTCATAAAAATCCATACCGAAGGCGAAGTGGTCCGCGACATCGAAGAAACATTTAGAACACTACGAAAGATCAACATGAAGTTAAATCCTAAGAAATGCACTTTTGGCGCTACAGAAGGCATGTTCCTTGGATACTTGATAGAACCTGATGGCATTAAACCATGCCCAGAAAAAACAGAGGCTGTCATCCAACTCCCTTCACCACGCACGTTGAAAGAAGTCCAGTCTCTGAATGGAAAACTAGCCGGGTTGAACAGATTCCTGTCCAAATCAGCAGATAAGTCACTCCCCCTCTTTAAAACACTCAAGAAGTGTACAAAAAAGGGAGACTTTCGTTGGACTACAGAAGCGAAAGAAGCTTTTACACAGCTTAAGCAACATATAGCAGCGCTTCCCAAGCTAGTCGCACCCCGACCAGGGGAGGAGTTAATTTTGTACTTGTCTACGACTCATGGAGCAGTCAGCGCGGTGCTACTGACAGATAGGAACTCCGTACAAACACCGGTATATTTTGTAAGCAAAGCGCTCAAGAAGACAGAGATTAACTATAGCCCAATGGAAAAGTTGGTCTTGGCATTAGTATTTGCCGCCAAAAGACTGCGCAGGTACTTTCAAGCACACCCAATAGCGGTGATCACAGACCAACCAATCAAGCAAGTTATCTCCAAACCCGACGCATCGGGGCGATTACAAAAGTGGAGTGTATTGCTAGGCGAGTATAACATCTCTTATAGACCACGCACTGCGGTTAAGGGGCAAATACTAGCAGACTTCATCATCGAAAAACCAGACACCGATGCTGCACCTCCACGGAGCAAGGTAGAACTACAAGAACCATGGGTCCTGTTCACGGATGGATCTTCATGCGTGGATGGGTCGGGCGCAGGCCTTATCCTCACCAATCCAGAAGGAATGGAATTCACTTACGCACTGCGCTTTGAATTCACAGCTACGAATAACGAGGCAGAGTATGAAGCCCTAATTGATGGATTACGCATTGCAACTTGAATGGGTGTACGCAACCTAGAAGCAAATGTGGATTCCCGATTAGTAGCCAACCATGTGTTGGGCGAATATGTGGCTAAAGAGGATAACATGGTTCAATACCTCGACAAGACCAAGTCACTAATCCAAGGTTTTGACAGGTTTACCATTAAACAAGTTCCTAGAGGGGAAAACAAAAAAGCAGATGCGCTAAGCAAGATCGCATCTACAAGCTTTGCGCACCTGTCAAAACAAGTGTTGGTGAAGATCCTAAAAAATAAATCCATCTCGGAGATGGAGATATCCACGGTAATAGAGGAGCAGAATCCTACGTGGATGACCCCTATTGTCGAATTTATAAGCAAGGGCATATTGCCCCATGAGCAGAAGGACGCTCGACGGATACGGCGCACAGCGCAGAGGTTCGAACTTCGAGATGGTATCCTCATTCAGACCAGGCGACTTTGTATATCGCGCTAATGATGCGAGCCACGCAGAAGATACAGGTAAACTTGGACCAAAGTCGGAAGGACCCTATGAGGTCGTTGAAGCACTAGGAAAAGGCGCGTACAAGCTGCGTGACATGGATGGCCGTGAGCTACAACGCACATGGAATATTTGCAATCTCAAGAGATGCTATCTTTAGGAAAGGTTACGACCCCGCCCACGGACACTTCCACACTTTATAGTGCTCAATAAATATCCGTGTATTTACATTTTTGTTTCATCTAGGTAAATGTCTTTCTTTTTCCAAAAACTTGCAAGTATTAATTAAATGTCGCGGTTTCTAGCTAACTCCGTGACACACTTTACTTTGTTGTTTACATATTATTTATGTCTCAATATTTTTGTTATATTACCTTTTGCCTACATGGCGTGCATGCACTTATTAAAACCCACGATGGTAAAGGATGAGTAAACCTACTAAATAACTCGTTGAGTAAGAGGGTTGCAAACCCATCAACATCGGATCACGCATCCTTGTTAAACACCTTACTCTCAAGACGTTGGAGTAAGTTCATTGTGCATCCTACGACGGATACACAACAATGCACACTGTGCACGTTTAACAAATTAGGAGTTAAGACTCTTAACCCCTTGATATGGTATTCGCAGTACGCTGCATGTCAGCCCATACACTTGTGAATTTCATATATATTCGCGCTTGACATTAAGTCATGAATTTCATACACGATTATGTTATAAGTGATTATAGATTCCTGTAATCTTTTTTTTAAGTGCGTTTATATAACGGTTACACATGTCAATCATCCATGAGAGCATGTAACCCTATATAAAGTGTTGTCTCCATTTCACTGTGGCTATCACAGTAAAAACGTCCATTGCCACCATTGTTAAAACCTCTAAACAGCGAACAAGAAATCAACAACTCTTAAGGTAATAGTGCGTGCGCTGCAGAATCCATTAAATTCTAACCATGGTTCTTCAATTAAACGAATTTACCTCCGATATAACCGAGGACGAACTTCGTCTGTTCACCTCGGATTATTATATCCCGATCACGTTGCACCCGGTGGTTCCGGTGGCGACTGCGCCCATAACGGACTTCCCTGAAGGGAAAGTAGGGGTATACACACGCTTCTTTGAATTCGCTAACCAACGTGTGCCCATTTCTCTATTCTTTTGCGATGTTTTAAACTACTATCGCCTCCATATTTCCCAACTGAACTGTATAGGTGTAGCAAAAATAACAAATTTTGAAGTAAATTGTCGCTTGTTGGCGATTAACCCCACAATCCATCTGTTCCGCGCGTTTTATCACTCATCGTGGTCAATAGGGTGAGTGTCCTTTTCCTAGCGCGCAGGGCGACTGCAGTGCTATACGGAAAAGTTAGACGCACTTAGGAATTGGAGGGAGAAATTATTTTTTGGGTTGATGATGCAGTCTTTCCATGGGATTTTGAGTTCTATACCCGAGGGTCATTACCGAAGGATGAGCGCCCCATCCCCGGAGCGTATAACGCAGATGATGCGAAAACGATTAATGCCAATCACATCCCTATCAACGCTTACCCAGAAGAGTTTTTGGTGCATATGGGCATTAGTCGCAACTACTTCGGAGGCCCTGACGAGGTGCCAACCTTTTTGGATGAGAATAACCAGGGTGGGTGCTTGTCCTTTCTTCTCCTTCGCTTAGTAGTGTAAGCGCTCTTTACTATTGTAGCTTTTGTAACCCTCTTTGTGTTTGTTTGTGGTTTGTTGCGCAGAGATGGATCTATTCAGCGTGGTGCGCTTGACGATACCCAAACAGGTGACCGTAGGAGTGCGCCCTTTAAGAGAAGGTGAGGAGCCAGTTTTGGAGGCTACCGCGGGGCACACTATGAAGATCGTACAGGAGGAACCAGAGGATGTCCCCCCAGTTGTTTTAGAGGTGATTCCTATTCGCAATTTTCCAACTCCTGGGGTACAAGTCCCTGTGGTAGAGCCATCGCAGACAGACTCGTCAGAGAGTGTGGGGATTGCCATGGCTGAAAGTGGGCCCGAAGAGGCTAGCCAAGGGGTGAAGCGCAAGAAAACGTCTAGTGATGATGGCGCGGGTACATCTAAAAGAAGGCGCCATGTTATCTCTGGCGGGCAATCATCATCAGAAGAGGGTGCGTCGCCAACTGAAACTCCTCCCCCCAAGTAAGTAATGAGACTTGTATCTTTAGATATTCAGTTCTTTATTCCGCGTTGATACTATAGAGTAACTTTGTTATTTGCGTGCAGTGTTGAAGCTGCTGATGATGATGCTGCGCTTGTTGGGAATTCGCCACCCAAGGCGAGTCCCTCACATACTGATGATCTTGCGCAGAAGAGCCAAGAGACTGAGCCAAAGGCATTTAAGGATGTGCCAACGGACCATCTGATAGAGGAGCTAGGTTTGGATGCTGCGCACCAGGCCTCCTTAGTTGCACAGCTACAATCAAGGTATGCTGGTGAAGGTAGCCGCTGTGTGCAGAAAGATGAGGAGATTGCGCTTCTGAAGGCGCAGTTGGCTGATGCTCAGGCTGAGGTAAAGGCAACAGATGCGTATGCCCAGAAGCTTGCTGAAGAGAAGATGTCATTACTTGCCCAAGTGAGCCAAGAGCGTGCTGGGTTAACAGATTACAAGGCCACTTGTCTTTGGGTCTTGAAGTACATGGAGCTTAACAAGAACGCTCACTTCTCTAGATTGGATGCATTTCGTAAGGCTGTAGAGGGGTCGCTGGAGAAGCAGGAAGTTAAGCTGCGCAATCTCAGTATTGAGTATGATGAAGAGCTGTACCCACACCTAGTATCTTCAATTGCTGAGCGTAGGTGGCTTATCAGCCATGGTTTGCGCCTTGCTGCTTTGAGTACTCTAGAGTCTCAAGAGGTGAGGGAGGCCTTTGGGGATGTTGTTGAGCGTGCGTTGGTACGTGGCAAGGCGCAGGTTATAGAGGAGCTTTCCGAGAGCAAGTTATTGACAGTGCCTACCGCACAAGTACCAGGTTATAATGCTGATGCCTATGATGAGCTTGTCGCTGCTATAGAGAAGATGAAGCTGTTAGATCTTCCCCACATTGCTCAACTGGAGCGCGATCAAGATTACCCCATAGGTGTTATTATGGAGGGGTTAACCTTGGCTAGGCACGCAGTAGAGGACGCAGAGGCACAACTTGATTACTTTCTTAAGCCAGATGTGTCGCAGCTGCAGGTACCTATCTTTGCTCGTCCTCGCAATATCTTAAATCCTTTTTCCCTCAGGAAGGAAATCCCGCTGAAGGAATCCTTAGAGGCCCATGCCATGACGCTTGCCAAGAAGCAGGGTGTGAAGGGGAAGGCCATCCTTTGTGGTATTGGTGCTGCACATATTCCAAGATCTGATGGAGTACCTGTTAGTGTACCGACAGTGTCGCCCAAGGATTATGATCTCCTGAAGAAGCTTGAGGAAGCTGGGAGCGCTGCGTACCATGTTAGCAGTTCAGAGCTTAGACGCTCCCACAGCCTTTAGATTGTTTTGACTTGGTGATGTTTTGTAATAGGTTAACATTTTGTTGCACATGTGCATGTTAAATCTATACTTTGTATGAACTCGTAGTCCATAATAAAATGATATTTTGAAAGTGCGATTGTACGCATATTGTATGTGATTGTGGTTATGATGTTTGTACTTAGTTATCTGTCTTTGCATACAGGACGTCTATGTTATGTCTAAGAATCAAACCGTTATATAAACGCACTTAAAAAAAGATTACAGGAATCTATAATCACTTATAACATAATCGTGTATGAAATTCATGACTTAATGTCAAGCGCGAATATATATGAAATTCACAAGTGTATGGGCTGACATGCAGCGTACTGTGAATACCATATCAAGGGGTTAAGAGTCTTAACTCCTAATTTGTTAAACACGCACAGTGTGCATTATTGTGTATCCGTCGTGGGATGCACAATGAACTTACTCCAACATCTTGAGAGTAAGGTGTTTAACAAGGATGCGTGATCCGATGTTGATGGGTTTGCAACCCTCTTACTCAATGAGTTATTTAGTAGGTTTACTCATCCTTTACCATCGTGGGTTTTAATAAGTGCATGCACGCCATGTAGGCAAAAGGTAATATAACAACAATATTGAGACATAAATAATATGTAAACAACAAAGTAAAGTGTGTCACGGAGTTAGCTAGAAACCGCGACATTTAATTAATACTTGCAAGTTTTTGGAAAAAGAAAGACATTTGCCTAGATGAAACAAAAATGTAAATACACGGATATTTATTGAGCACTTACTAAAGTGTGGAAGTGTCTGTGGGCGGGGTCGTAACCTTTCCTAAAGATAGCATCTCTTGAGATTGCAAATATTCCATGTGCGTTGTAGCTCACGGCCATCCATGTCACGCAGCTTGTACGCGCCTTTTCCTAGTGCTTCAACGACCTCATAGGGTCCTTCCCACTTTGGTCCAAGTTTACCTGTATCTTCTGCGTGGCTCGCATCATTAGCGCGATATACAAAGTCGCCTGGTCTGAATGAGGTGCTTCGAACTTTAGCATCGTAGTATCCCTTCATTTTTGACTTGGCTTTCACCTCCCGTATAGCTGCGCGTTCACTCCTTTCTTCCAATAGGTCCAAGTCTATACGCCGTTCGTCGTCATTGGTTGCGACATTAACTTCCGCGGTACGAATAGTTGGCATCGCAATTTCAGCTGGTATGACAGCTTCTGTCCCATAGACAAGAGAAAAGGGAGTGTCTCCATTGCTAACTTTCATTGTCGTGTGGTGCGCCCACAAGACATGCGACAATTCATCCACCCATCTTCCTTTGTGTTTGTCCAGGCGCGCTTTAATTCCTTCGCCTAGACTACGATTTGCGCGCTCAACCAAACCATTGGTTTGTGGGTGTTTAACCGACGCGAAGTGTTGTGTAATATTTAGTTCTGCGCACCAGTCTTTGAACGGGTTATCGCGGAATTGTTTTCCGTTGTCCGAAATGATTTCCCCAGGTAATCCAAAGCGGCATAAAATAGTTTCCCAAACGAATCGTTTTACTTGATTACCTGTGATTGTCGCCACTGCTTTTGCCTCAATCCACTTAGTGAAGTAGTCTATAGCCACAATAAGAAATTCCAGTCCCCCTGCTGCAACAGGGAAGGGACCCGCAATGTCGATACCCCACTTATAGAATGGCCATGGCGAAGTGATAGGCATTAGCTCTTGTTGTGGTTGACGCGGGATGGGTCTATGAACTTGGCAGTCGCTATATTTTCTTTATCACATCACGCGCATCGCGATGCATAGTGGGCCAGTAGTATCCTGACCGCAAGGCTCGTGCTACACCGGACCGTGGTCCTGAATGCATACTGCATGAACCGGCGTGGATCTCTCGGAGTACGTAATCTGCCTGAAGAGGTCCAACGCACCGAAGACATGGTTGTAGAAATGAGCGTCGATATATGATACCATCTCGAAGTTCGAACCTTTGCGCTGTGCGCCGTATCCGTCGAGCGTCCTTCTGCTCATGGGGCAATATGCCCTTGCTTATAAATTCGACAATAAGGGTCATCCACGTAGGATTCTGCTCCTCTATTATCGTGGATATCTCCATCTCCGAGATGGATTTATTTTTTAGGATCTCCACCAACACTTGTTTTGACAGGTGCGCAAAGCTTGTAGATGTGATCTTGCTTAGCGCATCCGCTTTTTTGTTTTCTTCTCTAGGAACTTGTTTAATGGTAAACCTGTCAAAACCTTGGATTAGTGACTTGGTCTTGTCGAGGTATTGAACCATGTTATCCTCTTTAGCCACATATTCGCCCAACACATGGTTGGCTACTAATCGGGAATCCACATTTGCTTCTAGGTTGCGTACACCCATTCGAGTTGCAATGCGTAATCCATCAATTAGGGCTTTATACTCTGCCTCGTTATTCGTAGCTGTGAATTCAAAGCGCAGTGCGTAAGTGAATTCCATTCCTTCTGGATTGGTGAGGATAAGGCCTGCGCCTGACCCATCCACGCATGAAGATCCATCTGTGAACAGGACCCATGGTTCTTGTAGTTCTACCTTGCTCCGTGGAGGTGCAACATCGGTGTCTGGTTTTTCGATGATGAAGTCTGCTAGTATTTGCCCCTTAACCGCAGTGCGTGGTCTATAAGAGATGTTATACTCGCCTAGCAATACACTTCACTTTTGTAATCGCCCCGATGCGTCGGGTTTGGAGATAACTTGCTTGATTGGTTGGTCTGTGATCACCGCTATTGGGTGTGCTTGAAAGTACCTGCGCAGTCTTTTGGCGGCAAATACTAATGCCAAGACCAACTTTTCCATTAGGCTATAGTTAATCTCTGTCTTCTTGAGCGCTTTGCTTACAAAATATACCGGTGTTTGTACGGAGTTCCTATCTGTCAGTAGCACCGCGCTGACTGCTCCATGAGTCGCAGACAAGTACACAATTAACTCCTCCCCTGGTCGGGGTGCGACTAGCTTGGGAAGCGCTGCTATATGTTGCTAAAGCTATGTAAAAGCTTCTTCCGCTTCTGTAGTCCAATGAAAGTCTCCCTTTTTTGTACACTTCTTGAGTGTTTTAAAGGGGGGGAGTGACTTATCTGCTGATTTGGACAGGAATCTGTTCAACCCGGCTAGTTTTCCATTCAGAGACTGGACTTCTTTCAACGTGCGTGGTGAAGGGAGTTGGATGACAGCCTCTGTTTTTTCTAGGCATGGTTTAATGCCATCAGGTTCTATCAAGTATCCAAGGAACATGCCTTCTGTAGTGCCAAAAGTGCATTTCTTAGGATTTAACTTCATGTTGATCTTTCGTAGTGTTCTAAATGTTTCTTCGATGTCGCGGACCACTTCGCCTTCGGTATGGCTTTTTATGACAAGGTCGTCAACATAGACCTCTAGGTTGCGGCCCACTTGCTTTTCAAATGCATTATCTACCAATCTCTGGTAGGTGGCGCCCGCATTCTTTAGGCCAAAAGGCATCTTTGTATAACAGTAGACACCTTGGCTTGTGTGGAAGGCTATTTTTTCCTCGTCTTCTTTAGCCATTTGGATTTGGTGGTACCCTTTGTATGCTTCTAAAAAACATTTAAAGGGGTATCCGCATAAAGATTCTACCTTCCAGTCTATCTCTGGTAGTGGGTAGCAGTCTTGTGGGCATGCTTTGTTGAGATCAGTGAAATCCACGCACATCCGCCAACTACCATCACTCTTCTTGACCGTCACTGGATTGGAGAGCCAGTCATGGTAATAGACCTTTCGCATGATACCTGCGTCAACAAGTTTGTGTACTTCCTCTAGAATGGCTTTTGCGCGCTTTGGAGCCTGGCCGCGCTTTTTCTGCCGTACAGGGGGAGTATCCTTGTCAGATTTTTAACTTGTGTTCTGCAATCGAGCGTGGCACACCAGTCATGTGCTTTGGTTCCCATGCGAAGATATCCAGATTCTTTTGCAAGAGTGCACACACGGCAGCTCTGCCTTTATCAGACAGCGATCCCCCGATCGATACTTCTTGCTCCGGGTAATCAGGATGAATTGCGACCTTCAGGTTTGATACTTTAGTTGCGCTCTGTTCTGGGGGGTGCGTCGTCTCACATGTAATCGTGTTACACTCTCTAGGTGGCACGGCGTTATTGTAGATGGTGACAATGCCGCCTTCTACCGGGAATCTGAGCATCCCATGTGCTGTGGACGGTACTGCGCGTATTGCCAAAATTCCTTGTCTTCCGATAATGCCATTGTATGGCGAAGGAGATCTGATCACCATAAAATTCATCCAGGCTGTCGTGGAGTGTTCCTTATTACCAACAACAACTAGTAGTCGTAGTTGCCCCATGGGCCATATCTTCTCTCCCGTGAAGCCAGTCAACGACGTCGTGGCCGGGCTTAACTGTCTTTGTATCTCAGGTCGCAATCTTTTGAAACAATGCTCATACATTATGTCTGCTGATGCCCCTCCATCAACATACATGCGGTGGATATCGTGACCCCCCGTATTTATCTCGATTGTGAGTGGTTCCGCCACTGCGTTGTCCGCAGCCAAAGGTGGGGAAAGAGATTTCGCTTCCATGAGAAAATTTCTGGCTGACCTTTTGCCTAGTCTTTCGCTGCCATGATTGTATCATTTAGATTGTGTCAGCCTTGTCCTTAGGTGCTTCTTTCTTGCTCCCGGTCTTCTGTTTGTCTTTCCCATCCTTGATGTTCTTAACTAGATGGTCCAATCTGCCTTCTTTTACTAGCTTTTCAATTAGTTAGCGCAATTGGACACACTCATGTGGTGGTGTGGCCCTTTTGTCCATGATACTCGCAGTATCCGTTCCCTACGCGCCGATCTTCTGGGGTGCGCATTGGTGGGGGTCTCGGAAAGTTCGCGCCTACCGTCGCAAATATCTCCCTTGGAGTCTTCGTTAGTGGGGTATACTTGTCATTCTCTCGTCCGCCCCCTGACTGCGGTAGCTTTTGTTACTATTGCTACTCTGGTCATTGAATTGTCTCCTGGGCTGTTCTTGTGACCTATAGTTTGAGTAGCCTTTCTTGCTATCCGCAACGGCGGCTTCTCCTTGGATAAAGGACCTCGTGCGCTTCATAAGTTCGTCAAAGGTTTGGGGAACCCTATCATTTAACTTTTTGATAAGTTCTGGGTTATTGATTCCGTTCATAAACCCTGAGATCTTTAGTATTTCGGGGCATGCCTTGACATGTATGCATTCGTCCTTATAGCGCTCCACATAAGCGCTTGTGGATTCCCCTTGGCGCTGTCTTACCCTAGCGAGTTCGACAGGGTTCTTGGCGCACTTCTTCCTCTGAGTAAAGTTCAAACGAAACGCCTTCCGCAACTCTTCAAACCCATCGATGCTTCTACGTGGAAGCTTACTGAACCAGTTTCGCGCATTCCCTACTAATGTAGAATTAAACATGTGGCACCACACAGGTTGTGGCCAATTTTTGATGGTAGCTGCTGATTCGAAAAATTTTAGGTGGTCATCAGGATCACCTGTCCCATTATAAGTTTTAACATTAGCGGGCATGCGCCTTCTCTTATCTTCTGAAAAATCACTGATGCGCCGAGTGAATGCGTCAACCTTTTGGCGGCGCCAGGGACGAGACATATCTTCGTCCTCCTGGTCGCGGTATCTTCTCCTGGACTTCCAGTGTCCTGTTTCTTCGTCCTCGTTGTCCGAGGAGTCACTTGAGGATGAGCTTACTCTTTTGCGGCGCTTGCGCCGACTATCCTCGGAATCCGAGCTTGAAGGGCTTTCGCTTGGGGAGCACCGTCGCCCAAGTCTATCGTGAATCCTGCGACTGCCAAGCCTAGTGTGGACATTGGTGCGCCGTCCATCGTCTTCATGCTCCTCCAGATTTTGTAAGTCGGCTGCTTCATCATCCACAACTTTCCTTCCGATCCTAGTAAACACTGGGTGTCGGCGGCTATCCTTCTCGCGCCTTTCCTTTCGGTAACGCGGTGGGGATGCTTCATGCTCAGGGTCGAAGTTGAGCCGGGCTTGCAGACTCTGGCTTGACCTCTTTTTCGCTTCCTCTCGCATAAGCGCAGCCAAGGTTTCATAGTTTTGAGACACGAAATCACTTGGCGCTAGTTCAGGCGTGACTCCTTCTAGCGCGAGGATGTCTGTTTCCAAATCAGGACCCTTGTTTCGGATAGGCGCATTTGGCGGCTCAGTGAGGTCTAATTCTGGCATGGTGAAAGGAGTGCGCTGTAGATCTTCCGCGCTAGTGGTTGTAGTAGCATGGGTAGTCCCTGTGAGCGGTCCTACTGTAGTAAAGACCAGATCTGAGCCTGATCCTTGGTTTCTGGGCGCGCTGGTTGTTCCAGAGGCCTGCTGAGGGGCTGAATCACTTTGCTGCTTCTTCCCCTGTAGGTCGCCATACGTTTTCTTCGCCTGAGGAGTCCGCTGGTTTAGGTTTCCGTGCTTTGTCATTCTAGTTCTTCGTAGAATTCTTAGTGTCTGGTCCCACGGATGGCGCCACTTGTTGATACAAAAGTTGGGCGTTCCTTGTTTGGATTTCTGTTCCCGTATCAATTGGATCTTAATGCTTGAGACCTGCGCACTAAGAGAACAAAAAACACCGTTAGGCTTATCGTGGGATTGTCTCCCACGATTATCCTCCGGCGTGAGAGTAAGTAATCAGTTTTAGGGTTTTAGTGAAGAGTTAGGGTTATGATATGATACCTTTAATGAGAGCCGAGATGCCCTTTATATACACACGAAATCCTTGTTGGTTTCGTGTTCCTTACTCTTCGGCGTATCCCCTCTTATTCGGTCCATTGATCCTTATCCCGTAAATAAGAGATCCTATATCAAGGCCAATAATAGATTTCGGATTTGGGCCGTTGTAAGCCCAAATCTTTATCGTGATAGCCCACGCGTGATGGGCTTGAGTATTGGTCGGGTTCGTGACCCGAGTGCGGACTATACGTCATCAACTTCACTAGTTAATTAGTAGCAATGCAGTTTACAATTGTGCATAAGATGTGATGTGTATATAAGTGAGGTATCTTTTAATGGTAAAAAATGAGATATATTTTAGTTGTAAAGTTAGTTCTCTCATTATACTATGTTGGTCTTGATGTTTGTGGCGGAGCAAAAAGCTGATGTGATGATAATGTTCGCGGTCATCATTACACATGGTCTAAGTAATTGACTCAATGAGTGTATTACTTTAAAAAGTGATTGCTCTAATGAGAAAAAATCGTTGAATAACCTTTTGGAGAAAAATAATTGTTTTACCTTCTATTAAAGAAGCTAAGAAAATAACAAATAAGGCAAAAAGACATTATCTATATTATACATAAACAAGAAATGCATTTTAAAAAATGAATAATGTTATTAGATTAAAATACTATTATTTATAAAAAGCAATGCATTTTAAAAATGAGCCTGATCCTTGGTTTCTGGGCGCGCTGGTTGTTCCAGAGGCCTGCTGAGGGGCTGAATCACTTTGCTGCTTCTTCCCCTGTAGGTCGCCATGCGTTTTCTTCGCCTGAGGAGTCCGCTGGTTTAGGTTTCCGTGCTTTGTCATTCTAGTTCTTCGTAGAGTTCTTAGTGTCTGGTCCCACGGATGGCGCCACTTGTTGATACAAAAGTTGGGCGTTCCTTGTTTGGCTTCCTGTTCCCGTATCAATTGGATCTTAATGCTTGAGACCTGCGCACTAAGAGAACAAAAAAGTTATATAAACGCACTTTTTTAAGTACTTACTGTTCATATAACTAACCTATTTTTTGTTCTGCATCTATGACATCAAGCCTTAGGAGTAAGGCTATCAGTTTGGTTACTTCTAATAATTATATCAAACTTCCTGTTGCAGAATCTCACAATTTCATCATCTTTTTTATTCATGACCGCATATGATGTTAGTCTTACTGATGATGATTGGACTCCTGAGATATTCAACCTCATCTCTGGAAACACATCAACCTCTTAGGAAAGACTTGATGTGTATGTATCGCATTCCATCCTGAAATAGTCACTTCAGTAAAAAAACACCTTCTTTTGTTGAGCTAATTCTCATATCTTTAACTTTTTTCTGCCATCAGTGGTGCTGTTCTATCACACACCTTTGAGTTGGAGTCAAATGTGAAATCCGTCGTCCACAGCAAACCAGCCGTTGTTACATTCCGTGTCCCCACAAAGGCTGCATTACAGGTTGGTATTCTAGAAAATGACCGTACATTAGTATTGCAGGTATTGTATATTTGTACGTGTTTTAGTCTTACGGTATTTTGACTTTTTTTTTTCAGGAGGCATATTCAACCCCACTTTTGCCACTAGAAATCCTATCAGACAAGCCTCGTGAGAGTACTCTTGGTCTCGTAAGTTTTCTATTACTGGTTGAAATAACATAATAAACTTGTTTTAAAAAGGAAAATGATAAAACCCTTATAGATTTTTATTTTTATTTTTTTATTTATTTATTTTTTTTACCTGGGTTCCGACCGGACATTGCGAGCCGACTAATCCCAGGGCGACTACCCTTTGGCTAGCCCAGAGTCATCGCAGGTGAACCTCCGTGGCCACATGGGGATTAATTTTCTCCCAAGGTTGACTTTAACCACTTTTGAGACCAAATCCAATCCACTGGGTCACCCAATGTGGTTAACCTTTATAGATTTGTCTTGATCTTTTAACTGATAATGCATGTTTGTGTTCTTTTGCATGTATTGTGCTTAATGGATGCCATCCTTTCAGGCTAAGGTATGAGATACTTTTCTGATCAATGTGTTTCTTTTTACGATCTATTTAGTAAATCTGATATAATATATTTGTAGTCGATCTGAAATATGTCTATTGTAGTCATCCATATTTATGTTTTTGTTATCTAAATTTGCAGAAGTTGTTGGCTAAGTATGGCTCTTTGGTGTCTGTCATCTCCATTGTGGTTTTGTTTGTGTACCTGGTGGCTACTCCGTCAAAGTCTGGTGCTGCAAAGGGAAGCAAGAAGAAACGTTAATGATTAGTTTTTGTAATGTAATTGTAGAGGCACGTGGACCAACCTTCGTGTTTTGACTTGCCTTTATTGTAAAATGTTTTAATCGGATAGTCTACATTGTAAAAGGCTGTTGGTCTTTTTCGATATCTGAGAGATAATTATGGAGAAAGGTTGTGATAATAGGTTTTTGCTTTAGTTGTCTTGCACTAATAATATATCCTGTTTCTAAATCCTTAGCTTTCAGTTACCCTTTAAATGTCCATTTTTCTACCAGTTTAACTTTACATAGTCAATATAACCTACAAAGTATATCTCGTGGTACGGTACGGTACAGTATATTGTTTACTGGTTTGGTGTCTTGGTTCCATTTTCCTAGTTTGATTTTAGAAGCGTATACAAGGACGTAAAAGTAGTTGAAATAACAAAGAAATTGGTTCAATACAATGTCTTAACAAAAATACGAACAATTTAAAAAAAAAAAAAAAAAAAAAAAAAAAAACAACTGCATCATATGAATAAGAAAAAAAACATCTCAAACAACCAAAGTAAGGAAGTTGTAAAAGACAAAAAATGGAATTTGGTTTTCTATTAGAACCATGTCAAAGAGTATATCTTTGTAAACTAACTTGATTGGTCCTAATGAAGAATATCTTATGTTTCCTTCGTGTAGGAAAGCGAGTATGAAACAGGCATCCGTTACCATCATTTTGACAAGTTCAGAATCAGGGTATGTCTGCATCGCGAAATAACATGCCTTAATTTGGTCAACTGAATCACTTACCTTGGTCACACATTCTTTTAATATTTGCTCAGGCGTGGAATCTAAATCACTCAATATATTATGGAATAGATTATGAATATAAGCGGCTTTCTGCACTTCAAATCCTTTCAAATGTTCATCTTCGTGGTGAAGAGGTCCAATAGAGACCACTCGGGGGGTAAAAGAATGTGGGCTGAGATCTCGATAGGAGCTAGGAACCATGAAAATCGATGCTGGACGTTGTTCTCTAGGATTTGGTACTTCTTCATCGTATTTATGAAGAAGTTCAAGAAGAAGTTGGACAGTGTCGTGAGTATCTACAGGCCCAAGTTCTACATCACCTTCTGCCATTCAAAATGTTGAAAGCGAATGTATGGGAAGAATAGGAACGAGATCGGTAGTATTGTCTAGCAAAGGAGGGAAGTGTTTAGCCACACTCGGCTGAAAAAAATGGGTCGATCGAGGAAAGTGACCGATATTCACATCGGTCACTTGGGATGTGGAAAATCGGTCGAGTATGTGACCGATTTTTAACACACAATTCAGTAGATTAAAAATGATAACTTCATGCAATAAAGATCAGCACCTACATAAACACAACTATTTTAATCCACAAAACAATCATCAAAAAGCAAACTTTGAAATGGATCTTGTTGACTTTGAAATGGATCTCGATACCCGTGTTAAATAGAGGAACCTGCATTAATTAAGACAAAGAAGAAAAGATTCTTGAATATTACCTCAATAAATAATCACCAGTTTAAAACAAAGGCATGACATAGAACTAGAAGACTTTGAAATGGATCTTGTTGACTTTTTTATAACTGGAAGTAGTTAGTACTAAGGAGTGGCGAAGATTTAAATGGATCTTGTTGACTTTGAAATGGATCTCGATACCCGTGTTAAATAGAGGAACCTGCATTAATTAAGACAAAAGTAATAAAAAAAAATTAAAAAAAAAAAAATTACACTGATGGTCCTTGTGGTTTACACTGATTTCATGTTTAGGAGCTATTTCATTTTAATTACGCCACAGATATCTATTTTGTGAAACGTTGCACGCGTTTGGTCCCTAAGTTGGATGGACGTTATCTTTGACCGTTAAGTGTATTAATATTATTTGCCCGTTAGTCCCTCCGTTAGTATCTTTTGCATCGTTGATCCTCATTTTTTAAAATGAATTAAAAATGGCAGTTTCCGGCTACAAACCCAGATTCCGGCTACAAACACATGGCATATATAATCCCAATCATACTAACTCCTTTGTAAACGGAAGCTTCCAACAAGATCACAGATTTTCGAAACAAGATCCAATTCGATCTAAACACAAATCCTTCATCGATCTTGTCAAACAAACTGTATTGTGAAACGAACAAGAAACACTTTACCTCACAAACAAGAAATCCACAACACATTTCGCTTCTCTGAGCCCCACTGACTTCACACAAATCCACAACACATAACCCATGACATCATATTTATTTCATCTAATCCTAGACCCATCTACCATCTCAGCTGCCTTTGTTGAACCCCACATTTTAGCGACACTGATAAATATTACTCAGTTTCTTGCAAAACCGAATGACCTCAACAACTGATCTTCATATCAGTCCCACCAACAAATAATCATATCAACACTCATACTCCCAAATCACGAATCCACTCATACTCCCAAATAATCATATCAACACTCATACCACCACCATTATTTTCCGACAAATAAACCACCGCAACCAAATCATCCGGATATAACTAAAACTTAACAGCCTTCAAATCCAATTATTTTTCTGAAACCCATCAAATCCAATTCAAATATAATCTTTTAACACTTATACCCAAAGACAGATAAAGAAGTAGAAGTTAAAGGATATGAATATGCAACAGTCAAAAGGATATGACTAAAACTTATACTCTTTCTCTCGTTCATTAAAAGAAACACAAATCAAACAAGCCTACCCGAGACCTTCATTAAGAAGATCTTGAAGAAGACATGATGTGCTATTTTTTTAAGAATATCACCACGTATGCGAGATGGATTCAATCGAACCGCCATTAATGTCTGCGAGATGGATTCAATCGATTGTCTGTGGGTTTTATTTTATTTTTTTGTAATTTAGATCAGTTGTTGTTTAATTCATATGAGTTTTGGTTGTTTTCCGGTGGTGTATCTACAAGGTTGAAAATGAAAGGGTGATGGAATATAGGAGGAGTTATACTGTAAATGAGAGTGTTTAGTTTGGTAGGTGAGAAGTAAAATGACCAAAATACCCTCACGTCTTCGACACGTGAGGGACTCAACAATAGACTCTAACGAATATTGGTCAAAAGGACTAACGATGCAAAAGATACTAACGGAGGGACTAACGGGCAAATAATATTAATACACTTAACGGTCAAAGATAATGTCCATCCAACTTAGGGACCAAATGCGTGCAACGTTTCATAAAATAGGTATATGTGGCGTAATTAAAATGAAATGGCTCTTAAACATGAAATCCGTGTAAACCACAAGGACCATCTGTGTAATTTTTTCTAAAAAAAATGTGAGTATCAATAGCGGGTCTATTTAATCTTTGACATTTCATTCATGTACTTTGCTATCGCTTGTTAACATAAAATGTATCCAATCTTTGAGTGATTTTATGTATAAAACAAAAATATGAAAGTTACAATTTGTAGCTCTACCAAACATCATAACTATATAATATTTACCAGGATGTTTTTGTGAACAGTGCCAGAATTGCTACATCCACACCTTGCATTCAAAGGGCTTGGTACCTCAAAAATTCTTCCCCCACACTTTGTAGCTCCAGCTACAGTTGCCTCTGAGGCAGTGAACAGGAGATGCAATAGTGAATTTCTGCTTCCCAACCTTCTTCTTCCACTCTCTCACAAATACATAATTCTCGATCTTTCTTCCCTCTTTCTCATTAACAACCATCAACACAACAAACACACACCAACATACACAAATCCATTCTTCTGCAAATCTAAAACCTACGAACACACACAAATACCATCTGATAATATGTAAGTTTTTTTTGCTTTTAATTAATTAAATTATTTATTTTATTTTTTTTAATTTCGAACTTAGGGTTTCATCTTAAAAAATTTAGGGTTGTGATAATTTAGACCCACAAATACCGTAGTTGTTTACCTTCCATTAAACCACAAACGACTCTGAATTTTTCAGGTGTGTCGATCCAATTGTCAAGCAAAAAAATTAACTAATGCACCATCTCCTACTCTCCAACCAAATTTGCAGCAACAGATCCGGAAATGAATATGGTTAGTTGATTTTTAGTTTATTTTTTAAATTTAGAATATAGATTGAAATTTGGGTATTGAAATTGAGGTGTGGTAAATTGATGGTTATAATTTTAACACTCCTCAGGTAGTAATCGAGTAGTTTTTTTTAATCATTCTTATTCTATTTATAATTTTTAATTTTGTGATCGAGTAGTTTGTCTCAATTGAAGCGTGAGTAGATGAATATGTTTACTGTGGTTGTCGATTTTTGTAGGAAGTTGAGCTTGCAAAGGAGAAGACTAATGGATACAATGTTTGGTTTGATGATGGCGTTATCAAACGGCAGGTTATTGTCATTTCTTTATGTAACTTATTCTACCTAAATCTATTTTCTTTTTTTTAAGCAATTTGTCATTTCTTTAGTGTTCACAAAGTTTTGGTTTTTAATGAAACGATTGTTGTTTTGCAGTTATATGGAGTTGGTTGCAGGAGATTTGAATCATAACTTCATGAAATTTATAAGATTAATGGGTGTCTTCATTATAAAAATGGTGAATTTTTTATTAACAATTATAAAGTTCATATTTTTATGTTTTGTTTGTGTTAATGTTTTTGGAGATTGGCTTCATTTTGATTTTGTTTTTGTTTTTGTTTTTGTTTTTGTTTTTGTTTTTGCAGTGGTGAATTCGAGAAATTCGTTGCATTTTGGGATGGTGAATGCGGGGTATGGGACGACGAGGTCGATTCATGGAACCTGTATGTTGTGCTTTCTCAGTCTTTTTTGTTTATCAAGATTACGACTTTTGTACAAATTGCTGTTTTTTGATGATTGGTGATTAAAGCAGGTGATAAAGTGGTCACTTTTATACTGTTGCCAAGTAATAGAATTAGCTACAGTTTCATCTGTCGGCCTGTCAGGAAATTGATAAATGTGGATCGAATAGTTTTAGGAATGCTGCTTATGATCTTCTATTATGATAATGCTGCTTAGGGTGTCTTTGTTTTGCCTTATATAGCAGCCTTATGGCTTATTTTTGTTTTATAAGCTCACTTATTGTGGCTTATTATGAAACTTTTCGGCTTATATAAGCTTATTTTGGCTCTTTATTGTTACACCAATATCTCGACAAGGTACTATATATGTATATAATAAGTTATGTGTTATGAGTTAAATAGTGAATAAATGAGTGGTCAATGTAGAAAGAATAAGACTAGAGGGACTAAGAATGCCAAATGCGTAAAGTTAAATTATTAAATATATAATTTATAAAAAATAGAGAGAATTCCAGAAATTGGAGAGTGTGTGAATGTGTGTGTCACTCCAGGAATAAAAAAAGGAAAAAAAAAGAGGGAAACACCATTTTATCATCTAAGCTCATTGTTAATACAAATATCGTTCTAAAAACGTTATTTATATTTTACGATCTTTACTTAGTTTTGTTAATGACAAATACAAAGTATATCTATTAGCAAATCATAAATACAAGCTAAAGTCTTTTTAAAACACATTTACATTTTACAAGATCACTAGAAATTACATTTTATACATTTACACACTTATTTCCTAAATTAGAAAATTTATTTTCCAAATATTAAGATGACATTATGGCATGCATCATGTACACAATCTTGAAAATATTTTGTAATATTTTGTTTAGATCTTGGAAAGATTTTGTAATATTTTGTTTACACAATCGTGTACACAAAATGGTTTTCATATTTTTTTCTCATATTCTTTAGTTGCTGGTTTGGTGTCTTGGTTCCATTTTCCTAGTTTGATTTTAGGAGCATATACAAGGACGTAAAAGTAGTAGAAATAACAAAAAAAGTTGGTTCAATACAATGTCTTAACAAAAACACGAAACAATATTAAAAAAAAAAAAAAAAAAAAAAAAAAAAAAAAAAAAAAAAAAACATCACAACAACCAAAGTAAGGAAGTTGTAAAAGACATAAATGAAACTAGCTATATGCTATATCGCAAGTTTACTTGAACCATTGAACCAGAAAGCGTTACAGAACTTACAATAATAATAATACCATCGGACTTTTGTCAAGGGAAGAGATCTAGCTTGAAAAACGTAATGAAAATTACACATGTTAATAAAACACCAGTTTGGTGCCTAAGAAAGAACATTATATTACAATGACGGAAGCCAACTATGAAATTATAACTGTAGAACATGGATGACTTAAAACAGTGAAAAATAAAAATTAAAAGATAATACATGAGTAAAAGCGAGAACAGCCAGTTGAAGAAGAGTAACCACATGGATAATCAACTGTTTGGTTATGCTCAAACCAACTATGGGATCATGCAGCCTTTGAGTCCTTGACACCATAGACTGTTTGAACCACAGTAAGAACAAACAGGACGATTCCAGCAATTAGAGCAATGATACTCCATGGATTAATGAAATACTTACGCCTCAACTCGGCAATAAGGTTGGGCCAATAAGCATTGCAGTACTCATCCATTTTCTTCCATTCATCTTCGTAATAGAAATCTGTAGAAGAAGTCTCTTTGCATATGTTGTTTATAAGATCCGCTGCTTCCTCATTGGAACCAATATAGTTGACAAGGACTTGTGATCTAACCAACTTTGCAACATCTTCAGGAGTATCTATTAAGTAATCCATCGCCTGCATATATGATGTGACACAAGGCTGAATTTCAGAGGACTGCTCATATATAATGAGGTTCCTTAAAATCAACTCTGACCAATCACCAAGACTTAGTATTGGCATTTTAAGTGTAGGTTTACTCCATGACCAAGGGAAGCATAGGAACCTTGAATACTTCAGTTCCATGGCCATTGGCCACTTTGCATCAAGTTTCTTACTAAACCTGACTCCCGACCTGTCCAATTCGACAGCAGAGTGGGCTTTTACCGTTGTATATCCTGGTGATGAATCACGATCTGGATTCTGGTAAGATTTTTGGATAAAGCCAAGGATATGATCATGGGTTGAAGAAACACTGGAATTCTCCATTGCTAACTCTCGGTCAAATATGTCGCATAAGTATGCAAATTTGAAGATAATTTGAGACAGAGTACGGGTTCCGGGATAATGTTTCGAAAAAGTACACTCAAATATGTCTTGAAGAACAAAAAATGGAATTTGGTTTTCTATTAGAACCATGTCAAGGAATATATCTTTGTAAAGTAACTTGATTGGTCCTAATGAAGAATATCTTATGTCGTGTTCGTGTAGGAAAGCGAGTATGAAACAGGCATCCGTTACCATCATTTTGACAAGTTCAGAATCAGGGTATGTCTGCATCGCGAAATAACATGCCTTAAATTGGTCAACTGAATCACTTACCTTGGTCACACATTCTTTTAATATTTGCTCAGGCGTGGAATCTAAATCACTCAATATATTATGGAATAGATTATGAATATAAGCGGCTTTCTGCACTTCAAATCCTTTCAAATGTTCATCTTCGTGGTGAAGAGGTCCAATAGAGACCACTCGGGGGGTAAAAGAATGTGGGCTGAGATCTCGATAGAAGCTAGGAACCATGAAAATCGATCCTGGACGTTGTTCTCTAGGATTTGGTACTTCTTCATCGTATTCATGAAGAAGTTCAAGAAGAAGTTGGACAGTGTCGTCAGTATCTACAGGCCCAAGTTCTACATCACCTTCTGCCATTCGAAATGTTAAAATAAATAATTTAGAAGGAAAGCGAATGTATGGGAAGAATAGGAACGAGATCGGTAGTATTGTCTAGCAAAGGAGCGAAGAGTTTCATAAGGCTAGCCACACTCGGCTGAAAAAAATCGGTCGGCCGAGGAAAGTGGTCGAGTATCGGTCACCGGAGTAAGAAATCAAGTATCGGTCGAATATGTGACCGATTGTTTAACACACAATTCAAAAAGCACCTGCATAAACACAACTATTTTAATCCACAAAACAATCATCAAAAAGCAAACTTTACTTGAAAATAATCAAAGAAGAAAAGATTCTTGAATATTACCTCAATAAATAATCACCGGTTTAAAACAAAGGCATGACATAGAACTAGAAGACTTTGAACTAGGAGTGGCGAAGATTGATGAGGGAATACCGTGTTAAATAGAGGAACCTGCATTAATTAAGACAAAAGTAATAAAAAAAATATGTGAGCATCAGTAGCGGGTCTATTCAATCTTTGACATTTCATTCATATACTTTGCGCATGTTAACATAAAATGTATCTAATCTCCGAGTGATTTTATGTATAAAACAAAAATATGAAAGTTACAATTTGGAGCTCTACCAAACATTAGTAACACGAGAGATACGGCTACACGGGCTAGTAACACCATGAAAAGTTTTCTTTACACTTTATGGACGAAAATTAGATGTAGCGCGTGCTACGCCCGCCACTGGGTCTACCCCTGAATACTATAAGTAAAATATGTCGATAAGTAAATACTCATTCACTCATAAGACCACGTGTAGTGTGGAGAGTGGGGCGTTGTTCGCCATGTGGCAGTGGGGGCTTTGTTGAAAAAGTGGTGTAATGGTAGGTGGGGCATTGTTTGACACATGACATTCATTTTTTTTTTTTTTTTTTTTTTAATCACTAAAAACTAATAAATAAAACTAAATAATATAAATAAAAAGACAATTTCGTTAAAATAAACCCTAAAATATTACATAATTAAAAAAAAACTTCATACATAATTTAAAAAAAAAAAACGACAACTAAATATTACATAAAAAACACTACAAACGATATTTTCGGCGGATTGCTTCATTGATTTGTTCGTTAATTGCTAGTTCCTCGTCGGTCATCCCCTCGGTACTTTGTCGCAATTGCTCCAAATCTTTCATTTGGATTAGCGTTGCTTGGTCGTAGTGTCTTTTTTCTTTAAGCTCACGACGCATTCGAGCCTCATCCCCTAGCCTAGCTAGTTGAGCCGCAATTTGGCTCAACGTGTTGTTGTCGGTGGCGGCGGACGAGGACGAGGAAACCCCGTTTCCTTTGGCACTTCGCCTACCCGGGGGCCTTGGCGGCTCGACATACACGTGTTCGTCTTCTTCCGCCTCGTCGTTTAGGTTCAACGTGTGAGCATCGGACGATTGGCTTTCGGGGGCGGATGACGATTCGGTTTTAGACCATTTCGATGGTCTCGTTGTACGAACTTCCAAAGCGAGTTGCTCGATCCATTTTTTATGGGTGTTAAGGTACTCCCATACCGCCTTGTGTTGGAATGATTGAAACTTAACCGCCTTGTAGTCCTTGTCGGCGGCCTCGTAAGTCCACGTCAACAAACTTTGACCGCCTGGTACTGGCGTATTCTTTTTCCGGTTGTAGCAACCGTTAAAGAATTGACACGCCTTGTTGAGGTCGTTCCACTTCCCGCGAATCATGTCCGGCGTACGATAATCGGGTCCGACACCCATAGCGGTAAAAAACGCTTCTCGAATTCGAGCCCAAAATACATGTCCCCGTTGATAATCCGCTAAACAAAAGACAAATAAACATAATAAGTAAGTAAAAAAAATTAGTTAAACATAATAACTTAAAAAAAACTACTCCCTCCGTCCCATATTAAGTGTCCACTTTCCAAATGCACAAAGTTTTAGGAAATTCCACTAACTACACTCTCCACCAATCAAATATCACTATTACCCACTAAAGTCTCTTCTCATTGGTTGAAAATATTCCCTGGACACTTAATTTGAGACATCCCAAGATTCCATTATTGACACTTAATATGGGACGGAGGTAGTACTACATAACAAGTAACACATAAAGCTACAAAACAAAACAAACAAACGACAGCCTAAAAAAAGTTTGGTACACAATAATATTATAATAAAAGAGTAAAAAAAGCAAAAGCAAATAAAAGCAAAAGCAAATAAAAGCAAATAAAAGCAAAAGCATGGTTTAAAAATATAAAACTAATCATTTTTCATTTAATAAAAATAGTTAAAGCCGCCGATGTTAACTAAGCAGTCAAATTATATTCCCCCAATAACTTTAAAAAAAAAAACTACATAATAACTTTAAAAAAATAAGTTAAACATAATACTGCGTTTGGATCCGTCGCAATTTCTACCCATGCACGTGCCAAACACATCAACTCGTCATCGTTCCACGGCATACGCGTCATCTTAGCTCTCGGCTCGCCGTCAAGTTTCTTTTTGTGCGACCGCTTTGTTTTTTGAGACGGTCCGGCGGCGGTGGTTTTCTTACCCTTCGGTCGGGTAACACTTGGAGGACTCTTCGGGACACTCTCGTAAGATTCAACATCTACCGGGTCTTCTTGTGACGGGAATTGTGTATGCAAAGGGAATTGTTGTTGCAAAGGGAATTGTTGCGGGCGAAATTGTGGAGACGTATTGAATTGTGACGAGAATTGTGGAGTGGCGTTTTGTTGGGTGTACACGTTGAACCCGTAATTTTGGTTACCATAACCGTTGTTTTGAAACCCCGTTTGCGGTTGCATGTTTGGTGGCAAATGCGAGATGACATCGAGAAGTTCTTGGTTTGAAAACGCACCCTCTTTAAACTCGTTAACACGACGAGGACGAACGTATTCGGGGTTTGTGTAATTTTGTGGGCGGGTTGGACGGTTGGGATTCATGGTGATAAAATTATAGTATAAAAGAGGGAAATGTGTTTATAAAAATTGAGAGAAAATGTATAAAAGATGGGAGAATTGTGAGTAAAAGTGAGGGTTTGATGGGGGGTTTTATAATGGAAATGTTATAAAAATTAATTGATTAAAAAAAATGAAATGGCCGGTCAAAATAGACGTTTCAACGTTCATTTTTTTCGAAATGATGAGGGGCGGGGCGCTGTCAGAACAAAGTCGGGTTGGTTTTTTTGGGCAACAACGCCCGTACGTAGAGGGAGGTGGGGCGCTATTGGTGCAACAACCGGGCAAACAAAGCCCCATAACGTATGGTCTAACAAGTTTCAACAAGTCATTTGGGCCCCACCCACCTCCCAAATTTTCTTCCTCACTCATAACAAGTTTCATAAAAAGTGGTTTGTCTTTTTCATCCTCACTTCACCGGAGAGAAGCAAAATGGCGAGGCTTTGTGGTGTGGTGACGAGCGGACGGCAAGTGGTGGCAAGCTGCCTGTAACACCCCAACCCGATAAGGGTAGAAGTATTACGTTATGGTGACATATCAAAGCAAACATAAGCATATGACTAAATA
The DNA here is from genome assembly GCA_021014915.2 of Artemisia tridentata subsp. tridentata. Taxonomy (NCBI): domain Eukaryota; kingdom Viridiplantae; phylum Streptophyta; class Magnoliopsida; order Asterales; family Asteraceae; genus Artemisia; species Artemisia tridentata. The sequence continues at coordinate 506,398,073 of CP139508.1, forward strand.
ATACAAAATGAATTTCAAAGGTTACAAAGGAAAGAATATGAAAATACAAGGTTACAAAGGAAAGTCAATAATAAATTCTAAGTCTACAATTGTAACTACTTCTAGTCATCTCTAATCCATAATAGCCAGTAAGGTCTTCTAAGTCCAGAGTACTCTCCACTCATAACCCAGCTTCCAACTAAAACCTGCTGCAGGAAAAGAAATGCGGCTGAGCTTAAAAAGCCCAGTGAACAGATATAGAGGTGACAAGCAGTAATAATGGAATAGTGAAGTAAGGGAAACAATGCAAAGTATAATAAGAGTTAGGGAAAAAGTAAAAGATTATAAGGTAAAGAAAACAGTAATCCACCACGAGCCCAAGTCAAGTCAAGTATCAAGTAACCAAGTAGCCATGTATCCGGAGGGGTGACCTCGAAATACCAAGTATAATGTGAGGGGATGCCTTAAGGGTTGGAGTAGCTAACTCCCAAGCTGTGAAAGACGTGTATCGCACACACCATCAGTCACCAAGTATATAACAAGTAATATCATGATAAATCCATCGAAACAAGTAACAAATCTAGGATGCATCCATACGCCCCAGTAGGCCAAGTACTTCCTCTACGTAACAAGTCAAGTCAGGGACGGGATAGGTCATCACTCTCCTACCCTAGAGTCATGCCATCGGTGCATCAATGACAAGGACATGAAACCCTCATGCCTAGTATACAAGTGGTGGCTCGTAGTCTCAAACTGTGGATCAAGGGTCAAATCAAGTATCAAGTGTCCAAGTTCAAGTTTCATATCAAGTGGTTCAAGTCAAGTTTCCATTTCAAGTATATCATATCAAGGTTTATATCAAGGTTCAAGTCAAGGTTCAAATCAAGAATCATAGCAAAGGTTCATAATCAAATGATTCGTAGGTTCATAGTAAAGATTTAATTCAAAGGTTTCATATCAAACGCGTATTTAGAAGTAATCTTTCAATAAGTGACTTTCATAAAATGATATTTAGTAAAGTCTTTCATAAAGATAGTCTTTAAAAGTAGTTTTCATAAAACTTTTAGTAAAATTTCATTTAAAAGTGGTATCGCATCGTGCTCAACAACATCGTTTTAAAATAGCTTTTCTCAAAACATTTTCATATATAATTAAGAAAGGTTTTCGCATCCAGTTATAATATCAAATGAACCTTCAAGGTATCCAAGGATTTGAATATTCATGTCACAGGGTGACGAACGAATTATATCAAGTATCAAGGGAACATAGCAAGGTTCAATTTATCAAGGGGAGCATAGCAAGGTTCACAAATCAAGGGGAGCATAGCAAGGTTCAAGGGAGTAAGATAGACAAGAGAGAGAGAGAGAGAGAGAGAGAGAGAGAGAGAGAGAGAGAGAGAGAGAGAGACGAGAGAGAGAGAGAGTTCATGAGAAACCTGTGAGAAGGTCAGAATATCTGTACCTTAGACCGCAAGTGAACACACAACTAAAAACATAAGGATTGGAAACAAACTCCTTCTTCAGCGAATCTACACGAATTTATTATCATCTAATTAATAACTTATCTTAAATCGAATTTCTCCTTTTAGTCGGCTTCCCATTTTTAGTAACTTTCCTTATTTATTAGGTTTCCTTATTTAGTAACTTTCCAAAAATAGCAAGTTTCCATATTTAGTAACTTAGTTATTAATATTCCCGTTTATCAACTTAAGGCATTAAAGATGACTATATTAGTAGCTTAAAGTTCGTAATACCATTTATATAAGTTTAGGGTTCATAATGTAGTTCTCATAAGTTTTAGGGTTCATTATGCAATTATAACAAGTTTAAGGGTTTTAGTGTCATTATGATAAGATTAGGGCATAAAATGTAAGTATTATCAAGTTACAAGTTTTTACAAGTTAAGTCCTTTAGTTTTAGAAAAATGACAATTTAAACACTTTAGTTTAGAAAAATAAACACATAATACCCTTTTAATATCTTTTACACCTTTTAACAGATTTTACACATGAATTGGACCTGTTTAGTTGAATTTATTAATCATATAAGAACTCAGAAATAAAATCCCCAAACATTCACACATGTACTTTAATGTCTTAAGAACCTAGACTAATTTTTCCAGATTTTATTAGCTAGTATAACTATAGTCTAAAAATCCACTTTGCCAATTCGTCCAGATTTCTGATCAGTTTTAACACCCGAAAAGTTTGTATTTTGTTACCCCTTCAGAAAAATTTATAAAAATCTATAAAAATTCCACTAATTACTAGACATATGAAATATTACTCAGTTAAAAGGGCATCTTCTAATTCGACATATTTTGCAAATGAAAAATAAAAAACACAGACTATTTTTCCATACATACGAATTCAATTTGACACTTGAATTTATAAAATCAAAAAATATACCTTCCCGACCTCTAAAAATTACAAGGCTAATTTTCCCAGAAAGATCTTTCCTTAAATTTACTTCTAGACTCCAAAATCTCCCAAAAACACGTTACTATCATTTAGTTACAATCGATTAAAGTCGGACTAATTTTCTGAACAGTAGCAGTTTTCATTATTTTATGCGATCAACTATTTCAAAAACCCATCTATTGACACAAGGCCTTCCTATATGATATAAAAACATATTAGGTTGATTCTTACAAGGTTTTTAACATGTTCATATCAATTAAATTCAGATCCATATACATAAGCCGATTCATAAAAGATCTTTAAGGTTGTTATTTTATGTGAATCTTATTCTTATTATCATATGTGATTATATCTCGACAAGAACACAAGATGAATTGAATATGAAAAGGATTAAACACGAAAGGATGATACAAAATACCCTCGTAGCGTGATCAAAACACAAGAACACCACACGAACGAATCACCTTCTCCTTCCTTATGTGGTACGATCGGCAAAGAACAACAAAACAGAAAAATGGGTCGATTAGGGTTTGCTCCACAATTCGAATGGATTAAGCTATGATGAGAATAAGATTACCTTTTGTACTAATGGCACACAAACACCACCAAGCACCACCCTTGGCTGCTGCAATTGATCGAATAGGGAGGGACAAGAGGAGAAGCCGTGATTTTTAGTGAGAAAAATTAAGGTTTTTTGGGATTTTCGGTTATGTGAAATCAAGGGAGACCGTGTATGTGATTGTGTACAAATAAGGAATGAATGGAGGTTATTTTGGGCTAGTGATCAATCAAGTTCAATGCATGATTATCTCATAATATGGGCCAAAAATATGGGGCATGTAACACATACAAAATCGACTAACATAACTTGTAGTTGTAGGATTATTTATTTTGTACATTTACTTATAATGTAAGGTTTTATTTGGTAGCTTAATTCATTAAATAACTTAGGACATAATCATTTTAGGTTAAGTACACTTAATGTTACTTATATGATATTCATAAGTTATTAAAATTTTAAATTTGAGGGCATTTTTGTCGTTTCGGATTGTTTTAATTTTGGGGTTTTACAATTCTTCCCCTCTAAAAGAGAATTTTTGTCCTCGAAAATTGAAGTGAAATGAAACGGAAAACATAACGGACCGTGAACGGATATGTGAAATGACTAGTTTCTCATGACTCGAACTTGTCGATGCAAAATTGCTTCAGTTCCTCAGAACAGACATAACATACTGAATCCAGATCAAAAGAATAATATATCAACTGCAATAAACGATAATCGTAATCTCTTGGGGGAGATACAGGAAATACGTAGGATTTGACGGGTATGCCGTCTATAGAATTTGATTAGACAAATCAGATGAGAACGTACAGAAAACAGATTGTTGATAACATCAACCGGCAGAAAGCCCTACAACAGAATCTAAGATTCCTATTGGAAGTGCAGAGGTCAGCAAAACGCGTGACGAGAATCCAGACGTATCAAATCGCATAACGGTGAAAGCAGATTAAATGCATAGGTAGAATGAACCTAAAGTCTCACTAAACGCGGATAATATAAATCAGATATCAGAGATTCTAAGGCTTCTAAGGTACTCCTCGAAATATCCTATGCTCACAACAAGTGCACGTTATATGATGTAAGTATTATCACGTTGGCCAGACGTCATAATACTGGCATCATATAAATATGCCCTCATGATGGTCATACTTTATCTCAAGTCGTGAACAAAATAACCTATCTTAATCCACCTAATCCTTCTACAGTCTCAGAGGTCATCAAAATCAAACACCACAACATAAGAAGAGAACGAAACTACTCGAAAGAGTAACGGGAATCCTAGATTGTCTATCAGAGTTAAGGTGCGTCGTTAATAGCGCCATCCTTCATCATTCACCGAAATCAACTCAGCCAATATAAGTGGTTGCTTCAAAATCCGCCTACTCCTAAACATAAATCTCTAGGTTCCTTCCACAATTCGTCAAAATTCGCATAACAAAACCATCATCCAACATACGCAGAATGAACGCAGGACGAAATTCCTAATAGAGAATCTAATCATTTAAAGGATCGTATCATCAGGCAACGGAAACTTAAGTAGGTTAGAGGAAGTGAATTACGTCATCGATAGCTTCATCCTTCACAGAATTAACTCTTTCAAACCCAAACGTTTGCTTCAAAATTCATCCATTCAATATACATGATTTCAAATCTCGTCCAATTCCAAGTTGTCTATCTACGTCTGTCCATATGATCATAGGGGGGGGAAAGGAATTACAAACTTGAGTCTGGTCCCTCAAGCCTTCGACACCTTTTCTGGGCACCGTGGTGTGGTAACGTGAATCTCTGACATGATCACCGTGCATTCTTCCATTCGCAAGTCTGCTTCTGCTCTCAATTCATCTTAGTACAACTAAAATGAATAGAGAAGCAAGACTGCGTGTCTTTGACAGGTCTTCTAGCACAGTTCGAAAATTGCCAATTCAAACTGCTGTCATCACCGGATACCTGGTAGTGTTGTCTGCTACAATCTCCGAACGCCAATCAAATCTACTCTTCCAGAACAAAGGGTCATTCTACTTAATACGAAGATGATCTACGTGTTCCTCGTTCGTCTCTGAGCACAAACACACTGTCATACTATGACAATTGTCCAACTACTCGTGAAAACATGATTCTATTAGCCAATACAATTGGCATCATCTAAAACTCATAATGATCACAACGAGTACGAAAGCAGCTTCATGAATCGTCTCAGGGAAAACTTCATATCTACTTACTCATCACCTATCTTCCTCTTCACGCATAAAACTGAAATGCTTCACGGAGGTTACTCTCAGTTAGTCATCTCCCTTCTTAGAAGTTCTTGTGGTTGCTTCTTCAGTCCTTCAAACATTAAATGAGGCCGTTTGATACGGAGTTTCAAGATAGAACAAATCAATCATTGATACGCAGAAATGGATAATGAGTTTGGATAGTGATACGGTTAATTCATGATAGTCGATACGTCACGACATACTTCCCTCTTTCTTCTTCATAAACCAATAGGAGCATTCAAGGAGAACACTGAGGTGAACAAAATCATATTCCATCAGTTCCTTCAATCTCTCAACTTCTATGGCATCATGGTTTCGTTAATTGAGATTGGTTCAAAGTCAATTCTACTTCCCAAGCGGGAGGGAATCCCAAGAGGTTCATCAGAAACACCCGAAAATTTGTACAACAAATACTTCCAATGCCAGAGCTTCCAAGGGTGGATATTAATAGGTGTCAGGAGAAATTTGACAATCAAATGAGATCGGAATAAGTGTTTCCATAACAGCATTAATCTTAACAGATTTAAGTGGTTGAGAGTCATCAAAGCAAAAGCAGAATGAAGTAGATTGCTAAAGGTCACATATCAGATACAGTAGCCTATGGTAGCCTTACGAAGAGCCATCCAATCCATAACCAAAAGACCTCAAGGTCAATTATACCAAGAGTAAACAGATCCGCAGAACGAATACGGTCGTTAAACCAGACGGGTAGTTCATATATCAAGGTCAAGTACACGGTTCATCATTGTGTTGAGATAGATAAACGAACAGTTCAATGTATCGGAATTTTGTTTAGCTTTGTAGCATAAGTGGCAGGTAGGGTGTGTATCATTGGTAATACGAACATCATATGATTGTCAAAAGTGAGATGTATGGAATATTTGTTATCAGCATCATCATGCTCAGTTGACAATTCCGTACTGAGATAGTATTTATATCATATTTTTCCAAGGGAAACTAGTTGACAGGCAAGATTCAACATTCAAAGAGTGGTAAGTAAAACTTCCTATATCTATAGTTAACAATCACCAGAGTTCTCATAAGAGTAGTAATGGATTTTTTTTTGGACTGAGTAGTATCAGATGATACACTTCATATCCGACATGATTAATGAATTCATAGAATGTGTTAAACACATTAGGGTTAAATGACCTTCGAGATGGTCGAAAAGGTATCAAACTATTTATCAAACAGATCGGAAGTGGAGATCAAAATCAGGAAGTGAAACTTAAATGGTGCAAGGTATCCAGGCAGTCATTGAGGAATTCCAAACTTACTTGGTCACTAAACTTAGGTTGCAAACTTTCTAGCTTCTGAAAAAAATGTTCTTATAAGGCTTAGCTAAAGACAAAGGCACGAATCAGAGTGATGCGGAAGCAATGCTACTTACATAGATGTCCTAGTCTACCCATTCCTCACCGGTATAACTTATGTTCCTATGGGGAGATCCTAAAACAATTTCTCAAAGGCTATCTTATGAGCGTCTACAGTGGAAACCTAATGGTCCAAACTTCACAGGCCAAGGGTAAATGTATTACGAGTCGCAGCCTGTCGCTCTGATACCATAATTGTAACACCCCAACCCGGTTATAAATGAGAACAACAATAAATTCTAAGTCTAAAAATGTAATCACATCTAGTCATCTCTAATCCAGAATAGCTATCAAAGCATAGTCTTCTAAGTCCAAGGTACTCTCCACTCATAACCCAGCTTCCTACTAAAACCTGCCGCAGGAAAAGAAAATGCGGCTGAGCTTAAAAAGCCCAGTGAACAGATATATATAAACGAAGCAAAAGATAAGGAACAAAGAATAAAATATGGTGTATTGGGGAAACAGAAGGCATGAATAAATGAATATCAAAGTGTAAGGAATGGTCAGTAATCAATCCCCGAGCCCAAATAAATCAAATCATAATCATAATGTATCATCAGTAACCATAGAGGAGCGACCTCTCAAATATGTGAAGGACGTGTATAGCACACAACATCAATCACCAAATCAAATCATATCATTTCATGTCATATCCACTACAAAGCAAATCTAGGATGCATTCATACGCCCCTGCATTGTGAAAGGCGTGTCTTGCACACAGCACCAGTCACCAAAAATAGTGGCCAAACATAATACATAATAAAAAAGGGACGGTGTGGAACATCACTCGACCACACTAAAGTCATGCCATTGGTGCATCAATGACACGGCCATGTTACCTTCATGGCTAGGAAACAAATTGGCTCGGGTATCAAACTGAAGGGTTCAAATGTAATATCATATCAAAGTCAAATGTCTAAGTCATCAAAGAGTCATAATCAAAGTCCAAATGTCAAAGGTTCATATCAAAGGTTCAAAGCAAAGGTTCATATCAAAGGGTGCATAGCAAAGGTATAGATCATATAAGAAAGCCATATCATAAAGGCTCAGATCAAGGATATCATAATCAAAACTAATATCAAAAGATGTGTACGAATCATGAGAAACCTTAAGAGATAAGGTCAGAATATCTGTACCTTAGACCGCAAGTGCAAATACAACAGAAAACATTAAGATTGGAGCAACTCCTTCTTCGCCGAACCTATACAATTTAATGATAACGCATTACTTATCAGCTTATTTTAGGAGTTTACCATGTATAGTTATTATGGTTTCTCATTCGAGGTTTCTTACTATTTTGGAAACTTTCCCTTTTTAGTAACTTTCCATTTTTAGAAGCTTTCTATTTTTAGTAACTTTCTATTTTTGGAAAGTCTCCATAATTAAAAGTTTCTCGGAATAGTAATTTAATACTTTAAGGTTATAATTGACAATTAATAATATTTAAGAGTTAAAATGACAATCATAATAGTTTAGGGTTAATTATGTCAATTTAGTAAAGTTTAGGGTCAAAATGTAAATTATCAAAATTAAATATTAAAATGTCAAATAAAATTATTTTAAAGTTTATGCTATTATTTATATTAAGATGATAATTTTAGACCCCGTCGTTTATAATTTATTAACGTATTCTTGACATTAATCTTAGACCGCGGCGACCAAAATATGTTATTATCACATGCATAACACACGACTCGCGACTATCATTCAAAATATTTGTATATTTTAGTCACTTCATTAAATATCTCATGCAACTAAGCCTAACTCATTCGACCCTTATGTCCTTTTATTTTACCCATTTACACAACACCAAAACCATGTATCAAAACATCTTTTCGACCCATTCTTCTTGACCCCAAAACACACACACAACGCCTCCCTTCCTGGCCTATATGACACCAACATCTTATCATATTTAGTCGCAATTCATGCATGCATAAAATCACACCACATACCCCATTTGAATCCTTTTTATCCCTTTTAGATCGCCACATAACTCACTCATTTTAACGAGACCAATATTGACATAAAATCACACATGAATTCAACCCAATACACGCCTTATACCTATTCTTTTTATATTCAATTCATACCACGTTTTTATGACACTACAACTCATTATTCAGCCCTTTCAACTCGACATACACATCACACAATAACACGCTTCAATTACCAGATATTAAGTTTACATATCTACTGGTTCGAACAGCAGACTACTACCAATTATTGATCTATATAAGCCCCATCATTTCATGATTTTATGTTGTGTTTTGGGTGTCTCATTACTCGTACAAACAGATCAGACCATGTTTATATTTCAGATTCAAACAACCATGTTAAACCTTATATATCGACCTACATATATTTTCATTTCATGCGACTGAATACCAGATTTCATGTTGTATTATAGTGTTCAACAATGACCAAATACTAGATTCATAAGTTCTAAATAAACTGATTCATTAGCAGATTAAGGTTATACATGTCAACATACATTTTATTATTTCTTTTGTCTCTTGTTCTCATCATTCCAGGCGTTAACATGCATCATTTTATGTGATCAAAACCCTTCCTCGTATTCATTATTTTGGGTTAAAAGTATAGCTTGGCTTTTAGGTTAATATTTATCCTGTTCCATGGGTTCAGGTCGAGAAAAAAAAACAAGATCAAAAAGAGTGATACCTTGTGTCTATTTAGAAGAGAGAAACAGAATAAGACCCAACACCCAACCGGTTTCGAACCAAAACAACGCCCTTCGAACTCAGTACCAAAACCACGATTAAACACAGCTTGTCTAGCCCTTTCACGCCTCCCTTGTACTACCTTTGTGCCACTCGAATGGGAATAGGATTCTGCTGCAGCCACTTAGGTTTGTTACTAGGGTTTTATGAGTGAATCTTGAAATGAAGTATTAGGTGATATAAGGAGTAAATAAAGGGGATTGTGGCTGGACTTTTGGCCCAGTAATAGGGGTCAAATGGACCAAGTTCTTCCTTTTCAAATATTTGTGAATGTGTAGACATATTCTTAGACCCATGTTGTGTACGAGTTTTTATTTCCTTTTGGACCTATGTAAATCGTGTGATATAAACCTTAGATTACCATGAGTGTGTCAAGTTCAATATACTTATGTTATGGATTTTAGGATCTTGTAGTTCAATTTTTTTTTTTTTTTTTTTTTTTTTTTTTTTTTTTTAGGGCAAAATGGGAATTTCAAATGAATGAAAAATTTAGGGTTTTACACTGCCACATAGGAAACGACGAGCTACTTCGCCACCATACCCCTTGCTCTAACAACCATCACTTTTACAATCATACACATATTTCCAAAAAATGAATTTAACTTTTAACTTATTATTCACTTCAAATTTATATGTCAAAGACAACCGATACTATGGAGACATGTTTCTTATATTTGTGTAACTCGTTTAATCTTAAATTCTTAGCTTAAAAACTTATATATGTTAAAATTCTTCTTCTTGCAACTTTGATGTTCAAGTAAATAATTAACATATTTTTTTCGAAAAAAATCGAGCACTTATTTTGACCGTAAGTTGTAGAGAAAGCGTAGCAATCTTCTATTGTTAATATTCTTAAACTCTCGTATCAATTCCTTTCGTTTTCAACATTTCACGTATCAATCCTAACCATATATTTCACCCGTAATATGTTAAGAAAACACGATACTTGCGTATCTAATCTAAAACAAAATATAAGAAAAGAAGAACAAGTCTCGTTCAAGAATTGAGAGAACATCACGTATTTTTGTCTTTATCTATAAAAACTTTTTATACTCCCACCAGACAAAGTTCCATTCGAACATAAAAATCATTTAAGTAATAGCATTCGTCGTTGAAGATTAAGGGTGTGTTTGGTTAAAGTAGCAGTGAGCTGTTAGTAGTGAGCGGTGAGCAGTGAGCAGTGAGCAGTAGCGGAGAGCAGTAGCCACAACTCACAGCCCACCGTTCAAAGCTTCTTAAAGAAGCATTGGAAAAATGAACATTCCTAAAAAATCGCAAAACTCACCGCTCCTTTGTCAAACGAACAATAAAAATCAAAAAGCTCATTGCTCACCGCTCATCGCTCACCGCTCATCGCCCCAAAAAGCTCCAAAAAGCTCCGCATCAAACATAGCCTAAACGATTACTTGCGCATAACAGCGACAGTGTATAGTAACATCAATTTGTGTATGTAATAGTTTTTTAATGTATAGATGGGTGTGCAGTAACTGAGAGTGAAAAAAGTTAACGATTTAAATTGTAATTAAGTATATAAATATTTAACATATTGCATTGTTTTTTATAAATAATAGTATTTTAATCAAACAACGTTATTCTTTTTTTAAAATGCATTTCTTGTTTATGTATAATATAGATAATGTCTGGAATTTTCTTATTTCTTTTGCCTTATTTGTTTTCTTCGTAGCTTCTTTAATAGAAGGTAAAACAATGATTTTCCCCCAAAAGGTTATTCAATGATTTTTTTCTCATTAGAGCAATCACTTTTCAAAGTAATACACTCATTGAGTCAATTACTTAGACCAGGTGTAATGATGACCACGAATATTATCGTCACATCAGCTTTTTGCTCCATCACAAACATCACAACCAACATAGTATATGAGACAACTAACTTCACCACTAAAATATACCTCACTTGTATACAAATGTACTACACATCACATCTTATGCACACACACGACCAACATACAAGTCATTCACCACCAACACTAGCTTCTCACAAACATTGAGGGACAACACGTCCAATCCTCCCCATTACCTTCGCATGTTTGGTTGACAGAAATTTATAAATATATAGATTTTTTTATTTTTTTAATATAAATTTCATAAATATAATATTTAAAAGTTTTAAAAAAACAAAATTTATAAAAAATTTATAAAAAAATTATAAAAAAAGTTTATAAGAAATTTATAAAAAAAGTTTATAAAAAAGTTTATAAAAATTTATAAATAAAGTTTATAGAAAATTTATAAAAAATTTATAAAAAATTTATAAAAAAGGTTATAAATTTTTTTTATAAAAAATTAAAAAAATAAGTTTATAAAAAAAATTTATAATGTTTATAAAAAAATCATAAATATTCTAATTAAAAGTTTATAAAAACCCAATAAGGAGAAAAGATTATAAAAAATATTTCTAAGTAAATTAAAATTCCTCACTTTTTGGATGCATTCTAATTCTCTCCATTTTGGCAATTCGTGGATTTGTAAATTACTTCATTTGAGTTACCAAACAGGATATTTGAAGAGAATTAAAATGCAAATGCCCCCAATATTCCCCAACCAAACGCCCCTAAGTCTTAAGAAATGACTTACAACACCAATATTATCATATGATTAAAAATGGTACATTAAGGCTTATAACTCGGGTGAGTTTATCCACACCCTCCCATAAGAAGGGTATCTAATCATTGGATGCATCGCTGGCTTGTACGGTGTGCATCGCGAGTTGTACGGTTTAACCAAACCCTCTCTGATGTGACAACATAGGGAGGATATGTATAACACATCCCTTATAACTCATGGCGTGTTGATTCAAAAGTTGGGCGTTCCTTGTTTCCGTACCAATTAGATTGTAATGCTTGAGACCTGCACACTAAGAAAACAAAAAGACACCGTTAGGCTTATCGTGGGATTGTCTCCCACGATTATCCTCCGGCGTGAGAGTAAGTAATCGGTTTTAGGGTTTAGTTGAAGAGTTAGGGTTGTAGATCGTACCTTTAATGAGAGTCGAGAGACTCTTTATATACACACGAAACCCTAGTTGGTTTCGTGTTCCTCACTCCTCAGCGTATCCCGCATGGGTCGGTTATTTGATACATATCTCATAAATAAGAGATATCTTATATCAAAACCATAAATAACTTCGGGTTTGGGCCTTCGTGAGCCCAAACCGTTATTGTAATAGCCCATTCGTGATGGGCTCGAGCCCATTCGTGATGGGCTTGAGTGGTAGTAGCGTCACTTGGTCGGGTTCGTAACCCGAGTGCGGACTATACGTCATCATGTCCCCCCAGTCTAGTATGCGTAGTGTAACGACTGCGGATGCTAGACTAACAAATGTAGCAAAAATATTCCTCGATGCGTAGCGGGGAAGTTTCAAGTGTTCCCGCCTAAAGAAACCATATAATAAACTAGTCCAAGTACATCCGTATCTCCTTCGTAAATCGTGAGGGGTGGGTGAAAAAGTGCTTCACCTTTTTGCGTCCCAGCCACACGATTGGGGCAAGTGGGGTACATGTGTCATCCATCCACCAATATGTGTAACCCTATATAAAGTGTCATCTCCATTTCACTGTGCTTATCACAGTAAAAACTTCCATTGCCGCCATTGTTAAACCTTCGAATAGCAATCAAAAAATCAACGAAATCTAAGGTAATAGCGCGTGCGCTTCAGGATCCTTTAAATTCTAAACATGGTTCTGCAATTATCCGATTTTAATTCCGATATATCGGCGGACGAACTTTGTCAGTTCTCCTCAGATTATTACATCCCTCTCGCATTGCACCCGGAAGTTCCGGTGGCGACTGCGTCAATAGCGAACTTCCCGCAAGGGAAAGTGGGGGTTTATACACGCTTCTTCAAATTTGCGAACCAGCGTGTACCCATTTCCCTATTTTTGTGCGATATTTTAAACCATTATCGTCTACACATTTCACAACTGCACTGCATAGGTGCAGCAAAAATAACCAATTTTGAGGTAAATTGTCGCCTGTTGGCGATTGAACCCACAATCCATCTATTCCGCGCGTTTTACCACACGTCGTGGTCAAACGGGTGGGTGTCCTTCTCCAAGCGCGCAGGGCCACTGCAGTGCTATACGGAGAAGTTAGATGCACTGAGGGTTTGGAGGGAAAAGTTCTTTTGGATTGATAGTGCATTTTTTCCATGGGTTTTTGAGTTCTATACTCAAGAATCATTACCGAGAGATGAGCGTCCCATCCCCGGAACGTATAGCGCAGAGGATGCGGAGACGATTAATGCGAATCGCATACCGATCAAGACGTATCCAGAGGAGTTTTTGGTGCACATGGGCATCAGTCGCAATTACTTCGGTAGTCCGGAGGAAGTGCCTACTTTTTTGGACGAGAATAGCCGGGGTGGGTGCTTGTCTCTTCCTTCCTCTTCGCTTGTTAGTTGTAAGCGTTCTTCCCTTTGTAGCTTGTCTAACCCATTTTATGTTTGTTTGGTGTTTGTTGCGCAGAGATGGATCTATTCAGTGTTGTTCGCTTGGAGAAGTCGAAGCAAGTGACCGTAGGGGTGCGCCCTTTGAGAGATGGCGAGGAGCCAGTTCTTCAGGCTACTGCAGGGCGCACGATGGAAATCGTGCAGGAGGAGTCAGAGGATACGCCCCCAATTGTTTTAGAGGCGACTCCTCTGCGCAGCTTTCCCACTCCTGAGGTACAGATCCATGTAGAAGAGCTATCGCGGACTGATTCATCAGAAAGTGGGGAGTTTGCCATGTCTGAAAGTGGGCAAGAAGGCGCTGGCCAAGGGGTGAAGCGCAAGGCAGTTGCAGGGGATGATGGCGCTAGTACGTCCAAAAGAAGGCGCCATCGTATCTCTAGTGAGCCGTCAGCATCAGAGGAGGATGCGTCGCAGAAGGGTACAACTGAAACTCCTTCCCTCAAGTAAGTAATTATACTTGTATCTTTAGATCTGCATTTCTTTATTCCGAAATGATATTATAAAGTATCTCTGTTATCTGCGTGCAGTGTCGAGGTTGCTGGTGATGATGCTGCGCGCGCTGGGGAATCGCCCCCCAAGGCGAGTCCTTTGCCTGCTGATCATCTTGCGCAGGGGGGCCAAGAATCTGGAACAAAGACTCCTGAAGATATTCCTATGGATCAGTTGATTGAGGAGTTGTGCTTGGCTGCTGTGCAGCAAGGCTCATTGGTTGCACAGCTGAGGGCTAGGTATGCGGGTGAAGGTAGTAGCTTGGCGCAGAAGGATAGGGAAATTGCGCTACTGAAGGCGCAGCTAGCTGATGCTCGGGTTGAAGTGGAGTCCACCACTGTGTACGCTCAGAAGCTTGCTGATGAGAGGCTATCTTTGGTTTCTCAAGTGAACCAAGAGCGTACTAACTTCAAAGAATACAAGGCTTCTTGTTTATGGGTTTTGAAATATTTGGAGAATGGGAAGAAAGAGCACCTCGCTAATTTGGAGGAGTTCCGCAAGACCATAGAGTGTTTGCTGGAGAAACAAGAGAGCAAGCTGCGTAAGCTTAGCATTGAATATGATGAAGAGTTGTACCCTCACTTGGTGTCAACCATTGCTGAGCGCAGGTGGCTTATCAGCCATGGCTTGCACCTTGCTGCCTTGGGAACTTTGGAGTCTCAAGAGGTGAGGGACTCCTTTGGGTATGTTGTTCAGTGTGCGTTGGCGCGTGGTAAGGCAGAGGCTGTAGAGGAGCTGTGTTCGAACAAGATCTTGATTGTGCCTGCCGCCCAGGTACCAGGTTACAACGAGAACACTTATGATGATCTTGTTGCTGCGATGGAGAAGTTGAAGTTTTTGGAGCTTCCTCATATTGCTCGACTGGAGCGCGACCAGGATTTTCCCATAAGTGTGATTATGGAGGGGCTGACTTTGGCTAGGCACACAGCAGATGACGCTGAGGCACAGACTGATTATTTTTTGAAGCCCGATGTGTCGCAGCTGCATGTACCCATCTTTGCTTGTCCGCGTGATATCCTGAATCCTTTCGCTCTTGATAAGGAAATTCCTTTAAAGAAGTCCCTCGAGGCCCATGAGATGAGACTTGCGAAGAAGAAGGGTATCAAGGGAAAAGCCATTCTTTGTGGTCTTGGTGCGGCCCATATTCCGAGGTCTGATGGAGTGCCCGTTAGCGTGCCAACGGTGTCACCTAAAGATGTTGACCTGTTGAAGAAGCTTGAAGGGGCTGGTAGTGTGGCGCGCCAAGTGGGCAGTTCAAGGCTTAAGCGCACAAGTAGTATATAGGCTACTTAGATGTAGTGATGTTTTGTAACAGGTTCACTTTTTGTTGCATGTTGAATCTATATTGTATATGGACTCGTAGTCTACAATAAAATGTTGAAAAGTATGATTGTTCGTATATTATATCAAATGTGATTGTAGTTATAATGTTTGTACTTGGTTATTTTGTCTTTGCGTAAAAGACGTCTATGTTGTGTCTAACATAGCAACTTGTTGTGTACATACTTAAGAAAATTTATCAAAAATCCATAATCGTGTATGAAGTTCATAAAATTTACAAGTTTATTGGTTGATTATGCAGCGTACTGCAAATATCATATAAAGGAATTAAGTGTCTTAGCTCCTGAGTTGTTAAACGCGCACAGTGTGCATTGTTGTGTATCCGTCGTGAGATACACATTGAACTTACTCCAACGTCTTGAGAGTAAGGTGTTTAACAAGGATGCGTGATCCGATGTTGATGGGTTTGCAACCCTCTTACTCAACGAGTTGTTTAGTAGGTTTACTCATCCTTTTACCATCGTGGGTTTTAATAAGTGCATGCACGCCATGTAGGAAAAAATTAAAGTAACAACAATATTGAGACATAAATAACATGTAAACAATAAAGTGAAATGTGTCGCGGAATTAGCTAGAAACCACGACATTTGAATTAATACTTGCAAGTTTTTGTGAAAAAAGAAAAACATTTGCCTAAATGAAACAAAATGTAAATACACGGATATTTATTAAGCACTTACTAAAGTGCGGAGGTGTCCGTGTGTGAGGTCGTAACCTTTCCTAAAGATAGCATCTCTTGAGATTGCAAACATTCCATGTGCGTTGTAGCTCGCGGCCATCCATGTCACGCAGCTTGTACGCGCCTTTACCTAGTGCTTCAACGACCTCATAGGGTCCTTCCCACTTCGGTCCAAGTTTACCTGTATCCTCTGCGTGGCTTGCATCATTAGCGCGATAGACAAAGTCGCCTGGTCTGAATGAGGTGCTTCGAACTTTAGCGTCGTAATATCCCTTCATTTTTGACTTGGCTTTTGCTTCGCGTATAGCTGCGCGTTCACGCCTTTCTTCCAATAGGTCCAAGTCGATACGTCGTTCGTCATCATTGGTTGCAACATTAACTTCCGCGGTACGAATAGTTGGCATCCCAATTTCAGCTGGTATGACAGCTTCTGTCCCACAGACAAGAGAAAAAGGAGTGTCTCCATTGCTAACTTTGATTTTCGTGCGGTGCGCCCATAAGACATGCGACAATTCATCCACCCATCTTCCTTTGTGTTTGTCTAGGCGCGCTTTAATTCCTTCGCCTAGACTACGATTTGCGCGCTCAACCAAACCATTGGTTTGTGGGTGTTTAACTGACGCGAAGTGTTATGTAATATTTAGCTCTGCGCACCAGTCTTTGAACGGGTTATCACGGAATTGTTTTCCGTTGTCCGAAACAATCTCCCCAGGTAATCCAAAGCGGCATACAATATTTTCCCAAACGAAGCGTTTTACTTGATTACCTGTGATTGTCGCTACTGCTTTCGCTTCAATCCACTTAGTGAAGTAGTCTATTGCAACAATAAGGAATTTCAGTCCTCCTGGTGCGACAGGGAAGGGACCCGCAATGTCAATACCCCACTTATAGAATGGCCATGGAGAAGTGATAGGTGTTAGCTCTTGCTGTGGTCTGCGCGGGATGGGTCTATGAACTTGGCAGTCGTTACATTTCTTTATCACATCACGCGCATCGCGATGCATAGTGGGCCAGTAGTATCCTGACCGCAAGGCTCACGCTACGACAGATCGTGGTCCTGAATGCATACTGCATGAACCGGCGTGGATCTCTCGGAGTACGTAATCTGCCTGAAGAGGTCCAACGCACCGAAGCCATGGTTGTAGGAATGAGCGCCGATATAGGATGCCGTCTCTAAGTTCGAACCTCTGCGCTGTGCGCCGTATCCGTCGAGCATCCTTTTGCTCCTCGGGCAGTTTGCCCTTACTTATGAATTCGATGATAGGGGTCATCCATGTAGGATCCTGCTCTTCTATCACCGTAGATATCTCCATCTCCGAAATGGATTTGTTCTTTAGGATCTCCACCAACACTTGTTTTGACAGGTGCGCAAAGCTTGTAGATGCGATCTTGCTTAGCGCATCCGCTTTCTTATTTTCACCTCTAGGAACTTGTTTAATGGTAAACCTGTCAAAACCTTGGATTAGCGATTTGGTCTTGTCGAGGTATTGAACCATGTTATCCTCTTTAGCCACATATTCGCCCAACACATGGTTGGCTACTAATCGGGAGTCCACATTTGCTTCTAGGTTACGTACACCCATTCGATTTGCAATGCGTAATCCGGCGATTAGGGCTTCATATTCTGCCTCGTTGTTCGTGGCTGTGAATTCAAAACGCAGTGCATAAGTGAATTCCATTCCTTCTGGATTAGTGAGGATAAGGCCAGCGCCTGACCCATCCACGCATGAAGATCCATCCGTGAATAGGACCCATGGTTCTTGTAATGCTACCTTGCTCAGTGGAGGTGCGGCATCGGTGTCTGGTTTTTCGATGATGAAGTCTGTTAGTATTTGCCCTTTAACCGCAGTGCGTGGTCTATAAGAGATGTTATACTCGCCTAGCAGCACACTCCATTTTTGTAATCGCCCCGATGCGTCAGGTTTAGAGATAACTTGCTTGATAGGTTGGTCTGTGATCACCACTATTGGGTGCGCTTGAAAGTATCTACGCAGTCTTTTGGCGGCGAATACTAACGCCAAGACCAACTTCTCCATTGGGCTGTAGTTAATCTCTGTTTTCTTGAGTGCTTTGCTTACAAAATATACCGGTATCTGTACGGAGTTCCTATCCGTCAGTAGCACTGCGCTAACCGCTCCATGAGTCGCAGATAAGTAGACGATTAACTCCTCCCCTGGTCGGGGTGCGCTAGCTTAGGAAGCGCTGCTATATGTTGCTTAAGCTGTGTGAAAGATTCTTCCGCTTCCGTAGTCCAACGAAAGTCTCCCTTTTTTGCACACTTCTTGAGTGTTTTAAAGAGAGGAAGTGACTTATCCGCTGACTTAGACAAGAATCTGTTCAAACCGGCTAGTTTTCCATTCAGAGACTGAACTTCTTTCAACGTGCGCGGTGAAGGGAGTTGGATGACAGCCTCTGTTTTTTCTGGGCATGGCTTAATGCCATCTGGTTCTATCAAGTATCCCAGGAACATGCCTTCTGTAGCGCCAAAAGTGCATTTCTTGGGATTTAGCTTCATGTTGATCTTTCGTAACGTTCTGAATGTTTCTTCAATGTCGCGCACCACTTCGTCTTCAGTATGGCTTTTTATGATGAGGTCGTCCACATAGACCTCTAGGTTGCGGCCCACTTGCTTTTCAAACGCATTATCTACCAATCGCTGGTAAGTGGCGCCCACATTCTTCAGTCCAAAAGGCATCTTTGTATAACAATAGACACCTTGGCTTGTGTGGAAGGCTGTTTTTTCCTCGTCTTCCTTGGCCATTTGGATTTTGTGGTACCCTTTGTATGCATCTAAGAAACATTTAAAGGGATATCCGCACAAAGATTCTACTTTCCAGTCTATCTTTGGCTGTGGATAGCAGTCCTGTGGACATGCTTTGTTGAGATCAGTGAAATCCACACACATCCGCCAACTACCATCACTCTTCTTGACCATTACTGGATTGGAGAGCCAGTCGTGGTAATAGACTTCTCGCATGATGCCTGCGTCCACAAGTTTGTGTACTTCCTCCAGAATGGCTTTTGTGCGCTCTGGAGCCTGGCCGACCTTTTTCTGCCGTACTGGGGAATATCCTTGTCGGATTTCTAGCTTGTGTTCTGCAATCGAGCGTGGCACACCAGTCATGTGCTTTGGTTCCCATGCGAAGATATCCAGATTCCTTTGCAAGAGTGCGCACACGACCGCTCTGCCTTTGTCAGACAACGATCCTCCGATCGATACTTCTTGCTCCGGGTAGTCCTTGTGATCGGTTCTACTGGAGTAAAAGCCAGATCTGAGTATGATCCTAGGCTTTTGGGCGCGCTGGTTGTTCCAGAGGGCGGCTTAGCGGCTGAATCAGTTGGCTGCTTCTTCCCCAGTAGGTCGTCATGCGTTTTCTTCATCTGCGGAGTCTGCTGATTTGGGTTTCAATGCTTCGTCATTCTAGTTCTTCGAAGAGTTCTTAGTGTAGGGTCCCACGTATGGCGCCACTTGTTGATACAAAAGTTGGGCGTTCCTTGTTTCCGTACCAATTAGATTGTAATGCTTGAGACCTGCGCACTAAGAAAACAAAAAGACACCGTTAGGCTTATCGTGGGATTGTCTCCCACGATTATCCTCCGGCGTGAGAGTAAGTAATCGGTTTTAGGGTTTAGTTGAAGAGTTAGGGTTGTAGATCGTACCGTTAATGAGAGTCGAGAGACTCTTTATATACACACGAAACCCTAGTTGGTTTCGTGTTCCTCACTCCTCAGCGTATCCCGCATGGGTCGGTTATTTGATACATATCTCATAAATAAGAGATATCTTATATCAAAACCATAAATAACTTCGGGTTTGGGCCTTCGTGAGCCCAAACCGTTATTGTGATAGCCCATTCGTGATGGGCTTGAGTGGTAGTAGCGTCACTTGGTCGGGTTCGTAACCTGAGTGCGGACTATACGTCATCACTCATGGCGTGTGTTATCCTAACACCCCCTACTATTACAAACGGGGCACCCCCTGGTGGGGTAGCCGTTCTTTTTTTTTTTTTTTTTTTTTTTTTTAGTATGTATTTGTTTTATTTATTTTGTTTAGTGTTTATTTGTTATGTTTTTTATGTTATCTAATTTGTATTCGTCTGACGTGTTTCTATTTAATTAAACAACAACAATAGCACGTTAACGTTAACACATTAAACAACTACAATGTATTCGTCTAATGTGTTTCTATTTAATTAAACAACAACAATAACACGTTATTTAATTAAACAACTACAATGTATTCGTCATGGGATAGGATAACTATCACCATAATTTATCTTTATCTTAATGTTATTAGGATATGTTCAAGTTGTGTTAGGATTTGTGTCAAAGTCGTTATAGGATATGTCTTCCTGGTCGTGTGGGACTATCCCCAAACGTGTCTATTTAAGTCATGAAGATTAATGAGAATGTCTAATTTTTTAGTCAACAAATATATCCGTTCCTCTTCTCTATTTTCTTAGGAGCCTGCACCCGCTAAAAGAGGTGCTTTATCTCGATACTAACCTTAAAGGATCGTATCAATTGGTGCTTTCATTGCTATCATGAGCATCGACGAAAACACTATTCGGTTGTTGCTCAAAGAGCAAGCCGCCACGGTTCAACAGATTGCGCAACAACAAGCTGCGGGTTTTCAGGAGCATATTGATGTTTTGCGTGCTGAGTTGCAGGCCACACGAGGGTTACTTCAAAATCGTTCCGGTGGTAGTGGCGATCAAGGGTTATTGCCACAATCTATGCGTTTGGATGTTCCCAAATTTACCGGGGATGATCCTGACCGATGGATCCATGACCTCTGGTGCTGTCGCGACCCCCTCGGCCTCCATGGAGAGGCTGTGAAACTCGTATATACCATATACATCCTCGGTTTCTAACAAGGCTTGCATACGATGTGGGCTGATTTTCTTCATTCGCAACGACGCATCTCCTTGCAAGGAATACTTAGTATTGACCATTCCATGGTCTGTTGAGCATAGTCGTGGGTTACCTTCCCGAGCTTCTGTAACCATTGGACTCCTAATACTACATCGAGACCCATCATTGGTAAGACATAAAGATCAACCTCCACAGTTAACCCCTGCATGCTAAGTGTGACATGTGGACACAAATTTTCACACAACAAGGACTCCCCACTCCCAATATAAACCTTGAAGGCCTTGGTCGTTTGTACAGGAAAACACATTCTTTCCACTATCTCGGGTTGAACAAAATTATGAGTACTTCCGTTATCAATAAGAACATGCACCTCACCTGATCCTATCGTTCCCCATAGTTGAAGAGAGCGAGGGCTTCCGTGCCCGATCAATGAGTTAAGGATGGATATATCACCGCTTTCCACGGTGTCCAGTGCATCGGCTTCAATATCTTGCTCCGTAACATCGCCGTCTTCTGCCATTAGCAACAAAAATTTCCCCGGGCACTTATGACCACGTACCCACTTATTATCACAATTAAAACATAATCCTTTGTTAAGGCGTTCTTGACGTTCTGCCGGAGAGATCCATTTAATAGCAAGTGGTTTGGAGGTTGTATTGACGGGTGTTTGACTTTGGGATGGTGTCGGTAACAGTGCCTGCTTAGCAGCACCAACCGCGGTTGCAGAAACCCCAAAACGGGGGGTCGACTGTCGCTGTCCCCCAGCACTCATAACAGCTTTGGTTGCTGTAACAGAAACGGAGGATACATGGTTATCCAAGCGGGCCTCTGTAATACGTGCTAATGAAAATGCGTTACCTAACGTTGTTGGTTTGGATACTAATAACTCGCGCTGCAGATGAAGCTTAACGCCAGATATGTAAAAAGAGATGAGCAACGTTTCTTGTATATCCATAACCTGATTCATTAATTTCTCAAATTCACGTTGATATTCCTCAACCGTACCTAGTTAGAGAAGCTTCGACAACGCACCTTGTGGGTCTTCGTACTTTGAAGGTCCAAATTTGCTTTTGACACTCTCCACAAACCGATCTCAATCTGTTATCAACCCATTCTTTGACATCCAACGAAACCATTCTGCTGCTACTTTTGAATATCCAGGTGGATACGGAATGATAGATAATGGAACCTTCCCATACAATGCTTGGTAGGGAGTCATCTTAATACTACTATGATAACTAGTATTATAACTGACCGGATCTAAACACACGAATTGTGTTGGAGATGCTTTGAGTATATACTTAGTAGCACGCGGAATTTACTACCAAGTACTTAGAAGATTTAGTGTTTGGTGATTGTATGTGATTGTATGAATGTAACAGTAAGAATGATAACACACAGTTTAACCAAACGATTATAGCTTCAGTATATTACGAGTGATCTTTTGAATATCACAAGAATTACAATGAAATCGTGAAGCTCTATCAATAATGCATGTATCTAAAACTTAACCTAGGATCTCCTTTTATAGGACAAAGAGTCCTTTACAAGTAAACTATTATACGTATCAATCTATACAAATAAGATATACATCATATCTTTTCTATATTTATCCATGCACGATTCAGTCTTTATGTAATAAACAGTACTAACTCTTCTACCAGCAGTACTAACTGACTTAGTACTGATAGTGTATTCTTGAACGATCTTCAGCAGTACTAATTTATGTATGAGCAGTACCAACTGTTAGTTTAATTCCCAACAATCCTCCCCTAAACTTATGATTTCTGTGTAAATCAATAAGTTTTTCAAATTAAACTCCAATGTTGATGATGGGGTCGATTTTTTCAAACACTTATCTTCAATCTTGAATCACTTGAGAGTTTTCTTCACATATAAGCTTTTGAAGAAACCATAACAGTAAGTACTTTTAATATAAACTTCAATCTTTTCTTCATCTTGAATTGATTTCCTCCCCTGAGTTACATAACAAAACTTGAATTCCTCCCCTGTTTGGAAGAATCTTCACCATCACATTAACTTTTGAACATATGACATGTGAGCTCAGCTACCAATATGACAATTTGTACAAGTTACCATCAATTCAGTTGTTTAGTGTCAAACTGCTCTCAACACTTCCAGATGTGTTACCTTCTGAGAGAGGTGAATCATAGAGCATAAACTCAGTATGAAACCAAGTTTAAACCATCAGTACAAACTAGTTGAAACTAGCAGTACAAACTGTTTAGCAAAAAAATTTTCAGAGATAAACTCAATGTGGAGATGAAAACAGTTTTGTCCACTTATAGTTTTTAGCAAACTATCAGCTATCAACGGATTTGATATGTCTTTACCAATAGCCGTTTGCTTTGGACTAGTCAACTCTTTACACTTAGATATGGTGAGTTGATGACCATCCAGTTTTTGGTAAACTGCCAACCATGAACGGATTTGATTAGTCTTTACCAGAAACCGTTTGATCTGGACTAGTTGGTTCTTATGTGGATTAGACATGGTGAACCAATTACCATTTGTTGTGTGACAAGCTTTCACACCTGACATTTCAAACCACCATACATTCCAAAGCATAATCCATATTAAAAAGCGTTCTTAACCTGAAATGTTAGTACAAAACCAAAGAAAACACAATACACAATATTTTCTTTTTAACAGTTATGACAAATGACTAACAAATTTCCATAAGGAATACCTAAAAACAAGCAAGCAGTACAAACTATACAAATAGCACAACTAGCAGTACAAAAACAAAAACACTTAGACATTAATCTTTTGAAGGATTAAGCATTCCAATACCTGTTACCAAGTACTGAAACCTTCCTACATCAAAACCTTTTGTTAATAAATCAGCAAAGTTGTCATCAGTATGTATTTTAACAACTTTTACTAACCTCTTTTCAACACAGTCTCTTATAAAATGATGTCTAATTTCAATGTGTTTAGTTTTTGAATGTTGAACTGGATTTTTAATAATACACAATGTACTGCTATTGTCTATGTGTATAATTGTGTTTAAGAAATTGTACCCATAATCAAGCATCTGATTTTGAATCCAAAGAACTTGAGCACAACAACTTGCTGCAGCCACATATTCAGCCTAAGTAGTAGAAGTGGCCACCATAGTCTGCTTCTTACACTGCCAAGAGATCAATCTACAACCCAAGAATTGACAACCACCTGTTGTAGATTTTCTATCCATGCTAGCACCAACATAATCAGAGTCTAAGAATGCTACCAGATCAAATGCAGACTCTTTAGGATACCATAGACCTAAGTTAGGTTGACCTTTAAGGTATCTAAAGATTCTCTTAACAGCTGTTAGATGAGACACCTTAGGATTGACTTGGAATCTTGCACAAGCACAAACTGCAAACATAATGTCAGGCCTGGATGATGTGAGATACATCAAAGACCCAATCATAGATCTATACATGTGCACATCCACATCTTCACCACTGTGATCTTTCAATAACAAATGTATCTCCTTATCAATAGGTGTGCTAACAACCTTGGCATCTGTGAATTGAAATTTTCTCAAAATTTCACCAACATATTTATCTTGAGAGATAAATATTCCATCTGGCTTCTGCTGTACTTGAAGTCCAAGAAAGAAAGTAAGCTCACCCATAGAGCTCATATCAAACTGATCTTTCATTCATAGCTCAAACTCTCTGCACATTTCTTTCTTTGTAGAACCAAAGATGATATCATCTACATAAACTTGAACCAGTAGTATATCACCCTTGTTCTTTTTGATAAACAGAGTTTGATCAATTTTACCCCTATGGAACCCATTCTTCAACAGATAAGTAGCAAGAGTCCCATACCAAGCTCTTGGAGCTTGATGCAAGCCATAAAGGGCTTTAACCACTTTATAAACTTTGTCAGGATGGTCTGGGTCTATAAAACCTGGAGGTTGAGAAACATAGACCTCCTCATCAATAGTACCATACAGAAAGGCACTCTTCACATCCATTTGATAGACCATAAAACCGATAAAGGAAGCATAAGCAAGAAATAGCCTTATTGCTTCAATCCTGGCAACAGGAGCAAAAACCTCCTCATAATCAATCCCTTCTTCCTGAGTATAGCCTTGAGCAACCAGTCTTGCTTTGTTCTTTATCACAATACCCCTCTCATCCTTCTTGTTCCTGAATACCCACTTAGTACCAATCACTCTCATTCCCTTTGGTAGATTAACCAGAACCCAAACTTTTTGAATTTTGAATTGAAGTGGTTCTTCTTGCATTGCCTCAACCCAACTTGATTCTTCTAAAGCCTTTAGCACATTCTTGGGTTCTACCTGAGATAGGAAACATACAAACATACACTCATGCTCATCTTCATGATGTTTTTCCTTATAAACAACACTGAGAAAGCCATGATGATCTGGATCTTGAATCTATCTTCTAGTCTTTACTCCAGATTGTACATCTCCTATGACATTGGAAAGTGGATGATTTCTGTAAACTATTGTTTGAGGAGTAGAAGGAGCCTCATAGGTGATAGGCATATTGTGCAGACTATCTCCAAAGAAATCAATATCATCATCTTGTTGAGCAGTAGTAACTGGTGAAGCAAGAATAGGTTGACTTGGTTCAGCAGTAGATACATTTGACTCAGCAGTATGATTATCTGGCTCAGCAGTACTAACTCCATTTGTACTGCTCTCAGGAATATCTGTTTCTTTTCCAGCTTGTCCATTATTAGCAGCATCATTCTTCTCTCCATTAGCATCCTTTGAGGAAGAATCAGACACTGGACTATCCTCCATAATTGGCATCAAAATATACTCTTCATCATCTTCTTCTGAACTTGCATCATGGTTAGTATTTGTACCTGTAATAGGCACATAATTCATAGAATCTGACAGCATATCAAGATCAAACAGCCAATCAGGACCACCACCTGCAACATTAGGAATATTCTCCTGAAATTCTATGTGCAGATTCTCCTCAACATGTTTAGTGCTTTTATTGTACACCCTAAAAGCCTTACTGTTCAGAGAATAACCAACAAAGAAACCCTCATCAGATTTCCCATCAAACTTTCCTAGTTGGTCTTTGGTATTCAAGATAGTGACATGGCAACCAAAAGGTCTCATAAAGCCTAAGGCAGGGGTTCTACCTCTAAAAAGCTCATAAGGAGTCTTATTGTAAGGTTACACTACCAGAACCCTATTATGAACATAACAAGCAGTGCTAACTGCTTCAGCCCAAAATGAAATAGGCAACTTAGAATCTGCTAACATTGTTCTAGCAGCCTCTATTAAGGTCCTATTTTTCCTTTCAGCTACTCCATTTTGCTGGGGGGGTTCTAGCCACACTAAATTCCCTCTTAATACCTTTTCCTCTGCAAAAATCATCCATAACCCTATTCTTAAATTATGTTCCATTATCACATCTGATTATTTTGTCTTTCTTATCAGCTAGGTTTTCTACCTCAACAATAAATGACTTAAGGATTTCACTAGTCTCATCCTTAGTTCTTAGAAAGAAAACCCAAGAAAACCTGGAATAATCATCAGTAATAACCAAACAATATCTTTTAAAATTCAAGCTATTCACAGAAGTAGGACCAAACAAGTCTATATGCAGCATATATAAAGCTTGAGAATTTGAGTTATGAACCTTGGGCTTACAAGAGGCTCTGTGTTGTTTACCCTTAAGGCAAGAAACACAGGTTTAGTCATTTTGAAAGATCTTATTTGGTAATCCTCTTACCAATCCATTTTTAGCAATTTTGTTAATGGTTTTAAAATTAACATGACCTAGCCTTCTATGCCACAACATTGATTCCTCCAATGTGGCTTTTGCAACAAGGCAAGTAAGACCTTCTTTAGGAACAAGGTTGTTCATCTTAATACAGTATGTATTACCCTTTCTGGGAATTTTAAGCAAAACTTGATTTTCATCAGGCAGCTTGAAATCAGGAGAAAGAATAAGGCAGTCAGTATCAGTAAAAAGAACCTTATTCTTTTTATCACATATCTGTGACATACTAAAGAGGTTGTACTTTAACTCTGGTACAAAATACACATTCTCAAAATCAAGATTACCAGTTTTAATTACACCTTTACCAGTAATCCTTCCTCCAACACCACCTCCAAAGATAACACGTCCTCCATCTAGAGCAATGAAGTCTGAAAGGTATGACATGTTACCAGTCATGTGCCTGGAACATCCACTATCTGAGTAGCCTCTGTCTTCTTCACCATTTGAAGGATGTTCCTGCATACAAAATAAAGGTTTTAGTGCCTTTTGGGGACCCAAACCATCACTGGCTTGGATCTGCCTTGTGCATCAATATGAGAAAGTTTATTGAGAGTCATTGATGCACCATTGGGTTTGGTAGATTTTCTAACCCAATGTGCTGAGGCCTTGACAGCATTGCCACATTAACCCTTAACAGCATTAAAGTTTCTAGCTGTAGGAACTGCTGACCTAGCAGTTGGAACTGCTGGCCTAGCAGTTGGAACTGCTGGTTTAGCTTTAGACACCCATTTTTTATTGGTCATTGTTGTTTTCTTATAAAAATACTTTTTAACTGTTTGTGCATGATTTGAAAATTGTTTTGCACTGGTAACAGTTTATTTGTTCTTAAACCATTTGTTTGGTCTAGCAGTTGGAACTGCTTTAATGCCAGACCTTAACATAACTGCTCTGGGTGACATTTTATGATTCACATTAGGGTTAGTCAACCTTGTTGGACTATTTTGAGTTACCCTAGAATTGTTATTCCTATTCACCCTTGAATTCCCAAAAACCCTCTTTTTTCATGGGTTAGAATCACAATAAGCAGCCAAATGGTCAAAACTTCCACAAACAAAGCATACTTTTCTAATCATAACAAACTCATCATCCAATTTCTTAGATTTTGAGTGGTTCCAATTCCTCTGATTATCTTTAGAAACTGGCGATCTGTTTTTAGTCCTATACATCTCAGCATATTTAACATTTTTCCTAACTGGTTTTATGTTTTCAGTTTTAACCACCTTAGGAGCATGTTTAACTTCTACCTTGACAACATCAGGTTTAACCTTAACCTGATTATCCTCATCATCAGATGTCCAATCCTCAATAATTGGAGCATCTGAGTTTCTACCAGAAGACATCTTTTCCTCAGAGAGAGATTTATCACTAGCACTAACATAAGAATCCTCAACCTTAACAAATTTAACAGGATTCTCACTAATTTTAGTACCATATCCAGGAAAATCCATATCTTTAAACTCTTCTAAACCTGTATGAGCCAAATCAATTCCTGGAGGGACAAACATTCCTCTATTTGGGGGTGCAACTGACTTATAACCTAAACCAGACTTAGCTTTATTAAGTATTTGACTCTCTACTATTTTCTGTACCCCTTTTGATGTGTACTCTAGAGTGTCAACACTTAACTTTATATTTTCTTTTTCTTTCTTAAGTGTCTCTAGTTCATATACAAGTCCACTCATCTTGTCATCTTTCAGTTGCAAATCTCTCTTTAACACAGCTATATCATCATTAAAGTTAGACTCATTCTTTCTATAAAAATCAAGTTGTTCTTCCAAAACAGCTAGTCCTCTTTTATGATTAGACAGACTAAAATTCACTTGATTAAATTCTACTCTAAGATCATCATACTGTTTCTTTAGAGTTTCATAATCTTTTAAAGCATGACAAGTGTTTGAGCATTTTTGAACTATATGTACCTCAGAGTCTTAAAAGGCCATCAATGCAATGTTGGCTGGCTCCACTTCCTCTTCCATAAAGCTCCAATCAAAACCAGCTCCATCCACAGTAACCATTGCCTTTGAGGAAGAAGTTTCTTCCACATTCACTGTCCTCCTATTCTGACTCTTGTTTCTATTCCCATTGCTCTGTTGTCTAGGACTTCTACATTCCCTGGCAAAGTGCCCCATCTTATGACAATTATAGCACTCCACCTTGGACTTATCATACCCAGCTACATCTCTTCCATTGAAGGTAATCTTGTTCCCAGTTCTTTGATAATACTTCTTAGCCCTAATACTTATCAAGGCCAAGTGCCACTTTAAATCCATAGCTTCCAAATCATCTTCAGCAATCTGAAGAAGATCTTCATTGAAGATTTGAGACCCACCAGATTGTTCTGACACAAATGCATATATGGTCTCTTCAGTCAAGCCAGCAGTACTAGTTTTTACACTAGCAGTGCTAACTTTAGGGCTAGCAGTATCAACTGCTTCAACATCATCAGAACTGTTATTGTTGGAAGATGATAAAAATGCTGTGTTTCCAGAACTAGAACTAGTGCTTCCACTTTTCTTCACTTTCTGCTCAACAATCTTGAGATTGTTGTAGAGTTCATTCAATGTCATCTTCTCCAGTTCTGGTTTATTACTCCAAACCACAACATAAGTGTTCCATTCAGCAGGTAGGCTATTAAGAAACTTCATGTTAAGATCTTCCTATGGAATCACAATTTTTAACACAGTAAGTTGACTAATGATCCTTTGAAGCCTATTAAAGATATGATCCAAAGTTTCATTGCTTGAGGCACTGAAGTTCTCATAACTCTGTTTAAGTAGAGTTCTTTGAGCCTTCTTAGTAGCTTCGTTGCCACCAAATCTCTCCACCACTACTTCAAAAAGAGTCTTAGCAGTCTCATAGTGACTAAAGTTTAACACTTGATCATTAGGAATTGCCATGAGTAACAAATTCCTAGCCTTTTGATCATTCTTCTTCTTAATTCTCTCATCATTAGTCACTGGTTCAGTATTGAGCTTTGTGGTCTTGGAACCATCAGTATGTGTTTCCTCAGAAGTAGTCGGTTTGAAGGAATCACCATTGATAATGATATCCCATAGTGCATAGTCTTGCACCATGAAATATTTCTCAATTCTGAGCTGCCATAGATCGTATTAATTCTATTTCAGCATGGGGAGTTTAGCAAGGATAGATGTTTGTGGTGTCTCCATGTCCATCTTCTTGGTAGCAAGAGAGTAAATACTTCTGGATCTTCTAAATCAAAGTATCAGAAACCTGTCTCTGATACCACTTGACCGGATCTAAACACACGAATTGTGTTGGAGATACTTTGAGTATATACTTAGTAGCACGCGGAATTTACTACCAAGTACTTAGAAGATTTAGTGTGTGGTGATTGTATGAATGTAACAGTAAGAATGATAACACACAGTTTAACCAAACGATTATAGCTTCAATATATTATGAGTGATCTTTTGAATATCACAAGAATTACAATGAAATCGTGAAGCTCTATCAATAATGCATGTATCTAAAACTTAACCTAGGATCTCCTTTTATAGGACAAGGAGTCCTTTACAAGTAAACTATTATACGTATCAATCTATACAAATAAGATATACATCATATCTTTTCTATATTTATCCATGCACGATTCAGTCTTTATCTAATAAACAGTACTAACTCTTCTACTAGCAGTACTAACTGACTTAGTACTGATAGTGTATTCTTGAACGATCTTCAGCAGTGCTAATTTATGTATGAGCAGTACCAATTGTTAGTTTAATTCCCAACAATAACAATACTCGGCCCAGTGGTCAGGTCGGTCGTTGGCCATGGCACGCAAATACTGTTCTAACCCTCGGTTCACTACCTTAGTTTGCCCGTCCGTCTGGGGGTGATAAGCTGTACTATGGTTTATCTGTGTTTCGCTAAGCTTAAATAGTTGAGTCCAGAACTTGCAAACAAAAATAGGGTCACGCTCCGACATGATCGATTTAGGTATTCCATGATGTTTAACTAGAGCTTCCACAAAGACTTCAGCCACCTTGTGTTGGGAAACTTCAGCCAAACTTTAGCCTTATCGTCAACTCACTTTGGCTAAGCGTTTATCTCACAAACTAGCCAAGAGGTATTATGGACCGTATGAAATTATAGAGCGTGTTGGGAAGGTGGCTTACCGTCTTGCTCTACCAGTTACTAGCAAAATACATCCCGTGTTTCAAGTGTCAATTCTAAAGCCATTTTTTGAAAAGGGAAGTGAATCAGTAGCGGAAATTCCTGGGGAGTCTGAAAAGGGTTTTGTGGTGGAACAACCCCTTGCTGTTTGTGGGTCTCGATTTGTTCTGCGGGATGGTAATCTCGTTAAGCAAGTATTAGTACAATGGGCTGGAAGATCTCCTGAGGAGGCAACATGGGAGTTTTTGTCCGACTTCCAAGATGCTTATCCAACTTATGGCCTTGGGGACAAGGTCATTTTTCAAAGAGGAAGGGAATGATACGCCCGGGTCGATAGAAGCAGGAAGGGCAAAGCGAGTGTCTGTTGCGCCAAGTTGGCACAAGGATTTCGTCATGGGATAGGATAACTATCACCATAATTTATCTTTATCTTTATGTTATTAGGATATGTTTAAGTTGTGTTAGGATTTATGTCAAAGTCGTTATAGGATATGTATTCCTGGTTATGTGGGACTATCCCCAAACGTGTCTATTTAAGTCGTGAAGATTAATGAGAATGTCAAGTTTTTAGTCAACAAATATATCCGTACCTCCTCTATATTTTCTTAGGACCATGCACCCGCTAAAAGAGGTGCTTTATCTCAATACTACCCTTAACGAGTCGTATCAAACCTCATCTCTGGAAACACATCAACCTCTTGGGAAAGACTTTATGTGTATGTATCGCATTCCATCCTAAAATAGTTACTTCAGTAAAAAAACACCTTCTTTTGTTGAGCTAATTCTCATATCTTTAACTTTTTTCTGCCATCAGTGGTGTTGTTCTATCACACACCTTTGAGTTAGAGTCAAATGTGAAATCCGTCGTCCACTGCAAACCAACCGTTGTTACATTCCGTGTCCCCACAAAGGCTGCATTACAGGTTGGTATTCTAGAAAATGACAGTACATTGGTATTGCAGGTATTGTATATTTGTTTGTGTTTTAGTCTTACGGTATTTTGACTTTTTTTTTCAGGAGGCATATTCAACCCCACTTTTGCCACTAGAAATCCTATCAGACAAGCCTCGTAAGAGTACTCTTGGTCTTGTAAGTTTTGTATTACTGGTTGAAATAACATAATAAACATGTTTTAAAAAGGAAAATGATAAAACCCTTATAGATTTTTTTTTTACCTGGGTTCTGACCGGACATTGCGAGCCGACTAATCCCAGGGCAACTACCCTTTTGGATAGCCTGGAGTCATCGTAGGTGAACCTTCGTGGCCACATGGGGATTAATTTTCTCCCCAAGGTTAACTTTAACCACTTTGGAGACCAAATACAAACCACTGGGTCACCCCATGTGGTTAACCTTTTATAGATTTGTATTGATCTTTTAACTGATAATGCATTGTTGTGTTCTTTTGCATGTATTGTGCTTAATGGATGCCATCCTTTCAGGCTAAGGTATGAGATACTTTTCTGATCAATGTGTTTCTTTTTACGATCTATTTAGTAAATCTGATATAATATATTTGTAGTCGATCTGAAATATGTCTATTGTAATCATCCATATTTATGTTTTTGTTATCTAAATTTGCAGAAGTTGTTGGCTAAGTATGGCTCTTTGGTGTCTGTCATCTCCATTGTGGTTTTGTTTGTGTACCTGGTGGCTACTCCGTCAAAGTCTGGTGCTGCAAAGGGAAGCAAGAAAAAACGTTAGTGATTAGTTTTTGTAATGTAATTGTAGAGGCACGTGGACCAACCTTTGTGTTTTGACTTGCATTTATTGTAAAATGTTTTAATCGGATAGTCTTTTTCGATATCTGAGAGATAATTATGGAGAAAGGTTGTGATAATAGGTTTTTGCTTTAGTTGTCTTGCACTAATATATATCCTGTTTCTAAATCCTTAGCTTTCAGTTACCCTTTAAATGTCCATTTTTCTACCAGTTTTACTTTACATAGTCAATATAACCTACAAAGTATATCTGGTGGTACGCTACAGTATATTTGTTTGAATTTTATATCATAACAATTATACATAAACATGTAAACTTCATCTAAGCATGCAGCGGAAGTAAAGATCAAATACTTGTAATTTAATTAACCGAATTAAAATAATATGCGTACCTTAATGATTTCTAGCAAAACAAGAAATCAATCAAACAAGAACCAATTAAACTCTAACTAAGGGTTTAGTGAATTCGACTACACCAAAGTCGAATAGGGAAAGATCACAAAGAAAAGTATGTTTGTTCTTCGTTCTTGTACACACGTATTACAAGCGTTTCAATGAGAAAAACTAGGTTATTGAATCACAATAGATTAACCAAACACTTTGTAATGCTCAAGGTTACTCGCAAATCCCTTTTCTTGGGGCTTCACTCGTCAACCTATGAACAAGAGAGGATAAAAGAAGAAGTTTGGCCTTCTATTGAAATCAAGTATACCAAGGGATGAATACATAGGGATGTATTTATACCCTTATGGTTGAGATCAAGTTTACAATGGTTTCCGATGTGGGATTCCATTGTTTGGCCATAAACAAGCCCAAGTGAGGATTTCTAGAACATTCTCTTGTCTTGTTTCAATTTCTTCGTACCCCGTTGACATTTACCAACCGTTAGTCAATTCCATTAATTACCCAACGCTCTTTAGTCGTTTATTGTGAATTAAATAATTAAACATAACTTATTATATTAATTATTAAAACATTGAAACTTATACGTAAAGTGTGCAATCCCGAAGTCTCGTGTTCGAATCCGGTCATACTCTATTAATTTTATATCTACAAAACTAACAGCTCCCACTTGGATATACATTAATATAGTAATGACATTGGTTAGTCTAGCATAACACCCCAATGCCCCCAGAACGACCCTAAGTGTGGTTTCCTGGAAAAAACCCTTTTGATGAATCATCATCATACTTATCCTTTTGTTTCTAATACCCCGTTAATATGGATATGGATCTAATTCATTCCATAATTAACTATTCTGTTTCTCGTTATTTATAATTGATCAAGATTTCCAAATCATCCGAACGTATTCCAGATAGATCTTGGGCATGGCCATGCAAACATCTTGTCAACCCTACGAGGGCCCCAACAGTATTATACTTCAAAACAAGTTTGAA
Source organism: Artemisia tridentata subsp. tridentata (assembly GCA_021014915.2). Taxonomy (NCBI): domain Eukaryota; kingdom Viridiplantae; phylum Streptophyta; class Magnoliopsida; order Asterales; family Asteraceae; genus Artemisia; species Artemisia tridentata. Next base: position 506,432,298 of record CP139508.1, read on the forward strand.
GGAACAAATTCTTTCTTGACTATAAGCATAACCCTTGAACTTTGCATCACTTCTGAAAATAGCCCTTATAACTACCAGTTACGGATAGCGTTAGACTATCTCACAGAAAATGAGCTACATCCACGACAGTTATCTGGTATCTCAAGTCTGAGGATAAATATTCATAATTTACTTTAATGACAAAGATCCATAAAGTATAATCATGTGGTTGGGATCTGTCCTCTATTCACTTTATTCATTTATTGAATATTATGTGAATTTGGCATGTCTAACGCATCAATATACTTAAGTATATTCTACCAAAACTTATATTTGTCTTAATTCAATGATATTCCCATATCATTGATTGACAACGGACTATTTAGAATAACATAAGTTATTCATGGATTAAACATGCAAATATGGGATACAATTTATTATTAATGAAAACAAACGTACCACATACTTTAATTCATTGTAAATAATAATTGCTTAACATCCGTTATCCAAATACTAAAATAGATCAATGCATGATAATTCTTATTAATGAATTATGCCTCAAGTCATGTCAAACATACTTGTTGACAAGGCATAAATCAACTTAATTTTGATCTATCGGAATTCTGAGAATACTTATTTCAAGAATTCAATTAATGAAGTTCTTGTATGTGTGCATTCAACTATCTTGATAATGCCACATAATATTTCATAAAATGCATGACATCCTTAACCACGAATTTATGACAATTGAACTATCCAACATTTTATAGTTTAAAGTATTCTAATTCTTTAATGTAACATGCAACTATGCTCACAGTTAAGCATAACTAGTACTCATGACCATTAACAAGGATGAAATCCTACCATGACTAGTATTGAGTGTCATCTCAATCTTATTAGCATCATTGTATGCAAACAACAATATGCTTTTAAAATCTCGTAAACTTTAATATCCAATGTGTAATGTTTGATACCTTTCAATCTTTCAAGATTTTTCGGCTACAACGATTACGCAGCAATTGCCATATGGTTCATACTTAGAATTTTGGAGCAATTCCAGGATGAGGATATTAATTCTATATCCAACCATATCCATTACACTTAGTTATCTAATAACTTTCAATTAGATATTAATGTTGTCAAATCATCTTTCATCAAGCATGATACAACAAATAACATGATGTACATGAAAAATCCTTGTGTCAAACTTAGATTTTATTCATGTCATATCTATTCAAAGATATGTTTCTATTTAGACTTTCTAATAGTATATCATGTTCTATTAGAATCAATTATTTTACCGCTTACGTTTATAATAATAAACATATATTTCAAGGCTGTATGTTTATTTTCTAAATTTCCATAATGAAGTTTCATTCCAAACTAAGACCTAACATTTAATGTTAATGGAATGTTACTTCCTATATGTTATACAACATGTATGAAATAAGAAAATAAATTTAACACTCCCACTAGCTTTCAGGAATATTAAGGAAATATTTTATTTTAATTATAAATTAACACTTGGATTTAATAATTAAACATAAGTGTATCTCCTAGATGCATGCGTCATAAATGATTGCACTTTGTATACTTCCAAAGATTATTTTAATTCAAATACTCCTTTGTAAAACACTAGATCTACTACTTTATCACACAACTAATATCACTATAATATGATGACACTCAAAGTATAAAAGAAATAGAGAAATATACGTGACACTCAAATAAGATAAAGAAGAAATAAAGATGTAATATAAATATAGATGAAGAGATGTGGATCTTTAAACAATGACAATGACTGGATATTTTTAGCTTGAAAGATAAGCCAATCATATACGAACAAAACTATAACAGCTCACACTCTCTCTCTATTTTCTATCTTTGAGGCACACTCTAATTTGTGTGAGAAAATGTGTTTAAATAGTTACAGACATGTGACGCCCTACTTCACTTGAATGGGCTTTCTTTTGGGATTAGGTTGGGCCTAGGTGGGCTTTTGAGGACTTGGACAATACAAGCACATTTCTTACATATTACATCACTAAAAGCCCACTATATTCTAGACATAAAAGACTACACGACACATACTTTCTAATGTTACAAAATGACCATCACTTAAGTTGATGTTTTTCACACAAGGTTCAATCTCGTCTTTTAAAATCTTACTTACTTCCCTTTTTAGGTAAGCGTCCGGTGAAAGAAGATTATAGTAATCACTATGGGTGTATTGTTGCTTAGACCAAATGACCTCTAACGTATGCTCAATGTGATGTTTAAGATTACAAAACTGTTTCCTTGCTTTATTTTGCCATAACTTAGCATCATAAGTAGCAAGTTGGGCTTCTTTGAAATATCTTTTCACATTTGTGTCTTTTCTTTTCAAAGGTTCTTTTGGTATATCTGTCAATTGTGTACAACCATACACAAAGCCTTGGTACGAGAATGGGCTTTTTCTTTGTTTGACTCTTAAACGTTTTTCCTTTTCAGATTTATCTTCATCTTCTGAAATGAAGAGAACATCAGTCGACAAAAATTTATTTTCCACATGATCTGTATTTTCAAAACCAAGTCCGGATTTTCCTTGATGAACTTTCTCAGCTTTAGGAAGCATCATTTGAAGAGTTTTAACACTTTGTCCTGTTTTACGAAGTTTTGCTTCAAGATTGTTTGCACGTTTCAAAAATTCTTGATTTTCATTCTCCAGTTTTGTATTAACAGTCTTAAAATTTGAAGTGGTTTCCTTAAGCATTGAATTTTCACTTTTTAACTCAGAGTTCTCTTTTAAAAGCGCTTGAACCTTTATGTTGTTGAGAACCATTTGTTCGTCCAGTTTTTGAATGGAACGTTTTTCACGATAAAGAGCTTCTCTGTAATCAACTTCAAGTTCTTCCTTCTGTTTTAAAAGTGGTGTGACAAAATCTCCGTTTATTTCAAATTTCCGAGCTTGAGATTTAAGGTTTGAGATTTCAATTTCAAGTTCAGCTTTGCTTTTTGTTACATTTTCAAAACCTTTTTCCATTTCTTTAAATCTCTCAAGCTCTTTGGACAATAAGACATTCGCTTGCTTAGCTTTGTGATTGTCTTCTTTGCACTTTTCAAGTTCATGTTTGAAATTTTCGATTAATGAAGCAAAGAAAGCACGATCTTGTTCATAAGAAGATCCATCCTGGGCAAGCTCACCTCCATTAGGATCCATATCTGGAGTAATAGGAGTGATATTACTATCAACCTGTTCCACCACATATGTGTCACTTATGGACTCAGGGTGCGCAGGATGTGTCTTATCATGAGCAAACACATTATCGAACAAAACAACATTATTATTATCGTTTGAATGTTGTACCATAGCCAATATCTCTGTGTCAGATGAAGGTGTGATATGGTCGTCCTCAGTATCCCAAACAGCTTCATTCCTGTGTGTACCATCAACATCCGAATCATTTCTTGGAGTACTGCTTTCAACCTGCTGTTCTGAAGATGTATCACTTCCCTTGAAAACCAATCTAGCATCAGTTGTTGTACCCTCATTGACTGTTTGTTCATCTTTGTTTGCCTCTCTCTCATTCACCTCTGTTTCCTTTAACATCACTTCTTTTTCAATCTGCTCACTTTCCCGTTTCTGCTTCTCAATCTCATTTAACTCAACTTCTTCTTCATCAAGTATCTTTTCGAGTTCACTCATGTTATCGATGCATTGGGTTTGGAAGGTCTTGAAGTCTAGCCAAAATCTTTGGTAAAATGCAGTGAGAAACTATGATTGGCTCAATATCCAAGGTTTTAGTATAATATGAAGTTGAGGTTTGATTACTTCAAGAGCTTCCTTGCAGTTGTGCGTATAAAGTTCTTCTTCATTCAGTATCTTCTCATATTGATTCAGGCTTTGTTTGAGTTGATCTTTGAAATGATGAAATTGGACTCTTATGTAGTATTCAAATGCCTGATCGAACCTTGAATCATATCCAGTTGAATTGATGACTTTCTCAATATGAGTCTTGAACACTTTAAACGCTTTCTTTGACTCTCTTTCATTCATTTTCATTTCAATTTAGTGTGGATGTGTGATAAAGTTGATTCAGTTGATTCAGGATCGTTGCAAAGAAATAGGTGTTGTGGTTGTTGAAGGTTAAGCTTTGTTGTTGTTGTGAAGCCTTGGTTTGTTGTTGATGATCGTTGAAGTTACAATTTAGATAAACGAAACAAATTAAATAAAGTTACTAAATTTGAATAGACTATAATTTAGACAAAATCAAAAGTTCACAACTTCGACAAGGTTATGTAAATTATAATTTAGATAAAATGACAATTTCTATAGAAATTTCAATTTAACCAAAATTTATACAAATTATGGCAAAATTTCAATTTAGATAGAATTTATCTAATTTATATAAATTTGTAATTTATATAAAAAACAAAACTATCTTATACAAGATATTAGATATCCGATTGTCGAAGTATTTTACACACTTATACAAGCGAGAAAATACCGAGTTCACTTTTTGTGTTGAAGAAATTACATTCGAATCAAATCTATAAAAGTTATTTAAGTTGGAAATCGTTTAAAATAATTGTTAGGGCTGAATCTGCCAACTCTGAAAAGTACACAAATCTGCGTTTGCGATAAGGTACCAGATTTGACAAACAGCGAAAGTTCACAAAACTGCCACAAATTCGATAAAGGACCAAAGTTGCCAATAAGCGATAAATGACACAAATTCGATCAGGGACTGATTTTGCCAAGAAGCGATAGTAGACACAATTGCGATAAAAGGCAGTATTACAATTTCGATAAAATGCTTTGGCACAATTTCGATAAAAGGCAGTATTACAATTTCGATAAAATGCTTTGGCACAATTTCGATAAACCCTATTTTATCGCAATCCTTATAAAAGGATTGGATATTTTTCCAATGACGAGTAGCTTACTTTTATTACTTTTCTTATACAAGAAATGTAATAAAAATTCAATCCCACTGAAGATTCGAACCTTGGACTTGTATAGCACCTTTCTTTTTTTTCTCGATCAAAATCTCCAAACTTTTTTTTTCACGTCACAATCAATAAGCAAACTGCTACTTGTTTCTTTGAAAATGATGAGTTACAAGGAACACTTTTGAATTCAATACAAAACAAAACAAAGCCAACAGAACAAAACAAAAGAACAGTTGTATCCTATATTAACCCAGTACGCAACTTTTGAAGAAAAAGGACACGTTTTTAAAACAACTCCTCTTTTTTTTTCGAATAGCAGTTTTTTTTCTTTGTTTTTTTCGATCAACAACTCCAAACTCTCGTAAAACTTATAATTCTTATACCTTTTGTCGCCTAAATGATGTTTAACCAATATAACGACACAAAGTTTAAGACTTTTAAACCCAAAACTCACAAATCTCCACGTTAAATCAATAAAGCTTCAAGCTTTTTCTCAAAAACTCACTAAAACAACTAAAAGCTACAACCTTTTTCACTAAAACTTACGTCTAAATCAAAAAACACGACACAACTAGACCTAAATCTTTGTTTGGCGGATGATACCACTTGTAAAACACTAGATCTACTACTTTATCACACAACTAATATCACTATAATATGATGACACTCAAAGTATAAAAGAAATAGAGAAATATACGTGACACTCAAATAAGATAAAGAAGAAATAAAGATGTAATATAAATATAGATGAAGAGATGTGGATCTTTAAACAATGACAATGATATACAAACAAAACTATAACAGCTCAGATGTGGATATTTTTAGCTTGAAAGATAAGCCAATCATATACAAACAAAACTATAACAGCTCACACTCTCTTTATTTTCTATATTTGAGGCACACTCTAATTTGTGTGAGAAAATGTGTTTAAATAGCTACAGACATGTGACGCCCTACTTCACTTGAATGGGCTTTCTTTTGGGATTAGGTTGGGCCTAGGTGGGCTTTTGAGGACTAGTATAGATATTACATCACTAAAAGCCCACTATATTCTAGACATAAAAGACTACACGACACATACTTTCTAATGTTACAAAATGACCATCACTTGACTAAAAATATAAATGCTAACATCCTTTCAATTACTTATCGTCCTCGCACAAGTAATTACTCAAGAAAGAGTTTTGATATTCCATTGTTAATTTCATGTTTATGAAACTAAGAATGACAATCATAATCTTTATACATTTAATGTGCTTAGAAAGAATTTCAATCACAGTTAATTGCTTAAGTGTGTTTGATAATCTTTTCATACATTAAATATGTATACAGAATTTGTCCATATGATTTCTACACAAGAATTTAAATCTCTATGATTTTAATTTCTTTTGAAGAAATTCATCTTCATGCTATAGTGTAACTACTCAACAAAGACCTAGGACAACTATTCCCAAACGCCCCTTTCCAAAAAGTAACTACAACATACAACCTCATTATCAAAATAGTTGGAACCCAAACTTTCCTAGGAATTATCAAAGTCCCAACTACATGCCATGGAACCCATATCCACCATTTCCATATATGAATCAAGATAATGGGATGTCTAACCCAAATGCACCCATGAGATATTGGGGACCAAATGCTTGAGTTTTTCTTAAACTTAGGTATGCTTGAAAGTCAGTTTAGAACCAGACGAGTGGATAAAAGATAGCGGGTGTTCAAGGCACATGATGGGAAACAAGAGCCTTTTCTCAACCTACCAAGTGTACGACGAAGGTAATGTTACGTTTGGTAGCAAGCTTAAAAGCAAAATCATCGAAAAATGTACTATCTCTCATGACTCTCTTTCTATTGATTATGTTGCTCATGTTGATAACTTAGGATTTAACTTACTTAGCATTAGCCAACTATGCCGTAAAATGTATGACGTCTTTTTCAGTGAAAACGGAAGTAAAATACTTAAAAACGGTATAACCGTAGGTAAAGGTGTTTTGAAAAATAACGTATACGTTATGAAATTAGATAAAACATCTAGAGATAAACTTTGTCTCACCTCTCTAGACGACAACTCAAATCTTTGGCATAGACGCTTAGGCCACGCCAATATGAGACTCATCAAATCTCTTTCGTCAAAGGAACTCGTTAGGAACCTACCCAAGTTGAAATATGACTAACACTTTTGTGATGCTTGCAAAATTGGGAAATAAGTTCATAATAGCCATAAGGCTAAAAACATGGTGTCCACATCTAGGTGTCTAGAACTTTTGTATATGGATTTGTTTGGTCCATCCGCTATACAAAGTTATGGAGGAAACTTCTACACTTTGGTCATAGTAGATGATTATTCAATATACACTTGGACTAGATTTTTGAAAACTAAAAATGAAGCTTTTGATAAATTTGAAATTCTAAGTAAGAAAATTCAAAATCAACCAGGAAATAGCATTGTGTCAATTAGAATGGACCACGGTCGTGAATTTGATAATGAAACTCAATTTGGAGCTTTTTGTGATGCTAATGGCATAACACATAATTTCTCGGCTCCTCGAACTCCTCAATCAAATGGTGTAGTAGAACGTAAAAATCGAACACTTCAAGAAATGAGTCGAACCATGCTAAATGAACAAAATATATGTGACAAAAGGTAAATTTGTCCTAATATTAAATTCATAACCATTCATTTATTGAGACTAAACTATCTGATTTGGCCATTTTGTGATAATAACGGGAAACAGACCTGCACATATTGACACCCGAAAATCTCACCAAGGAACGGTGAAATTATCACATCCCATGATTATTGCATTGAAAATGGGAGGTTATCCCAGTTTCACTCGGATTGACACCACACGCAAACCAGGAATAAATTTGAGGTTCAGAAAATATTAATAAATAATTAAGGACCCAGGAAAATATTCAGGAATTACAAAACGACTCTAGAAATAAAAGCACTCATATTGGAAACGGTTCCAGGACGGATCCAAATTTGAGATAGTTTGACGAAACACGGGTATAAAAATATCATCCCTTAACAACTAAACAATACAAACTTGAAATAAAATACTCTCCTCCACTCACACAAAAACCAAAACACTGCAACCCTCATCCCCTTTGACTGCCTTCTCCTTTCCCCAAATCCTTCGAACCATCACCATCCCTAAACACAGTCCATAGCAATCCCTTTGACCTAGAATTTTTGTCCTCTTCACAAATCACATGCCGACCTTGGATAAACACCCATAGAAAGAGAATTAACACGCAAAAGGTAAGGATATTACTCCCAAATCCGAAAGCTCCCATGGAGCTACTCTCCACAATCCATCATAAATCCGAGCCTCCCAGGGAGATATCGGATCACAATATTCATCAACAAATACCACAAAATCTGAGAAGTTCTCAAGGAAGGATAAAAGTGAAGTTTGTGATTCGGTTTGGAGGTTAGGGTTGATCGGATTGGAGTAGTGGGTTAGCAGATCAAGGTTCACTCAAGAAATTACCCACCAAAAGTCCTTGTAAGGTTCGACATTGATTCGATTTGATTAGACTTAGTTGTTATATTTTTTTTTGTTATTTAAGGTCGGATTGATGAATAGAAATAGGTATCGATTTGTTAATTTTCTTTTCTTTCGAATTGAATTCTGAGGAAAACACTTGAATAAAATCATGATTAGTTTGGGTCGAATAAAGAAAAGGAAAGTTATTATGTTGACATTAGTATGGTTAGATTAAGTTAATCAACTCCAAATGGTGTGTTGAATTCTTGTTCCTGTCGAATGGAGTTCTAGGAAATACAAATGGGTTGAGGAAAGTTTAGTAGGAGAAATCTAATGATAATTAGTTATTGGATAAGAAAGTTGTTAATTGTTGTTGTGTGGTTAATGTGGCTTAAGAATGTAGGAATCCTGGACTTCGCTTAATAAGTTGATAACCTAGTTAGTCGTTATGACTTATGATGATTTGAATGACCTTAGGATCACAAGTCCTAGTATTGGAATAGTCTTGATAACAGTCGAAAATAAGGCTTGAGAGATAGCACCATTCGTTTGGTAAATGTTAATAACCCAAATAGGCACCATGAATAACTTCAAGCCGAGTAGATAACCACCCAAAAGGGGGGTGCTTGGTGATAGATTAGGCTGGAAAGATCACTGATGCGCGTGAATAGGGGAAATATCCCAGATTCGTACCTAGGATGACACCTTCCAATCTCGGGTTTTGAACTCAGATTTGAGTCAAACCCCTTACTCCAAAACAAACCCACAAGGGTTGATTAGTACTCGGATGGGTTACCCTTTTAATGAGCGTATTTAGGCGCAAACATTATAGGCTCAGGAATACTTGTGGTCAAGGATGTATCACCCACCCTAAATGCGTATTCCCTTGCGAAACATGATAATTGGACCAAAACTAAACCAAGACTCTTAGAATTGGGAGATGAGTAGTGCTCGACCTAAGCTTAACCAAGCCATAAGCCTCTTTTGACCCTTGTGATGCCAACTGAAATGGTTAAGAATTTCCAGGAAGTATACGCAAGTCTATACGACTTGGACGAGTGCACTGTGTTTTCTTTGTAGATACTACCAGGCCAACTAGGACTAACAATAAAGCCCACTTAAGAGACTAAGTTGAGCCCAACAAACAACCTTTACTTTAGTTAGTGTGATGGGTTTGAGGACCAACAGTTACAGCCCACTAGAATTTGTAGCTCTTAGTGAATCCCAACCCATTAGTAGTGTTAGTTTCCCCCTCCTAAAGAGCAATGGGCCACAGCCCAATTAGTGTTAACTGCTAATTCGAATAAGCAGTTACATGAGTGATGTCGCAAGCAATTTAAATAAGAATGAACCTGTGAAAAACGAAGAGGGGGGCTGAATACGTTTCCGTTTTAAAAACTTAAAACTGGTTGTATCAAATTTCCAATTTGGCTTGTTCTAATATGAAAGTTGCCTGTTGTAGTTTATGTCTAGCATAAACTAAAGTATGTTATCACACAAGTATTCTCAACTAATCACAACACAAGCAATCACATAATGCAACCATGAAAGTAAAGAGATAAGTAAAAGAAAGCGCAAACCGAACACGATGATTTATAGTGGTTCGGTCACGGAGCTCCTCTCCGCCCTACTCCACTCCCCGCGTACCCAACTCGAGAGTTACTTCACTAGATCAACAAGCTCCCTTTCTTAGGCGGAGAAAACCTTTACACGTTGCTTACTTCCTTTTCCGGTACTAAGCTAAACACCGGGTTCTTTACAAGGGTACAACCACTCCCATCGTCGCTTACTTCTTTTTCCGGTACTAAGCTAAACACCGGGTTCTTTACAAGGGTACAACCACTCCCATCGTCGCTTACTTCTTTTTCCGGTACTAAGCTAAACACCGGGTTCTTTACAAGGGTACAACCACTCCCGACACTCTTTGTATTTTAAGGACTAAAATACTAACCTCACTCTACTGATCTAAATGATACAATGATGGTTACAACAATGATCCATGACATAAGTGTATCATGGATATGAATGCCTACTCTATATGGACTTCCATTGATCGGAAGCCTTTAATGTATGAAGATCACAAGCTCCCTAAACTTGTTGTGATGGATCTTCATGTATGCAAGTAAGATTTTCTTGGTGGATTAGGAAGTATGCTATGGATGATGTCTCATGATCTTGAGCTTGCTTCACAGGATCATTAACAATGTATGCTTACAACATAATGAAAGTTAGTAACATTATGATCATTATGAAATGGGTGATTAATGTGTGTTTCTACATGATTAACTACTGATCTAAATGTATGCAAAGGGTAGAGGGAATGTGTATTCTAAGTGGTGAGTCTATGGGTAAACAATGGGCTGCTATTTATAGCCAACATGAAATTTGCCCCGCGGATCTGGCGGATCCCTAAATTTGGATCCGTCAGTTATGCCATTTGGATCCGTCAGAATGACAGCTAAGAGATTTTGGAAATCTTTCCAAATCTAGCACAATCTTTCCATATCTTTGTCAAGTCATTTCAAGATCTTTCAAAGTCAACTTAGTAGCTTGAAGATCTTTCAAAAATATTACCTAAATCAAATCTTACTAAATCTATTCCAAAATCAAATCTACCTAAATCAAATCTTACTAAATCTATCTTTCCAAGATCTTTCCAAAATCAAATCATATAAAATCTATCTAAGATCTTTCTAAATCTACAAGATTTGTCAATGATGTATGCCATGATGTCATGTGTTAATATTTCTCAATTAAGAAATAAAAGTAAAACATGTAAATGTATATATGTTTGTAACATGTATCCTAGTGATCATGTAGCATGTGTAAAATGAGGTTCTAAGTAGAATGATTAGCCTTTTTAAAATACTTAATTACCTAACCGTATTTTAAACATTCTAAATGGTTTGTTAAGGGTTTGATCATAATGCCACATAACAAACATGTACGAACCTGTGTTGTATCATACGAGGACTTGAGAAATCGAGAGATGTTGAATGTATGTTGAGATAAGATAAGATTACAAGTAACTTGTACATTTTACTTTATGTATCAAGTTACATGTTTGTCATCAATCAAAACAAACGAGATTTCTTGCACTAGCAATCTCCCCAACGAGACTGCTTGCACTAACAATCTCCCCCTTTTTGATGATGACAAAATATGTAAACGTGATAGAAAGTAAAATGCAAAAAGTTGCTTGTGTCCGTAATTACTTACTTTCTCCTTGTGTCTGTTTACACCTTTCTCCCTTTTCTCCTTGTGTTCGCAATTACTTACTTTCTCCGTTTACACCTTTCTCCCCCTTTTGTCAAAGCAAAAAGGGTGTGTCCTTGGAGTTAATCTTCATTTCTCCCCGAAATGGCGAGCTTGCATCATCCCTAGTGAAGTTAATTATACTACTCCAATCTCCTATGGTTGTTGCGTCTCCTAGGTTGTAAGCGGATCCATGGATCAAATTAAGACTCTTATCCTACATCATGGTTAGTGGTGTGCAGCATAAAAAGAATATATATGAAAAATGCATGATGAATGAAATGCAAATAGCCAACGATACACGTGGGTAAGCTATGTTGGACTATGTTGACCTATCTCCTCCTTTTTGTAAAACACAAAAGTGTGTCGAAGAATGAGAATTCTTAAGACTGCGAGCATGCTCCCCCTTGACTATAGCTCCCCCTTAATCAATACTCCCCGTTGCTAGGGTACCAACGTATATGATGTAAGGATTATGAATGCTACAAAACAAGGATTAGTACATGATGTGCTCCCCCTTGATCAATACTCCTCGTTGCTAGGGTACCGACGTATATGATCCAAGGATGAAGAATCCTACAAAATAAAGGTTAGTATAAAACAATATTTGTCCTTGGACAAGTATGTGATATACACCAATGCGTGTATATGATGCACCCAAAAAAATGCTTGACGAAAGCTCCCCTTGCTCTAAGGCGTCAAGATGAACCTACAAAACAAAAGATTAGTGCACTAGAAGCTATGTCTTAAGTCATATACGACCAATGTGTATAGACGATGCAATATGAGTGCTAGACTGATAATCCTCCTGGTTTGAGATCGTCAAGAAGCACCTATAAAAGAAGAAAAATAATCGAAGCAAACTTCATCCTATGATGAGTAAGCTATATACGATCGAGTGTATATGATGATGAACCTGCAATGAAATGGTTAGTGCAATATATTTTATCTCAAAGAAAAATATTATGCAACATATTAATAATCTAATTACAAGCAACTTACCTATTGTGATTGTCTAATCAAAGAAAAATATGATGCAACATACCAATTGTGATATCAATCGTGATTATCTAGTAAACCATGTTATAAAGTGTGTAATCTTCTAGTAAGAATTAAATTTACAAGAATACACTCCTACAAAACAATGCCTATGATGAGGATATGAAGTGGAGTTAAAGTTAGCGATGCTAGTGTTGGTGTTAGTTTACTAGTGATAACTTAATTGATAACTAAGGGTTGATGCAAGTAGGTCTTTCGCTAATCCATGGGGTTGATGATTAGTGAAAAAGATGATGAAAGGTGGTGGTTTTAATGAATGCAATGAATACAAAAATTCTAATGTATAGCAAATGCTATAAAGGTATTGAAGATGATTAAGGTTATGATATTATCATCTACCAAAGATGATGAATCGTGCCATAATAAGTGCTCGAATAGATTTAAGAGGAAGTGAAGACAATGATCACTTTGGAATAAAGATTCCGTATGCAACTACAATGAATACTGGATACCTATATGAGTATGAAAATGTCATCATATAATGAGAGTGTTGGTTGGACTAACGTGTTGAGAATGATGGTTCTGTTTGCACTGACAATGACGTGCTTGATACGAATCAAGAATGAAAAGGATGAGATCATATGATGGTGTTCTAGAAGATGTTCTAAACAATGAAGTTGTTCTAGAGAATGATGATGTGAAACTAAATCCTAGAATCGTTGGTTGTGAGAAGGTTGTCTGTTATGAATGTTTAAAAGCAGAACCTGGTACCTGCGGATTTGGCGGAACCAAATTTTTGGTTCCGTCCTTCTTATTGAAGGGTACCGTGTGACCAAACATTGATTTGGTCATGTTTTGTTGTTTTTGATCAAACGAGGGTTCAAACTAAGGTCTATTCACTTATAACTATGGATTTGGTTTCACTAAAGTCTAATGAGACTTGATGGTTCACATTTAAGAGATTTGTTAAACACATAATGTGTTTTCTCTTGACGAGGTATTGGTATAAAACTATGATATTGGGTTAATAAGGTTTGAATCACTTTGTGATTTTGTGAGCTGATTTTAACTAAATGGTGTGAACCTAAGTGTTGGTACTTGGGGATGTAAGAAACATGAGTACATGTTCTTTAATGTGAAGAGACAGTTATGTGAATGAATTTCTCTCCCCCTTAATCGGTGGACATCCATCATAATGTGTGATGTTAAGAATGATGAAGCAAGTTAATGAAAGCAATGAGCTTAGTAATGTTTTTGCGGATGTTGGTTAGCATACAAAGTACTTCATCCTCGAAGTTATGTAGCTCTTCTCTATCAATGCAAGATGATTGCACGACGAGGCATGTGGTTTCCTCATGGAAGGTGTATTGTTATAACTAAAGGATGATGGAGATGTTGTTAGGAAAGCGGAAGCAACAATACGATTTGGAGAGAGGTATGTTGAAAGATACCCAAACACAAATTTCAAACCTCTAAAATTTAATCCTAATAGCTTTTAAAGCTATATGCAAGAAAGTAGATCCCATAAACATATTATTAGTCTAAGTAGCAATAATGGGACAGCAATTATGCAAAATAAGCATAACAAAGAGAAATAACAAACAATTTGTTGTCAATCTACAAGACAAAAGTCTTAATGACAAAAGATGTGAATATCATAGAAATCATAACATCTTATATAAACAAAAAGAAAAATATTCATCTACTAGACAAAAATCTATCACATAGCATAAACACAAATAATCATATTGCAAGATAGCATGACATTGTTTTAGATACTACATTGTGAAATTGTTTTGAAGTTAGGCTTAGTCACTTAAGCATACTTACTTATTAATTAACACAATGATTTATGTGTAAAATAAAATGACTTCTAACTGTTCATCATACCAAAAAGCACTTAGACATATAAGTGCACACATGGCAATCAAGTAGTGTGACATGACCACGAAAGTAATGAAACGACAGGTTCATACAAATAATTCAAACATTTTAGAAGCATAAATCATTTAGACTATCCTACGAAAAAGACTCAAAGAATGTCAACAAAAGACACGAGTTTTCAAATATAGAAACATCATATAAAAATGACATATCATGAGTTAACAAGTAAATACGTTAATCTTGCGAAATAACATATAACGAAAGAATGAACATATTATTCAAATCTTGTTAACATGAAGCATATAAGCATGCAGACAATTCCTTTCCAAGGTTTACACATTTGATTATCATTAAAATAATTATCATGATTATGTCAAGACATTTAAACATATCAAACACATAACATGTAATCAACACATATATATATGTAATGCAAGTGATTTTACTAAGAAAAATCACATCTACTTCTTGATTGATTATTATTCCTAAGACAAGATAATTCACCAATACATGACTTAATGAAACTCAACTATTTCTATTAAAACAAAGGTGATGAAGATGTCATGATATACACAGAAATTTGACAAATATGTGTCAACAGATTTTAATCTTTGTGTTTGGAATCTAAGGTTGAATGATCTAAAGGGTGACATCTTTTATGTTGAGTTTAAGTATGTGTTATGCAAGTGATTTGATCATCTAAGACCAAGAGATGTGTTTAAGTGTGATAATGGAATATGTTAAGAACGTTCTCAATAAAGTTCTTTGGAACAAGTATCTAAATAAAGTTACCAGAGAGGTGGATATGCACATGGTTTGAGCAAGGTTTGGTTATGCACATGGTTTGAGCAAGGTTTGGTTATGATGTACGCTTGAAAGGGAATAGACACATATAGTATCTTTTAACAAGTAAGATTATCTCATAGAGTCATCATGCTTATGAAAACAAGTATGACAAGATGAGGGGAAAACTCTAGTTCATAGAACTTGCAGATGATTGTTTAAGATCATTTAGCCAATGAGGTGTGATTAAGTTTCTTGTAACACAACCGTTCATGTTGGAAGGAGAGAATGATGCATAGGATATATGTTATCCTATTATCAAGATGAAAACTAAACACATAATGTTTTTCTGAAACATCATGTTTTCCTAAATGAAGATATGAAGCCTAAGTGTTTGGATAGTCCTAAATAACCTTGGGGATGACACAAAGAATTCACTTGAGTTTCTTATGTATATTCCTCAAGAGTCATTGTTACTTGGGGTGCATGAGATTGTCTTTGAGATTTTGGATTTCAACATATGTTGTTAAAATATTGATTTGAGACATAAGCAGAAGCTTGGTGACATAGTATTACTAATACTGTGATTACTTGTGAAAGTGGTACTACTTAAACCTAGTGTTAAATGAATGTGAGCTTCATGCTCATATGATGTTGAAGGTTCTAATCCTATATTTGGTAAAGTATGGTTGAGTTGATTCAACGTGCATTTGATTTGGTATGAGTGTTTGAACAAAGGGATTTTTGAGCAATGCACTCAATAGATTCAAATGATGGTAAGAATTGAGGTGTTGTAGGGGTTTATTGTGCTATCGGTGTACTTAGGTTTTTTGGATGTTGAAGACAACAAGAATGGATACTAATTCTTACGGTTCACTAGTAGGTGACATGATTTGAGGTTTAGGGCCAGAGATAGATCACAGAGGTGAATGCGATGTGATGATGGTGAAAGTACAAGAGTATTTAGGTTTCATGGATGTTGAAGATGACAAGAATAGATACTGATTCTTGTGGTTCACTAGTGGATGAAGTGCTTAGTTATGTTTGTGAAACCTAGGGGTTGAATGTGACGGGATGAAGAACAAATGTTCTAGTTATGATAGGATAAGTGTTTTAACATACGTTGTTAAAATACTTGGGAGTTAATTTTTTCGGATATGACTTTTAATGACTACAATCATAAGTCAGATATACTTGAATATTTCGGACGAAATACTTAAGTTGTCAATCCTACTTTGAGAAAAGGATGACAAAACTTGATAGTTACCTCTATAACCTGAGTGTGAGACTCGATGTAAATTGTCTTGAAGGATGACATGTTAACCGAGTGAGGCAATATTTGTGAATACAAGATAATATCAACAGTTATGAGTTGGACTTGTGATCTGTGATATCTTTGCAAATGATGAGTTTGGATTTATTGTGAATTTGTCAAATTAACAAATCAATCTAATGGATGAGTAAAGGATAGGAGGATGAAATGAATGTGTGAAATGATCATAAATACTCAGTGGTTTACCGAAAAGGTACCTTAGAGCATTTTCATGAAAATTGAAACTGTGATTAGATATGATTATCCTATTTGGTGTTTGGTGAGATGTCCTAATCCTAATTTGAGTGAACATCACTAATAAGAATCCTAAGAACTAGAATCAATAATCTAAGGATCGGGATTAAACGGGAATTATGAAAAAGTTACTGTTGAGACTGACGGATCCAATCGCCAACAAGTGCGGATCCCATATTTGGGTTCCGCAGAATCCGCAGGGTGAGGAATGGCGGAGCCAAAGTGTACAACAGACGGAACCAAAATTTGGGATCCATCATATCTGCCATGTGGAAGTCCTAATTTTTAACAGAGAGATATGCATATTTTGCGTTACCCGCTCAAATCCCAGAAATTCTCCTAAAACATATGTAACTACTAATATGTGATAAAGTAAAACTAAAAATACATATTCTAACACACGTTTGCACATAGATCAATCTGATGATAGTAACTTACCATAAATGGATGTTAAGCCAAACCGTGGCTTAAACATGGAAACTTGATAACATCAAAGTGTTATCGTCCTGTATGACATGGTTAGTACACATAAAGGTTTAACAACAAGATAATATCCTAAAGGCATAACAATTCAACACATCATTGTTTCAATTTGTTTGTACCAAACACTCTTTTTCAAAGTTACTACATGTTTACACATTTTAACGCTTGAACAATTTTGTGTAAGACAATACTTTTCAAAACACTAAACTAGTTTTACTTAGTTATCATTCTTAAGTGAGTTATGCAAGGTTTTCATATAACATATGTAAACAAAAATATCTAAGTCTATAAGTGAAACAAACACAGTTTATCAACTTATTGCACAAGATCTAGCAAATTTCCTATTATGCATAAAACGAGCAATTGATAAACAAGCAAATAACTTATCATGGCAAAAACTTATGTATTACAAATCAACAAATGTAATCACAACATTCAACAAGAAAACAACATGTATGCAAATAACTTAGAACAGACAGTCACATAGCATAGCATAAATGAAAAGATACTTTTTGTCATTTTGCGTTTAAATATGACGATGTATGTCAAGCTTGATTTGTTTCCTTTATATTACCAAATACTTTAGTTTCAAAAGAAATCATATCAATGTTCAAAGAAAACCAACTTACATTGCCCGACGTAAAAGTTTAAGTTACTGTGTTAAAATTAAACTTAATATTTTGGACAGGTTGTAGCTTTTGATTTATTTTACCTATTTCAATTTAGATTCAGCCATGATATTATTTTTAAATGAAAGTAGACTTAATTCCCTTCAAAATGATAGGTGGCACGACTCCTACGGACTTACGGTTAATTAGTTATGATTTTTTGAAGTTTGACAAAAACTGAACACTGTACAGACGGATCCGGCGGATCCAAATAAAGGGATCCGCCCTTTATACCATTTGGATCCGCGGGACTCTGTACCAGATTCAACAAAACTCATATTTTGACATAGCGAAAGTGTGTCGGACTTGCTAGACTTAATATTAAACATATATTACACATATTTAACAACATTTCTACTTATGTGACTTGTCTAAACATTTACGTAGGTGATTTCTCAACTAGATTAATAGTTATCCCAAACACTCCCTTAAAACCCGTGTTTTTTGTAAATTAGCTTTATGCACACAATTTGACACTCAATCCTTTTAAGAAATCCTTTCTTTTGATTTTCCAAAGATATCTTCAAGCTTGTATACAAAGTAACATTTAACAACAAAATTTCTAAGTATACTTAGCGAAACATTTTTCATATTACATTCTACTTCAAAGGTAATTTGATACATGGATCTTACTCTATTTTAAAAACCATTTGTTTTGAAAATAAGAGCCACGAGGCTCTGATACAAATTGTGAAAAACGTAGAGGGGGGGGGGGTGAATACGTTTCCGTTTTAAAAACTTAAAACTAGTTGTATCAAATTTCCAATTTGGCTTGTTCTAATATGAAAGCTGTCTGTTGTAGTTTATGTCTAGCATAAACTAAAGTATGTTATCACACAAGTATTCTCAACTAATCACAACACAAGCAATCACATAATTCAAACATAAAAGTAAAGAGATAAGTAAAAGAAAGCGCAAACCGAACACGATGATTTATAGTGGTTCGGTCACGGAGCTCCTCTCCGCCCTACTCCACTCCCCGAGTACCCAACTCGAGAGTTACTTCACTAGATCAACAAGCTCCCTTTCTTAGGCGGAGAAAACTTTTACACGTTGCTTACTTCCTTTTCCGGTACTAAGCTAAACACCGGGTTCTTTACAAGGGTACAACCACTCCCATCGTCGCTTACTTCTTTTTCCGGTACTAAGCTAAACACCAGGTTCTTTACAAGGGTATAACCACTCCCGACACTCTTTGTATTTTAAGGACTAAAATACTAACCTCACTCTACTGATCTAAATGATACAATGATGGTTACAACAATGATCCATGACATAAGTGTATCATGAATATGAATGCCTACTCTATATGGACTTCCATTGATCGGAAGCCTTCAATGTATGAAGATCACAAGCTCCCTAAACTTGTTGTGATGGATCTTCATGTATGCAAGTAAGATCTTCTTCGTAGATTAGGAAGTATGCTATGGATGATGTCTCATGATCTTGAGCTTGCTTCACAGGATCATTAACAATGTATGCTTACAACATAATGAAAGTTAGTAACATTATGATCATTATAAAATGGGTGATTAATGTGTGTTTCTACATGATCAACTACTTATCTAAATGTATGCAAAGGGTAGAGGGAATGTGTATTCTAAGTGGTGAGTCTATGGGTAAACAATTGGCTGCTATTTATAGCCAACATGAATTTTGCCCCGCGGATCTGTCGGATCCCTAAATTTGGATCCGTCAGTTATGCCATTTGGATCCGTTAGAATGACAGCTAAGAGATTTTGTAAATTTTTCCAAATCTAGCACAATCTTTCCATATCTTTGTCAAGTCATTTCAAGATCTTTCAAAGTCAACTTAGTAGCTTGAAGATCTTTCCAAAATATCACCTAAATCAAATCTTACTAAATCTATCCAAGATCTTTCCAAAATCAAATTTACCTAAATCAAATCTTACTAAATCTATCCAAGATCTTTCCAAAATCAAATCATATAAAATCTATCTAAGATCTTTCTAAATCTACAAGATTTGTCAATGATGTATGCCATGATGTCATGTGTTAATATTTCTAAATTAAGAAATAAAAGTAAAACATGTAAATGTATATATGTTTGTAACATGTATGCTAGTGATCATGTAGCATGTGTAAAATGAGGTTCTAAGTATAATGATTAGCCTTTTTAAAATACTTAATTACCTAACCGTATTTTAAACATTCTAAATGGTTTGTTAAGGGTTTGATCATAACGCCACATAACAAACATGTACGAACCTGTGTTGTATCATACGAGGACTTGAGAAGTCGAGAGATGTTGAATGTATGTTGAGATAAGATAAGATTACAAGTAACTTGTACATTTTACTTTATGTATCAAGTTACATGTTTGTCATCAATCAAAACAAACGAGATTGCTTGCACTAGCAATCTCCCCAACGAGACTGCTTGCACTAACAGAACCATTACAAAAATAAATAGTTAGTATATAGACAAGCAAAAGGAAACTGGTATAGCCAAGAAATAAAGAAATGAAATTTCATAAAACTTGTGTAGTCAAAATGTAAACAATTGGCTAAAACTGTTCAACTTACAGTCACATAAAAGCAAACATAGCCGAAAACCAAACGGTATTTTATTAAGACATAAGTACTTAAAAACTTGAATAGCCGAGAACAAAGTGAAAATCCTATTTACATTAGCATATAAGTACGAGAAAATTTGTATAGCCAGAATGTAAATGTGACGGGAAAGTCTACATATATATATATATATATATATATATATATATATATATATATATATATATATATATATATATATATATATATATATACGAGTAATATTATAGCACTCGGGAAAGATAGATATGTATATATGTATTAACGAAATCACATGTATCTAAAATATAACACTCAAATTTACGATAAAAATAGATTATAAAGCACATCAAAATATATGTATATTAACACTTAAGAACGTAAAATATTGAATAGCCGAAATGCCAAACACAACGAAGACGATTAACGCGATTAGACCAAAATATTATTATACGAATGGGTTAATACACACTTTAACTGGGGATACATATATAATAACACAAACTAGTATAATAAAAACATGGCACTTAGATAAACGATAGGTGAAAACTGTAACTCACGTCGGGATATATATACGTAGGATATCAAACAAATAAGATAAACTTTAACGTCAATAAAAATATATCATCTAGTTTGAATAAAATTGTCAAACATAAAACTTTAAATTAGGTTAGTGTGAATAGTTCATGATAAGAAAACTAGATAAATTACTCGAGTTAACAACGTAAATTAAACCTTACCAATCATTAGGTAATGACCGTCACTAATAATAACATAAATATAATAACAAATAAAACTAGAGCGGATTAGACGATATATTGTTCGAAAGAAATAAGTCGTGATAGATTAATAACACAAACTCTAGAATCTAAGTTAATCCAAGAACTAATAATATATATTAACTATTAGGACAGTCCACTAGTGAAGTGATGAACGCCACAAATATTAAGTCATAACACAAGAATCAATATTTACTGACATATGAGATAGGTTACATAGTTACGATATAGGTAGGTACATACCACAACTAGACTTAAGTTAAAATCGTACCTAGACTATTAGTGATCCCAACCCCTCATTACCGTACCATTAGGATAATTATTGAGTTACATCTCACCATTTCCTTAGGAGAGACCTTAGTAACCGCACTTGCCGTCACATAAGTGACAACGACTTAAACACACTAAAACATTTAAAATTAATATCCAAAAGGAACTGAATATAATACTTGAAACTAAGACATGATTATTTAATATAGGTTGCGTGTTTATAGCCCCATTTTTACCTTTACTTGTTTTGGGGTGAGAACATGCTAAACTAATTTTTTGTGGACATAAATACTATTGTACCCAAGTTATTACGCAGATAGCCTAAGCCTGATATGTCCCCTACTGCCCGAATTTCATGAACCGTTAATTCCAGTGAGGAAGCGTGAATGTTATAAATAGATCTATTGGGAGTAACGTCCCCGTTCGGTTTGACCGGATAGGCAAACGAGCGTATACCATGTCAATTTTCAAGTGTCTGGGATAAACACTTGCTAGGGCTTTTATGATTTACATGTTCTAGAGCATGCAGAACTGTTAAAGCTTCGGTTACATGAACTTAGAGCTAGCGTAATAAAACATATACCTGACTTTTTGATGAAATTGATGTTATAAAATTTGATATATTTGTTTTAACTAAAACCTAGGAACTCACCAGCTTTTTGGTGACTTTTTTAAGCACGTTTTCTCAGGTAAGCAGGTTATGCAAGTATGGCAAGGATTGGCAAGGCGGCAGTCTTATACTTTATCCAATAAAAATTTTGATTATTGAAATTGACTTGTTTTTTAGGGACCAGTAACTTAAGGGTTGTTATACTCAGAACTAAATAATTGAGAATACTTTTCAAAAATGTGTAATTGGTTTCTTGATACCTTGTGTTATGATTTCCATTTCCGTAGCACTCCCAATGACATGTATGCTTCCGCTAAACCATATTTTGGGGGTGTTACAATATACCACAAAAGTTTGGTGTAATGCCGTTGACACATCCACATACATCTTAAATAGAGTTTTAATACGACCATTTTTGAAAAAGACTCCATACGAACTATATAGAGGCAAAAAGCCTACATTAGGATACTTTAGAGTTTTTTTGGAAGCAAGTGTTTCATTTTAAACACTAAGGATTATCTCACCAAGTTTGACCCAAAGTCTTATGAAGGTGTGCTCCTTGGATATTTGCAAAACAGCAAAGCCTATATCATTTTGAACAAAAAAACCTTAAGAGTCAAGGAATCATTGAACGTAACATTCGACAAAAGTTCACCTCCCTCTAAGACATCACCTTTGGTAGATGATGACTCAGTTGAAAGTCAAATGGTTGAAAACCAAGAAAATTTAGATAATTACAAAGAAGATGAACATTTAAATAGAGAAATAGTCAATGTCAAAGAATCTAAAAGTCATCCATTAGATAATGTCATAGGAGAAATCAATGAAAGGACCTTAAGATCAAAAGTTCAAAACCAAAGTAACTTATTTTGTTTTGTTTCAACCATTGAACCCAAAAACATAAATGAAGCTATAAAAGATGAATCTTGGGTCATAGCAATGCAAGAAGAATTAAACCAATTTGTTAGAAATGATGTTTGGACATTAGTTCCTCAACCTAAGTGTCAAACCATAATTGGAACAAAATTGGTCTTTAGAAATAAAATGGATGAAAATGGTGTAGTGTCTAGAAACAAAGCTAGGCTTGTAGCTCAAGGCTATAATCAACAAGAAGGTATTGACTAAGACGAAACATTTGCTCCGGTAGCTAGGCTCGAGTCAATTAGAATATTACTTGCATATGCATGTGCACATGACTTTAAACTTTTTCAAATGGATGTCAAAAGTGTATTTCTTAATGGTTTCATAAATGAGGAAGTGTATGTCGCACAACCTCCCGGCTTTGCCGACTTTGAAAAACCTAATCATGTCTACAAACTTAAAAAAGCTTTATATGAACTTAAGCAAGCACCAAAAGCCTGATATGATCGACTTAAGACTTTTCTAGTTGAACATAAGTACACCATGGGACTAGTAGACAACACTCTTTTCACTAAGAAAAAGGGATCACATATTATCATAGTTCAGATATATGTGGATGACATCATATTCGGATCAACTTGTCAACAGTTATGCGACGATTTCTAAAAAATCAAGCATGACGAGTTTGAAATGAGTATGATGGGAGAACTAAACTTTTTCTTAGGCCTCCAAATAAAATAGTTAGAAGATGGGATATTCTTCAACCAATCTAAGTATATCAAGGATATGCTTAAGAAATTTGGTCTTGAAAACTCCAAACATATGGAAACACCCATGTCTTCGGAAACTAAACTCACCAAGGATGAAGAAGGTGAATCCGTAGATAACACTAAATATAGAGGAATGATTGGTAGTCTACTCTATCTCACGGCTAGTAGACCCGACATTATGTTTAGTGTTTGTCTATGTGCTTGCTTTCAAGAAGATCCTAAAGCACCCCATCTTGAAGTCGTCAAACGAATATTTAGATACATTAAAGGTACTACACACTTAGGATTATGGTATCCCAAAGGAATGGGTGTTGAAACCATAATGTATGCCGACTCAGACCATGTCGGTGACTGTCGATAGAAAAAGTACAAGTGGTATTTGTACTTATGTTGGGCATTGTCTTACCTCATGGTTTGCGAAGAAACAAACGGCTCTAGCAATTTCAACAACCGAAGCCGAGTACGTGTCAGCAGAAAAATCATGCCAATAAGCTCTCTGGATGAAACAAGCTCTTGTCGACTACGGAATTCAACTCAACGACATTCCTATTCTTTGCGACAACAAAGGAGCTATCGATCTTAGTAAGAATCCAGTTTAACATGCTAGAACCAAACACATAGAAATCCGTCATCACTTTCTTCGCGACAATGTTGAAAAAAGAAACATCTCAATCGAGAAAGTATCCTCAGAAGACAACATTGTCGATATTCTCACGAAACCTCTTAAGTGAGAACCTTTTAACCTTCTTAGACTTGGTTTAGGATTAATGGAACCTAATGTGTAGTTAAAACCTTAGCTTAAACCTTAGTTTAACCAAACACGACAAAAATAACCAAGAACCAAAACTATCCCCGCGGAACCCTTCGACAACAAGGACGGAACCTTGATTTTGGTTCCGCCCTATCCGTGGGTTCCTGAGTCAGCTTTAAATATATTAAATAAATACTCCTTTTCTCCTACCAACAACACACAAGCAACACCAACTCGTCCCATAGCAAACCATTCTCAGAACTTAGGCTTTCTACCTCAACCAATTTGTGTTTTAATCCACTCTGTAAGTATCCCAACTATATCTACATTCCTGATCTGAGTCTAGGATTTCTATTTCTTGCACAAAATCAAAACTTGGGGTTTAGGCATCTTTTTGTAAAATCAGGTAGCATATTTGTTAAATTACATAACTAATCATGTTTCCCTTAGTTAGGAATTGCATATTGTAAGACATTATCATAATTTACCAAAAACCCCATGTCAAATTCTTGCAAAAATCTTCTCA
Organism: Artemisia tridentata subsp. tridentata; assembly: GCA_021014915.2. Classification (NCBI taxonomy): domain Eukaryota; kingdom Viridiplantae; phylum Streptophyta; class Magnoliopsida; order Asterales; family Asteraceae; genus Artemisia; species Artemisia tridentata. The sequence continues at coordinate 506,457,461 of CP139508.1, forward strand.
CTATTAGGAGAAACAATTTTTCACGGTGTTCATACAAATAAAAACGTTATGTTTAAAACATCATTTGCATAATGTCTCTTGAATGCTAAAGGGAATACATAACTAATATGTATTTTCGGGTACATTCAATCGAAGTTACATTGAATTAGGAGCGTTTGGGTTATCTCTCATTTTGTTACAAAATTTGCTAAACAAAATTTTCGTGCATTAAAAAAAGTCGAGATAACTACACCTCCACATTGTCCCCATATAGGCACACACTAGAACATTATATCTATACTCTCGCTAGTTTTAACTAAACTATGTAATTTTTGTATCTAGGATAAAATCATGTCTCCCGCAACCTACTACGATCACAAGGATACCCTTAACTACCTCCCAAAACACCATACGACTAAGGGACTTACAACAGAACAAGTTAAGATCTTTAAGGCCTTAGAAAAGAGATGTGTTTACGAGGGTAGAACCATAGACCCTTCCTTTTTAGAAGAAACCAAGATTCGCCAACAATTAGCTACCATCAACTTCGATTATCTCTTGGACATTGACGAACCTATATGTACTAGATTTGTGTTAGAATTTTATGCTAGTGTTGTCCTTAGCACTAATGATTATGGTCTCATCTCCATCCATTTCAAGGTCAATCAATCCCAATTCAACATTTCCTTGAACCAATTTGCGGAAGTCCTACGAATTTTGGGTGAAGGTACTTGCCTTTACACCAACAAATGGTCTTTGTCAACCCTTGATTCTATTGTCGATCGTATGCCTCCATACGACACTCCCTTGACACCAAAAGAGATTAACCGGGATCATCGCTTCCTCTCTAGGACCACCCACACTAGGAAAACCTGACAAGGCAATGAGGTCAATAGAGACCCGTTTGGCATGGAGCTAAACGAACTTAGGCCACAATTTAAGAAATGGGAAGAAATTCTTCAGGCCAACGTCTTGTGCACTATAGGGAATAGAGACCACATCAATGCTAGCCTTTGCTACATGCTTTATTGCATGTCAACTCATCAACCTTTCAACCTTGCTTACTATGTTGCCAAGAGAATGGCCGACATTCCATTGTTAGGAACCACCGCCATGCCATACGGGATGCTTCTCACCCGTCTTTATAGAGCGTTTGCACCTATCCCTCCTAATGCTAGAGGTTTTTGCCCTGACTACTTCCTCATTCCTCACACATTTTTACCCTTGAGTGACAAGAGAGTAGCCAAGTTGAAAAGAAAACGTCCTCATCCACCAACTCCTCATCATCATCATCCATGAGCGAGGATGACGGACTCCCAAACTCTAGGATTCCACCTCCGAAATATATGAACCAACTTCCATGAAGAGTTCAAGCAAACGAGAGGGATGTTCAAGAACATCGGGCGTTGGCTAATGAAGATCAACAAGAAACTTGACAGGCAGTGAGGTTAATGAGTGTTTGGTACAATCGGTTTTAAACAATGATGTGGTGAATTTTTATGTTTGTAGGATATTATCTTGTCGTTGAACAACTATGAAAACTAACGTGATCATGCAGGGCGATAACACTTTGATGTTATCAATTTTCTACTCTTAATCCACAGTTTGGCTTAGCTTCTAATATTAGTAAGTTCATTAGCCCCAATTTGATCTATATGCTTACATGTGTTAATACCTGTTTTTTTGTTATAGTTCAATCACAACTAATTAATTACACATGTTTTAGGAAAATTTACAGGATTTGAACGGGTTTCGGGCTTTCAAAAATGCCCACTGTCTCGATTTTTTGCTCGGCGGATATGGCGGAACCAAAAAGAGGGTTCCGTCTGTCCAATTTTTTGGTGGCGCCAAAATATACCCAACGGATCAGGCGGAACCAAAAACAGGGATCCGCCTGTGTAGTCGTTTGGTTCCGCCTTCCAACAGCTACATTTTTAAATGAGTAAATTACACCGTTCGTCCCTATGGTTTGGGGTCCATTTCATTCTCAGTCCCCATTTTTTATTTCTTGCTTTTTTCGTCCCTATATAGTTTCAATTGCACGCTGTTGGTCCCTAAATCAAATTTGAGCTAACGCCGTCTGTTAACTACTAAGAAAGCAAGGGTAAATTGGTCTTTCTACCTTATAACATATAGCAAATGGTTTATTTAATCTACTTCTAACCTAAATTAAACACATACGCACACAAGAACACATTCAAGAATACAATCACTATTGAGAAATCCACTCCCCTTAGATTCGAAGATAGTGTATTATCATTGTGGAAAACGTGCAGTGGTTGTTACATCATGGACACCAACGAATCCAGGTCGAAGGTTTTATGCTTGTCCTGATAGGGTGAAAGTTTTTAATTTGAAATTTTGATTTTTAGGGTTTAATGATTATTGATTAAAGTGGGTAATTATTTTAAATGGTTTTCTTGTATAGAACTCTGATTGCAGGTTTATTGATTTCAAGGACCCCCCCAATGTGCCAGCGTTCAGTTCAAATCATACCTGGACTCTTAAGGAATATCAACAACCTTCAAGCCAATTTGAAACAAGTTCAAGATGATCGTGATAGGGTCAAGAAATACCTGATTAGGACTTAGATTGGAATTTGCTTGTTCGTTTTGTTCAAGATATTAGCTTAGACTGGTAAGATGTTGTAGGTTGTTGGCCTTATTAGTTGTTTAAGTTGTAACAACAACCTATGTTTTGTATTTTGGTACTCTTTGATGAATGAATGGGTTGTTATGTAGTTACTGTTTTTGTGTTTACTTATTGGTCAATGAGTTGGGTAAAAATCAGTAAAATGTAATGGTTACATGGGTTGGTTTAAAATTGGGCAAATGATGGTTACATGGGTTGCATTCACAGTTAACTAACATAGTTCATTAAAGATGAAAATTGACTTTGAAAAGTCAAATTACATAGTTCCTAGGATTACAACATTTTTATTCTAGGTCATACAAGCATTACATAAACAATCAGACTAAGCCCTTTTGTTTTTTCCATTCCCTTTTGAACCACCCATGGGAATTTTGGCTACAAAGGGCTTGATTTTAAGCAATTCACTAGTCTCCTTATTTGTCAAGCCCAAAACCTTCTTCCTCTCATCAAAAGCCACCTTATCAAGCTGTTTTGGGGTAAGACTGCTGCTAGGTTCACTTTTTTTTAAACTTGAATAGTTTTTTGGGAAGTAATCAGCCCATGAACCTTCATAAAATGAGTCATCACTTTCACTACTTGAGATGTTAATGATCTCTGCACACACACAAAAAATAAAGTCAGCAGTATTGGAGAAAGAAAAAATAAAGTCAGCAGTTTTGGGAAAAAGACCTTGTTTGATGTTCACCAACTGCTTGGAACTCATGTTTTTAGTTTGGGTGGATATGCAAATGACAATCACCAACTGCCATTTTATAAAGCCTATTTCAATTGGGTTGGTTTGAGTTCCAAGAAAAATAGTAGTATGCAGAGTAGCTGCATTGATTCCTGAATTCACAGTCCTTATGCATGTGAGTATTGACCAAATAAGTGAGAAAAAAATAGTAGTATGCATGTGAGTATTGACCAAAATGGATAAAACAATCTCACCAAACTGTATACCATGGATAAAACAAACTCAACACAATGGATAAATTTCACTCTGCAAACATGGATCAAAAACAAACTCAGATGTACACAGCTGTATACCATGGATAACACAAACTCACCAAATTGGACCAAACAAACTGAATAAAAAAGGGAAACAGATAACCAGTGACTCCATTCACATACTAGATTGTAGCAAAATGGAACACATTGTTTGGTTGCATATACTGCAACATTAAACAACCTAATTTCAAGTACAGACATACAAAAGGAAAATTAGACAATTACAATAGTTTTGTGCATATACTGCAACATTAAACAACCACATTACACTTGTTTTTTTCCCTTGTTGGCAGTCTTTTTGGTCTTCTTGACTGTGTTACCACCAGCAGCAGGCTCACTCTCAGATACTGCCCTTTTCTTGCCTACATTACTTCTTGGTCCTTTGCAGCTTCTCTTGTTGTGTCCCTTTGTCTTGCACAACTCACAAGTAACTGTCTTGTTCTTCCTAGATAGCTTTCCAGTGTTCACCAATGGGATGTCCTCACCTAAAGACTTCTTTCTTGCTTTCTGTGGCCTACCAACTTGGGGATGATATTTTGGAGGAAGGATACTGGTTGGAATTGGACACTTTGGCCAGAAGCTCTTGTGTCTAATGGGATTGATGTGGTGACTGTACACTTCCCTCCATGTTTGTAGCCTATAACATGGATGCACCCAACTTTCAGGCAACCCTACCTCAATGTTATTGGCTGCCATGTTCCAATTAGCTGCAACTGCATGCTTACATGGCAACCCTGTCACTTCCCATTTTCTACAAGTGCAGTTCATGTTCTGCACATCAACCACACATACATCCCCCCAAGGGCCAGTAACACAATACAAATGACCCCCATTAAATTGAGCAATGCATTCACTTGCTTCAGACTTCACTACATTAAACAACCTAGTAGCAGTGGGTGTAAGTGGGCCATCACTTTTCTCAATAACTTTTTTCACATTTACAATCCTTTTCATTTAGTATGCTCTGGCATACTCAAGGGTACTTATTATAGGCCTATACCTACCATCAATTAACTGACCATTAAAAACTTCACTTATGTTGCTTAACAACATATCAGTTTTAGCCCTCCCTGTTAAACATATGCTAATTAGACAACTAGTATATTAAAACATGAAATTTTAGGTAACAATTGATTTTTTTTACCTGAGAAGTGTGATCTAGCCCAGTGCATTGGTGGTATCTTTGCTAGCCAGTCATGAATCCTAATTTCTTAACCATATCATTAAGCTCATGTATTGAGAACTCATCAATATCAATGCAGTCAAAATAAGCAAAGTCACCATTTACATAACTCCTACCAGGTGAATCAGTGAAGATCCCAGCATAATTAATCTTCAACGAAAACAGAGCATCTGTGTTTTCCTCTCTATTTGTTGAGAAATCAAAAACAAAAAAAAAATAAATAAAAAATAAAAAATTAGGGTTTGGTTAAAATGAGGGAAATTAGTGTTTTCCTTCCAAAATTCAATAATAACTTGTAAATGATCAAATGACATTGAAACAACCATAAAATTATTCAAATATTGATAGGAAAAACTTAAAAACCGTATCATACCGTAAGCTTCATAGACATCAATATCATCCTTTGATTCAGGCATTGACCATTGGTTTGTCGACGCCACCATTGCATTACCCTTTTCAGATTAAGGGTTTCGGTTTTAAGGAAGATGAAAAGTTAGGTAAGGGAAATTTGGGGGGAAAGAAATTGGGTTAAGTCTGATAAAGAAACCCTTTTATTATATGTTATAAGATAGAAAGACCAATTTACCCTTGCTTAGTTAGTAGCTAACAGACGGCGTTAGCCCAAATTTGATTTAGGGACCAACAACGTGCAATTGAAACTATATAGGGACGAAAAAAGCAAGAAATAAAAAATAGGGACTGAGAATGAAATGGACCCCAAACCACAGGGACGAACGGTGTAATTTACTCTTTTTAAATTCTTCGTATAATCCCGCACTTTAGATAATTGATTCTTGATTTAGGATACCTTTACTGATATTCCATCACATTAGGAATATCTTAGCAACCTTAGACAAATAGGAATACAATTTCCTACCAAAACTTGAAAATTCAAATTTTCACTCAAGTTACCTTTCTCTAACAAACAAGGATCCCTCAAAATGGTTCCTTGCAATCCGTGGATCAATCACATCATTAGATTTTCCACTCACCTTTATGCATTTACTGCATATCTTCTTTATCTCACTCAACTCTATCTTATTGGATTGACTTTGTTGATTTGATATACTTCTCTTCCAGTTCCAAATCATTGTAAACCACCATCTTTGTATGGTTTAACATCAAATCCAAACACACTCTTCCATAAACCTTGGAATCTATAAATTGAAGCTTTTAGATGATCATTTCTCACACCTTCACTACCATTTCTAAGCAACATTTCTGCATATCTCAACCTTCTCCCTCACAATGACCAAATCAAACAACTCCTCATCATCAAGACCTCAACGAAGAACCGCTAGGATAAGTGTCCGACCATGTTGCTTTGTCAACATAAACTCTTCATCCTCAGAATCATCACCTTTGAACATCTCATCCCCAATAAGAGATGAGCACTTCCTTACCTTGTCAACACCAACACCACCACATATCCACCACCTACCAAAACACCAGTGGCCACCACACCACCTCCCGTACCACACTGGTACAGAAAGTGGCTTTCGTCACACCAAAAATGTGTGACGATATGCATATAGTCACACACGTTTTTTTGGGTGTGTGTGACGAAAAGTCGCGCCACCGTAGGTAGCATATGGTCACATTGTTTAGTTTGTGGTCATTTTCATTGAAAAAGAGTGACCAAAACCCGAATATGTGTGACTAATTAGGCACAAGTTTTGTTGGATTTATCAGTATGTGTGACCATTTCTCATCCTATGGCCACATGAATATATAATAAATGTGACGTTTGTGATGATTTAGTCATACAACGTGTGTTGTTTTTTCGAGTTAGTCACATATAATTTAAAAAACAGTGGCCAAAAGTGTTAATAAGTGTGACCATATGCTGTTTAAAGTGAAGAAATGTGTATTTTGTGTGACTATTGATCATCCAATGGTCACATGAATTTTTTGTTTGTGTGGCCTTTTGTAATATTTAGTCACACAAAGCATGTTTGTTTTGGGTATTTAGTCGCATACAATTAAGCAAAAAGTGGCCAAACGTGTTAATAAGTGTGACTATATGCTGTTTAAATTGAAAAAAATGTGTATTTTGTGTGACTATTGATCATCCAATGGTCACATGAATTTTTAGTTTGTGTGGCCTTTTGTAATATTTAGTCACACAAAGCATGTTTGTTTTGGGTATTTAGTCACATAAAATTAAGCAAAAAGTGGACAAAAGTGTTAATAAGTGTGACCATATGCTGTTTAAAGTGAAAAAATTTGTATTTTGTGTGACTATTGATCATCCAATTGCCACATGATTTTTTTTTTTTTTTTTTTTTTTTTTTTGTGGCCTTTTGTAATATTTAGTCACACAAAAGAATTAAACAAACAGTGACCAAAAGTGTGACTATATACATCTTTTAGTCACATTTAAGAAATCAATATATATCAAAACAAATTCAAATATATATCAAAACAAATTCAAATACAATAAAATTGGAATGTATATAACTGAACCAAATATAAAATTCGTATATAACTCTATAACCTAAGACCTCCTTTTATACACCAAAGAGTCCTAGTCGGCTTACAATACTTTTCTAAGTATCTATAATCTTTTCCATAAACAACTAATACATATCATATAAGCAGTACTAACTATATGAACCAACAGTACTAACTTATAACTAACAGTTGTAACTAATACACTAGCAGTATTAACTTCAAGCAGTCTCAATCTCTGAGCAGTATTAACTTGGTATACCTTATCTTGGAATTCTTTTTCTGCTTCGGAAGATTCAAATGCATTGCCGTCATCCCAGCTGGCAGCAAGATGCTTAGCCAATGTTGTAGGATATTTCGGCTCATGATGATACATGGCACTTGTTGGTGACTGTCAAACATACGCTAAATTCATTTCCTAAACTTACCTGCCTTGGTCATCACCTAGCCTCAGTGATGATATCACTACTTCAGCAGATACGTCATCAAAGTAGCCCTCCTGCATCTCAAAATTGAATTATAGATTTCAGTATCAATATAACAATCCAGAAATACAGTACTGTTGCAGACACACTAATCATCATCTACAAATACAAATATAAAGATTATGATAATGATAACTCTAGAAATATAACCAAAAAAAAGTTCCAGTATTACCTCGTCACCTTGACCAAGAGTTACATGTCCCTGCCATCAGAATAATGAGTAAGGCGTAAATTTTTGTACAAAATACTACACAATTGAACTAATACAAGAGAACCTTCAACATACCTCTTCACCCTCCTCATTATCATACACATTGTATCTAAATGCCTGGCTTAGATTATTTGCTAGAGCAGCGACATCATAGTCTGTGCATATTAACAGATTCTCTTTTGTCAAAATTTACATAAGTAATAGCACACCTGAATATGTGTCTGAATGCGGCTGTCGGTATTTGTCAACTGCATGATTTTATTGGCAATTCGTATGATATGCCCAAGGTTCCCAAGTCAAGGTGCGTTTCTTCCGGTAGCTGGCAATGTAGGCTGCATATGTAACCAGTTTGGTAACCTTCATTTCATCTTTAAATGGCCAAAGTTTTAATTCATGTTGTTAAGCTACTTGGTCTGCTTCACATGTCTCGTAACCTGATCTTGTACTTTTACGGCTTTTCACTGCAAAACAAAATCATAATCAGTCGAATAACCAGAGAGTAATCAGTTGTGTACATAAACTAAAGATAATCGCGCCATACCTGGACTAAATACTTTAATGCATTTTGTTACAGACTTCATGGATGTCACTGAATTTGGTCCTGCTACAGCAGTCAAGAACCAAGTTAGACAGAAAATATATAAATGGTTATGAAAGAGAGGGAAAAAAAAGGATATTGGTAATATGTTACCCAGCGCATTCATGTGACTGTGGAAGACATTCCAGATATGAGCTCGCTACCTAATGTTGCAGGACATTAATTGAACCCTTTACATGATTTGTCTAGTTGTTTTGCCCTCTTCGCGATTTAAAGTAACCTTTTTACATCACTAGAGACTCTGACCTCTCAAACAAGCAAACAAGCTCTTAATGAAAGTATGCAGATCCCACTCTGACCCTATGAAGCCCTCACTACCTAATGTTCCAGGACATTACTTGAACCCTTACGTGATTTGTCTAGTTATCCCCACTCTGACCCTATGAAGCCCTCACTACCTAATGTTGCAGGACATTACTTGAACCATTACGTGATTTGTCTAGTACTCTAGTTGTCTTGCCTTCTTCGGGATACAACAATCACATTTTTCATCACTCGACACTCTGACCTTAACAGACACTCTCAAAGAAGCTCTTAATTATAGTATGCAAGTAGTCAGCATAATTTAGACGACAATTAGATACTTACCAGAGCACACTAAGATACCAAACATTAAAACCTTCAGTTAACAGAAAATAGATATCTAGACATAATAATCCTTTCATGTCAATATAGCAAGATAGCAACTGCACTAAATTTGGTCTGACACTAGCCCATGTACAAAAGGTTTACATTATATCGATTAGTCTTTACCTTAGATAGACCTATAACTGTAAATACATTTGTGATGAGTAGTTGTCAAAACATCAAACCCTTTAGTTTTGTCAGCAGTTAACATGACATTAAGAAAAGAAAAAAAAAATCCATGTAAAAATTAGCTCTTTTATAAACTTATGTTGACTTTTGGAGTCAATTGTGTGACTTTAGCTGCATAGTTGAAAAGCTTGGAATGTTTCTCAACATGTTAAGCCTTTTCAGCTTCTTTTAACATGATGCCACTCCAGATGAATCCATGATATTCTCTTTGAAAGACTGAGGTTTGACTCCACAGGTCAAAAGTGTGACCATTTCAATTTATAAACCTGATAGGATTTTGCGTTTCTAAAAATATTTCTTTGATTTTAATAGATTATGCAATGAATTAACTACTATAGTATATAGTAGCCTAATAATATTTAAAATATGTAAAGATAATATGACCATGAGCAATTGAGCATAAGACCTTTGATGGCTAACTCTTTGGTCACGCCATAATCTGTTGACATATTCTTGAGCACATCCAGATCTACTTCATTACCCTGTATCAGAAATATGAATCGAATCAGCACAGCAAATTGTACCAAGTAAATCAGTGAGCATATATTTAAGGGATTAAAAGTTGAATTATCCTTGAGGTTAAATGTAAGATTGGATGACTATCCCTAAACATAACTAATGAATATCTGATTTGGATTCTTCTAGTCACAATAAGAATTGAATAGCTGAGTTACGATACTCACCAAGTCCATGTGGTTGTAACCTTCAATCTCTGTGTCTACACAACGATGGCGGCATAAGTAGGCCGTTGGATGGGGTTGTTCTCCGGTTGCCCGAGATGGGAGGGTTCCATTGTGTATAAAATCAATCGACCGAAGATCGAATAAGAATGTGTTTAGGGTTTTAGGGTTTGTGAGAATATGCAATGGTTGGTTGTGTTGTTGGTGAGGAGAGTTATTTGGGATGGTCAATCAAATATTTAGCAAGGAGGGGCAATTTGAATTTGGGAAAAAATTTAGGCGGGCCTCGTGAAAAGTTGAGAGGGAAATTTTATTTTAGGAAAAATTAAGTATGGCACATGTAAAATATTACTTCATATGATTTAGTCATTTTTAAATAATATGTGACAAACTTGACTATATGATTTAGTCACTTTTAAATAATGTGTGACAAACTTGACTATATGATCTAGCCACATACACAATTACTTTATGTGACCATATATGGATTTTGGTCACACAGTTCAATTGTGTGACATATATTTGTCACATATGTATATATATAGTGTGACTAATGTTTCAAACTTGTTTGTATCTATCACACGTCCCAAATTATAAGTGACTAAATAAAAAAAAAAAAAAAAAATTACCAATTACCTCTAGTCACGTAAATATTCAAATGTGTGACAATGAAATTCTGAAATGGTCACACAAATCGGATCAAGTGTGGCTGTTTATTTTATTCTGGTACATTTAGTCACATAAATATCTGACTGTGTGGCCGTTCAAAAAACAGCATGTGTGACTAAATCCCATATTTGTACTAGTGCCATCTCAAATATCAAGATCACCATCACCTCCTGAATCACCTAAACTTCAACCCATTGAGTTGTTTGCCACACCACCAACCTCTCCTCACCCATACTTAGAAACCTTGGAAGACCTTCCACTTAGATCCACCAATCTACCACCAATGCCCTTTGAGGTTGAACCTCCCCAACCACTACTCTTCCACCCTATTTATAGGGAAATTCATGATCCTCTCTACCGTGATCAAGCTCCACCACCTCCACAACCTCTCTCACCAACCTCCACTCTCCAAGCCATTAACAAGTCAATGTGGATCAACCATCCAGAAACTCAAGGCAAAATTAACGAGGAACTTGACCGCCTCTATGCCTTCTCAAACATGGTGGATTCCCACCTAAATGAAGCAATGGATTTACAATCCACTTTGCTTGCATCCATCATGTCTCCCACCTATGTTCCACCACCTCCACCATCAAACCACCAACCAACACCACCACCACCAACAAACGAACCAACCCTTCCACCAAACTTCCCTCTCCATGGTTGCTCTATGTGTGAGCGAACCACCCATCTCACTAAAAGAACCAACATTTTGGTTCATGAGTTGCAAAACAAGATGCGGTTTATCTTGAACCACATTCTTGAGCACCTCAATGCTCTCTCTCACCCATCTCAATAGATGCTCACTAGGAGCTTTTCTTAGGATTTTTTTTTCTTTTATAGGATTTTATTCTAGGATTTTCTTTTTCTAAGTTAATTTCTATTTTTTCCTTTGTAAGCATCTTAATTTGCGACTTTTGTCACAAATAATTTTAAATGAAAGGTGTTTGTTGATGTTCATGTGTTGATTGTGATCACTCATTATGCATTATATGGTTGGATTGAGTCTTTATATGGTTGGTTTGAACTACTTGGTTTGAACTATTATGCTTGGTTTGAACTATTGTGCTTGGTTTGAACTATTATACTTGGTTGAATGGGTTGAACTATTATACTTGGATTGAACCTTTGTGTTATATCTCTCATTACTTATGCATCATATTACTTGGTTGGTTTATCCACAACTAACATTTGTTTTGTAGCATTTTTCATCCTTGCATCATATACATTGGTACCCTAGCAACGGGGAGTATTGATCAAGGGGGAGCTAATCATGCACTAACCTTTGTTTTTGTAGCTTTCTTAGTTTATGCATCATATACTTGGCACTCCAATTAGAGGGAGTATTGTCAAAAGGCGAGCTATTTAAGCACTAAAAATCCATGCATCATTCTACTTGGTACTCCCATTAGGGGGAGTTTTGACCAAGGGCTATACACTACATTCCGCTTTGCATTTCCTCTTTTTGTTTTGACAAAAAGGGGAGATAATATTAAACTCATACATTACATGTTTTATGCTTAAATTGATTTCAAAACTTGCATAAAACTAGTTTAATCTATATTTTTAAAAGACTTGCACTTTATTAATTTCATTGCTAAAAATAAACTTTATGTTTTGTCATCAACAAAAAGGGGGAGATTGTTAATACAAATATCGTCTAAAAAACGTTATTTATATTTTACGATCTTTGCTATATTTTGTTAATGACAATTATAAACTTTATCTTTAGCAAAGAATAAATATAAGTTAAGTCTTTTACAAATATAGTTACAAGCCTTTAAAACTCATAACATGCTACATACATGATCACTAGTTTATACATGTTACATACATTTACATTTACATATTACATTTTATTTCTTAATATGGAATATGTGCAATGACATCATTGCATACATCACATTGATATCTTTAGGATATCTTGAAGATCTTAAGAATATCTTGGATTGATCTTCACTCAAACATTAGATTTGAAAATATCTTGGTTAGATTTGGGAAAGATATTTGAAGATTTGCTGTCAGGCTTTGGCGGAACCAAACAGCATAACGGACGGATCCCTTGAATTGGATCCGTCCCATCCGTGGTTTGTTCTTACAGTTTGCCTATAAATAGAAAGCCACTCATTCATGTTTACTCATCACTCTTAAGCATAAACAACATGTTAGACTCGTTTCCCGGAATACAAATAGGCCCCAGCCTAGATGAAAATGGATTAAGGACTTTACGTGAGTGGCCAGTCAACGAATGTTGCGTAGTGGTCAAACCCGATAGTCAACTAATAGTTAAAGAATGTGTAGGTGGATATAGAAAATATGATGTATAACTTAAATGACTAAAGTTGTTAAGTTGTAAACATGTTATAAAATGTGATGTGGCCAAAATAGAAGGAATGAGGCTTGAGGGGCCTATTGTGCCAATTAGTCAAACTCACCTCCTACATTAATCTGGATACTTCCACTAGTACCAGGAGATTTCCAGGAGATATGTGTGGGAGTTGGGTGTGTCGAACCAGGAGGAAAAGAAGAGAAGACCATCATGTCTTGATGGTCAAATTGAAGAAGGATTAATGGTCTAATACTAGTAATGTGCCCCTAGTGATAATCCTTATGCAAGTAAGTAACTTTATTCATGTTGAAGTAATGATTTATAAATTAGGGTTCATGTACCTAATTTGGGGGAATTGGGTAAATGATGGTTTTTTTAGCTAATTAAATGGATTATAGTGATTATGAGACTAATGGTATTGAATTAAAGTTAATAATTTTATAGTTTAATTATCATATAATCAACATATGATTATATGACAAATTTAAGAATTAATGAAGTGAACTAATGGTTGTATAAACCATTGTTATAGTATTTTTATTGTATGTTTATATTTTAAGATTGTGGTTTAGGATGCTTTGTGAGAAATGGATGATGATAATGAGTATGATGATTGAAGATGATGATGATGGTGGTATTTATGATAGTAGCTTAGCTTTGGAACTAAGGTAAGTAACTTGTACTAAATCATATGTTATATGTGTGTTAGCCATATATGTGTTATGATTGTAATAAAGTTTAGTACTTGGATTGAGTTATGAATGAAGGTTAGGAAAGTGGCAACTAGCTATAAGTTAGTCAAGCTAATACACGACTATTTGCTAGCGTGACTTGTTGTGGCTTATGTGATGAATGTTTATGTGGTAATTTGAGTGTTATGGTTTGGAAATAAAGTAAGTGATCATGATGATTATGTGTTAATATATATATATATATATATATATATATATATATATATATATATATATATATATATATATATATATATATATATATATATTGTTGGGAATTAAACTGATAGTTGGTACTGCTCATACATAAATTAGTACTGCTGAAGATCGTTCAAGAATACACTATCAGTACTAAGTCAGTTAGTACTGTTGGAACAAGAAGTTAGTACTGTTAATAAGATAAAGATGAAAGTCGTGTGAAGATATATATGGAAAAGATGTAATGTATATCTTATTAATATAGACTTATACGGTAGATGGTTTACTTGTAAAGGACTCCTTGTCCTATAAAAGGAGATCCTAGGTTAAGTTTTATGTACATGCATTATTGATAGAGCTTTACGATTTCATTGTAATTCATGTGATATTCCAAGATCACTCGTAATATATTGAAGCTATAATCGTTTGGTTAAACTGTGTGTTATCATTCTTACTGTTACATTCATACAATCACATACAATCACCAAACACTAAATCTTCTAAGTACTTGGTAGTAAATTCCGCGTGCTACTAAGTATATACTCAAAGTATCTCCAACACAATTCGTGTGTTTAGATCCGGTCAAGTGGTATCAGAGACAGGTTTCTGATACTTTGAGAATTAGAAGATCCAGAAGTTCTTACCAAGAAGATGGACATGGAAACACCCCAAACCTCAATTCTTGCCAAACTTCCCATGCAGAAACAGAATGAATACGATATATGGCGGCTCAGAATTGAACAATATTTCATGGTGCAAGACTATTCACTATGGGATATCATTATCAATGGTGATTCCTTCAAACCGACTACTTCTGAGGAAACACATGCTGATGGTTCCAAGACCACAAAGCTCAATACTGAACCAGTGACTAATGATGAGAAAATTAAGAAGAAGAATGATCAGAAGGCTAGGAATTTGTTTCTCATGGCAATTCCTAATGATCAAGTGTTAAACTTTAGCCACTATGAGACTGCTAAGACTCTTTTTGAAGCAGTGGTGGAGAGATTTGGTGGCAACGAAGCTACCAAGAAGGCTCAAAGAACTCTACTTAAACAGAGTTATGAGAACTTCAGTTCCTCAAGCAGTGAAACTTTGGATCATATCTTTAATAGGCTTCAACGGAGCATTAGTCAACTTACTGTGTTAAAAATTGTGATTCCACAGGAAGATCTTAACATGAAGTTTCTTAATAGCCTACCTGCTGAATGGAACACTTATGTTGTGGTTTGGAGTAATAAACCAGAGCTGGAGAAGATGACATTGAATGAACTCTACAACAATCTCAAGATTGTTGAGCAGAAGGTAAAGAAGAGTGGAAGCACTAGTTCTAGTTCTGGAAACATAGCATTCCTATCATCTTCCAACAATAACAGTTCTGATGATGTTGAAGCAGTTGCTACTGTTAGCCCTAAAGTTAGCACTACTAGTGTAAAAACTAGTACTGCTGGCTTGACTGAGGAGACCATATATGCATTTGTATCAGAACAATCTGGTGGGTCTCAAATCTTCAATGAAGACCTTCTTCAGATTGCTGAAGATGATTTGGAAGCTATGGATTTAAAGTGGCAGTTGGCCTTGATAAGTATTAGGGCTAAGAAGTATTATCAAAGAACTGGGAACAAGATTACCTTCAATGGAAGAGATGTAGCTGGGTATGATAAGTCCAAGGTGGAGTGCTATAATTGTCATAAGATAGGGCACTTTGCCAGGGAATGTAGGAGCCCAAGACAGCAAAACAACAAGAGTCAGAATAGGAGGACAGTGAATGTGGAAGAAACTTCTTCCTCAAAGGCAATGGTTGCTGTGGATGGAGCTGGTTTTGATTGGAGCTTTATGGAAGAGGAAGTGGAACCAGCCAACATTGCATTGATGGCCTTTTCAGACTCTGAGGTACATATAGTTAAAAAATGCTCAAACACTTGTCATGCTTTAAAAGATTATGAAACTCTTAAGAAACAATATGATGATCTTAGAGTAGAATTTAATCAAGTGAATTTTAGTCTGTCTAATCATAAAAGAGGACTAGCTGTTTTGGAAGAACAACTTGATTTTTATAGAAAGAATGAGTCTAACTTTAATGATGATATAGCTGTGTTAAAGAGAGATTTGCAACTGAAAGATGACAAGATGAGTGGACTTGTATATGAACTAGAGACACTTAAGAAAGAAAAAGAAAATATAAAGTTAAGTGTTGACACTCTAGAGTACACATCAAAAGGGGTACAGAAAATAGTAGAGAGTCAAATACTTAATAAAGCTAAATCTGGTTTAGGTTACAAGTCTGTTGCACCCCCAAATAGAGGAATGTTTGTCCCTCCAGGAATTGATTTGGCTCATACAGGTTTAGAAGAGTTTAAGGATATGGATTTTCCTGGATATGGTACTAAAATTAGTGAGAATCCTGTTAAATTTGTTAAGGCTGAGGATTCTTATGTTAGTGCTAGTGATAAATCTCTCTTTGAGGAAAAGATGTCTTCTGGTAGAAACTCAGATGCTCCAATTATTGAGGATTGGACATCTGATGATGAGGATGATCAGGTTAAGGTTAAACCTGATGTTGTTAAGGTAGAAGTTAAACATGCTTCTAAGGTGGTTAAAACTGAAAACATAAAACCAGTTAGGAAAAATGTAAAATATGCTGAGATGTATAGAACTAAGAACAGATCACCAGTTTCTAAAGATAATTAGAGGAATTGGAACCACTCAAAATCTAAGCAATTGGATGATGAGTTTGTTATGATTAGAAAAGTATGCTTTGTTTGTGGAAGTTTTGACCATTTAGCTTCTTATTGTGATTCTAACCCATGGAAAAAGAATGTTTTTGGGAATTCAAGGGTGAATAGGAATAACAATGCTAGGGTAACTCAAAATAGTCCAACAAGGTTGACTAATCCTAATGTGAATCATAAAATATCACCCAGAGCAGTTATGTTAAGATTTGGCATCAAAGCAGTATCAACTGCTAGACCAAACAAATGGTTTAAGAACAAACAAACTGTTACCAGTGCAAAACAATTTTCAAATCATGCACAAACAGTTAAAAGGCATTTTTATAAGAAAACAGCAATGACCAATCAAAAATGGGTGCCTAAAGTTAAACCAGTAGTTCCAACTGCTAGGTCAGCAATTCCTACTGCTAGGCATATGAGTGCTAAGGGAAATATGGGCAATGGTGTTGATGCATCAGCATCATGGGTTTGGAGACCTATCAAACCTAATGGTACTTCAATTGTTTTAAAGAGAATGAATTATGTTGATGCTAGAGGCAAACCTAAGTCTATGATGGCTTGGGTTCCACAAGGAAATTAATTCCTTGTTTGGGTGCAATGTTAGTCATATGCTTATATTGTTGTGAGACAAGTGCTTTGCACCTTGTTTCCTTGTTTTTAGACTAACAATTGCAGGAATGGATGATAAGCACCAAGGAATTACAAGTGCTTTATGTTTTGGACTGAATGGTGATTTGGAGCTCAGTGTTTATCTTGTCACACAACAAATGGTAATTGGTTCACCATGTCTAATCCACATAAGAACCAACTAGTCCAGATCAAACGGTTTCTGGTAAAGACTAATCAAATCCGTTCATGGTTGACAGTTTACCAAACACTAGATGGTCATCAACTCACCATATCTAAGTGTAAAGAGTTGACTAGTCCAAAGCAAACGGCTATTGGTAAAGACATATCAAATCCGTTGATAGCTGATAGTTTGCTAAAAACTATAAGTGGACAAAACTGTTTTCATCTCCATATTGAGTTTATCCTAATCTTTGAAAATTTTTGCTAAACAGTTTGTACTGCTAGTTTCAACTAGTTTGTACTGATGGTTCAAACTTGGTTTCATATTGAGTTTATGCTCTATGATTCACCTCTCTCAGAAGGTTACACATCTGGAAGTGTTGAGAGCAGTTTGACACTAAACAACTGAATTGATGGTAACTTGTACAAATTGTCATATTGGTAGCTGAGCTCGAATGTCATATGTTCAAGATAATGTGATGGTGAAGATTCTTCCAAACAAGGGAGGAATTCAAGTTTGTTTAAAGTTTTGTCAGTTGCTGTTACAGATGATTATGTAACTCAGGGGAGGAAATCAATTCAAGATGAAGAAAAGATTGAAGTTTATATTGGAATACTTACTGTTATGGTTTCTTCAAAAGCTTATATGTGAAGAAAATTCTCAAGTGATTCAAGATTGAAGATAAGTGTTTGAAAGAATCCACCCCATCATCAACATTGGAGTTTAATTCGAAAAACTTAATGATTTACACAGAAATCATAAGTTTAGGGGAGGATTGTTGGGAATTAAACTGACAGTTGGTACTGCTCATACATAAATTAGTACTGCTGAAGATCGTTCAAGAATACACTATCAGTACTAAGTCAGTTAGTACTGTTGGAACAAGAAGTTAGTACTGTTTATAAGATAAAGATGAAAGTCGTGTGAAGATATATATGGAAAAGATGTAATGTATATCTTATTAATATAGACTTATACGGTAGATGGTTTACTTGTAAAGGACTCCTTGTCCTATTAAAGGAGATCCTAGGTTAAGTTTTATGTACATGAATTATTGATAGAGCTTCACGATTTCATTGTAATTCTTGTGATATTCCAAGATCACTCGTAATATATTGAAGCTATAATCGTTTTGTTAAACTATGTGTTATCATTCTTACTGTTACATTCATACAATCACATACAATCACCAAACACTAAATCTTCTAAGTACTTGGTAGTAAATTCCGCGTGCTACTAAGTATATACTCAAAGTATCTCCAACACAATTCGTGTGTTTAGATCCGGTCATATATATCTACATATTATATATAACAGGATGCGTATGACGTCATCAAATGCAGGATTGATGAATAAGCGCTGGATTGATGAGTAATCATGCTCTTATTCCACCTAAGCATGCCATGTAAGCAAAGTTTGACCAAATTAATTCGAAAGTTGACTTTTAAAGTCGGATTTAATTTGTACAAAAATGCAAGATGTTGGATTCGAACCTGGGTGGGTTAGTCCACAAACAAGTGATTCAACCAATGGAGCAAGCCACAAGTTGTGATAGATAACTCAAAATCAAAGTGTAATGTCTTAATGACACCACATTTTTTACAAGATAACTATTACTTCAATAATATCTATTCCTTAAATATAGCTTTAGTTAATTATAAAGATTTAAAAAATCCGGGTAACAAAAAATGGTCGCCTCTTTTTCTCAAACCCTAATATGACCAGGTTCTTTAACATCATCTCTCGAAACAATTTGATTTCCAATCGGTT
Source organism: Artemisia tridentata subsp. tridentata (assembly GCA_021014915.2). Taxonomy (NCBI): domain Eukaryota; kingdom Viridiplantae; phylum Streptophyta; class Magnoliopsida; order Asterales; family Asteraceae; genus Artemisia; species Artemisia tridentata. The sequence continues at coordinate 506,476,722 of CP139508.1, forward strand.
ACTGACCATTTTCTTGGATCTGATTGATGCTTATTTTGGAGAGCTAATGAAGCAATATAACACAGGTAATTTATGACCTCAACTTTTTTTATTGCGACTACCTTTTGGCAATATATGATATGTTTATGCTCTTTTGGATTGTGAAATTGATTTCAAAATGGTGTCTGATTTATAATTTTGTCTTTTCAATTGGCTATATATACATTGAACTAAAGACTACATCCATCTTCCCTTTTTAGTCTGTATTATGAGATCGTATTTTGAACAAATTTAGAATAAACACAAGCAGTACAAACGAATATATACCACCAGTACTAACCTTCAATGGCAGTACTAAGTCGAGATCGTAGCAGTACGAATGTAAAAGACAAACTGGTGACATCTCAGCAGTACAAAGTTTTCGTTTGTATTTTTTTAAGCATTAGCTCTATTTTTAGATAAGGATTGTTATTAGTGGTTTAAGAGTAATCAGTAGTTAATGTTTACTTGATAGAGAAAAGCATTAGGCTTTTTCGTAGGAGGCTATACTATTAGTTATATGATCGATTTTTAGATATAAGTTAGTTTTCGACTCACCCATGAAGAAAACTCCATCATAATTTTAGGGTTTTAATGATTTTCAATGTGTTTTTGTGCAGGCTACAACACCAACATCATCAGTGCCGACCGAGTCACTTTCGGGTGTATGGTGAGATTACAAGGTTATCTATCCCTAAAGATTATGAATTTGCTGGTCCGAAAGGGTAATTTTTATTTGTAATTTACGAGTCACATTATATTGTTTATTTTGTCGCTTTTACCTCTTGATGCTTTAATTTTCATGGTTCCTTTTATCAGTTTGTGAACAGTGAGAGTTGTGTGATTAGATTGGATGTGAAGATGTCTAAACTTACCATTATGAATTGTTGTTTCTTAGATTTGTAAGTTGGTTACAAACAAGGTGATATGTGTAATGCCCTTATGAGAAGTTGGTTATAGACCTGAAAATTGTTGTTTTGGGTTACTTATATCAGTCCTTTTAATCCGCTAAAAAAAATATACATACTTTTTAGCCTTTATTTACTCTTAATAAGCCGTTTCAGTAACTACTTATTTCCCTACCCAATATGTGGTTTCATGTTGATCACATCACTCCAGATAATCTTGAGGAGACATAGTTTTACTCGCCCGTTGGCAAATTTAGATCCTCAAATTGGGATTTGATCAGGGAAGATGCTTTAAGATCATAACAGAAATCTTAGAGAAACAATTGTCACAAAGTGGAGATAACATGTCAAAAGATTTCAAAGATGGTAGCATTCCAAGTGGTAAGAATTTTTGTTGTCATCGTTGCTTTCTATGTGCAATTCTTTGGAACTTAACAAAACCATTGTGTAGGTGGTCCTGCTAACATTGTTGATGGTGCTAGTGGAAGTTGGAGTTTATGGCCGTTTATAAGATCAGTAAGTAAAAGCGTATCTGATAAAAAAGATTCTGATGTTAGCTTATGTAATGGAATATGTTTTTCTTTTTAATTTTTATAAACATTTAATAGCATGCGTTTTCTTCCTTTGATCAAACCGTGTATTCAAAATCTGTAATGCCAAAAGTAGAGTGTTGATTTAACACAAATATAGATATGGGTTAAAACCTGAAAATCTGAAACATGTTAAAATTACCAAATTGCCCCTGAAACTTTAAAATTTTAATTAAAAGCTTATAAAGTACCGAATCGATTCCAAACTTCGGGTAATGAACAAGTTATGATCCCAAATCATTTTGACAAACCCATTTAATATTTTTGCAAGCTACAAAATTACTAAAATACCCTTTGTGCGCCAATTTGAATTTTATGATTTATATTAAGACATTAAATGTAATTAAAAAACACAATTAAGATGGTAATTAAAGCCCAATAAATTTCCCTAACTAGAAATCTCGGTATCCTAGCCCATACCCTCCCCAAAGACCGGTCCAACCTAATTTATATTAATTCCCAAGTTAATTCTTCCAATTTAACCCTAAAACTAATTAGCCGCCACTTCAAAAATACCTCCCATCCTCATCCAATTTTTATAAATCAAAAACCCAATTTTTTGGAGTTCTTAGTGATACAAGAGAGGTGAGAAAAATAGCTACAAGGTCCTAGGGTCGATCGTTTGGCTGTGGTGATTTGTTTGGGTCAAAAAAGTGCAACCGAGCTTCAATAATTCAATCCGTGTAATCCGTTCGGTCTACAATCCTTCTGGTAATTTTCTAGCACTTCTTTAATCACATATAACATGGGAAAAATAATGGAATCGACCCATGCATTGTTTTATGATCGAACGAAAAATAATGGGTTTATAAACCCTAAAATTGAAAACGAATCCTTATTAAATCATACGATTTTTCTGAGCTTGTGGAATAATTTTCGTGGGTTCTTTATACTTCTTATGACATGGGAAAAATAGTATCTTGAATTGTTGAAGTCGAAATCATGAGTTTTGGAATTATTGTATAATCGGGTTTTTGAAAATAAAAGGAGGAATTGTGGAAAAATTCTAAACCGATCGATCTAGGGTTTCTAATGGATGAAATCTGGAAATAAAGGTGACATAATGATGATAAAATTATTGTATAATGATTGGGATTACTAGGGTTTGATTTTGGTAATGTTTTATAATTACCGATTGGAAAATAATAAGTTAAGGGGGTGTTTTGTAATTATTAAAACTTGTGGGATATTTTTGTAATATTTTATGGACCTGGGAGAATATGTAAAAATTATAACATGAGGGTCTTATTTGTAATTTTGGCGAGATAATGAATTATTTGTAATAATGATAGCGAATTGAAAGGAAATTAAAATAGAGGGACTAAATATGTAATTTCTGGAAAGTTAGGGTCGAATTGAGTAATAAATTATATTCAGGGGGTTATGTGTAATTTTGGTAATTTAATTGCTTAATATGTAATTATTAATAATTAAAGGTTGAAATGGTAAATTAAAAGGCCTAATATGTAACTTTGATAACTTGAGGGACTTGATGTGTAAATTATAAATACTTAAGGGGGTGTTCGTATAATATGTTAAAATCAGTGTATATTGTGTAAAATTGAAAAACTAAGGGTTTGATGAGCAATTATAAAAGTTATAAGGTTTAAAATGTAACTTATGTAAGTACAAGGGTATAAAATGTAAAGTATGAAAACTAAAGGACTAAAGGTGTAATTCTGGATAACTTGAGAATGAGAATGAGTTAATGGTGATATTTTTATTTTAATCCTTGAACTTTGGCAAATTTACACTTATAACCCTGAACTATGAAAAACTTGTCATAACTAACCCTGAACTTGTGTAACTTGTTAAAATGAATATTACTTCCATAATAAGCTAATTAAAGACTTGATTTGAATTATATCACTTGAATCTTGCTAAATGTGGTAACTTACTAATTATGGAAACCTGCTAAAAATAGAAAGTTACTAAAAATAGAAGTTACTTATAATGGGAAGATAACTGAACCCCTTTCGTATTTCTGTCTTCTACTCCTTTAGGTTCAAGGAGGGAGTGATCTTGATCCCTGTCAGCTACTCTTGTGTTTGTGCTTGCTATTTGAATAAGGTACAGATATTCTGCTCTTTTTGTAAAGAGCCTTCGTATCATTTCTGATTCCTGATTCATTGTTATGTTTCCCCTTGTATTGTGAACCATAGATTTAGACCTTTGCCTTAACCTTTGTCTTGAACCTTGTCATAAACCTGAACTTGAACCTTGATACTCTTGATATGAACCATTTGACTTGAACCTTTGACCTGAACCCTGCTATGTTTTCTTCCGATACTTGACATGACTTGTTCAACCCTGATAACCTGAATAATTAAGACCTTGGGTACTTGAAGGTTCATAGGATTTTATAACTACTTTTAGTTGTATATGAAGAGGTTTTTGAACATCTCCTTAAAAGACTTTTATTATGAAACAGTTCTAACGATCATTTATTTAAAATCATGTAAAAAGGATTTCTTATAATAAACTATTATGAACCTTCCAGTATTTGACCTTCCTGATATGGACCTCCTGATAATGAACCCCTGCATTTATCTCCTGTCTTGAACCCTGATATGAACCCTGATATGATACCTGACACTTGATACCTGAGACTTGACACCTGACACCCGAGACTTGATACTTGACCTTGACCCACAGTTTGAGACTACGAGCCATCCACTAGGAATGAGGGTTTTATGTCCATGTCTGTGATGCACCACCGGCATGACTAGTGTGTAGCCCTAGTGATTTGGTTACACCGTCCCCGACCTGATTTGATTTGTTACGTAGAGGAAGACCCTGTGGCCTACGGGGGCGCATGGATGCATCCTAGACCTGTCCTGATTTGTTATATTACCTGTTATACCTGGTGACTGACGAGTGTGTGCGATACACGTCTTTCACAACCCTGGGAGAACGCGTCTCCAACCCCTGGAGGTATCCCCTCACCCTGTTCCTGGTATGCTGAGGTCACCCCTCCATACACCCTGATATATGTGATTTGATTTGATATGTGGGCTCGTAGAGGATTTCTGTTTACCTGAAACCTTGTAACCTTATGACCTGACAACTTGACCTGACATTGGACCTGACTTGATTTGACTTGGGATTGTGGTGGGTTCTGGTTTCATTTACATTTACCATTGTAACCATTCTTAGTTCCTGGTATGTCTGCATAACTCTTGTATTCCTTTTCCTGACTCTTGTTACACCTGGTATTATTTCTTTTACTTTATTATCCCGTTACTACTGCTTTGTTTCCGTTATATCTGTTCACTGAGCTCTCGTAGCTCAGCCGCATTTCTTTTCCTGCGGCAGGTACATTTAAGCTAGGAGCTGGGTTTTAGCTTGGGATGAGAGCAACTTGTGTGAAGTTTAGACCTTGTCATTCTAGTGTGACCATTTGGATATTATTTTGTTATGCCATTGTTTGGGCAGTTTGGATTCTGTTTTGTACTTCGTTATTTCTGTCTTGCACTTGATATAAGTCGTGTTGACTTATTTTTCCTTTGAATTTTAATGTTAAGGCTTCCGCTATTTTATTTCTTGAATGCTTGTATCTGATATGAAACCATGTATTTGTGACATCTTTGCCCTTGTCGGGTTGGGGTGTTACAATTTATGGTATCAGAGAATAGGCATCCGAAACCCTTAGGCTTAGGCCATTGACCTGTGAGGATTGGGTAGACATTAGGTTTCCGTTCGCGCACTCTCTTTTCCTGTTATGCTCTGTCATCTTTCCTTGATTCTGCTCTGTCATATTTTCCTGTTCTGCTCTGTCATTCTTCATGTTCTGTTCTGTCATATTTTCTTGATCGTCGGCTTAATTCGGAGTTTGCGGATCCGTCAGCATGTTGCGATGCAGCTCCCAACATCGAGATTTTCATGAGGGCGTTGGTTACAAACGAGACCGTGATGGCGACAAGGTGCAGCAACAGATTCAGAGTCGGGACGTCAAGGAGTATTCGGGCAAGAGCTACGACCAGAAGAAATCAGATTCGAGGGGCCGAGATTCAAGGTCAGTTTCTAAGCAGGATGGTGATCGTCAGGAGCGCAGCGTCAACCAACGGCAGTGGAGAGATCATTCTTCTAGAGGCTATCAGCAAGATCGGGCGACTGGGTCAAACTCGCGGAGGAAATCATCTGAGCACTCTACTTCCCTACCTGTTTGTGGTTCTTGTGGAAAAACAATACTGGAGCTTGTCGTACGACGTCTGGTGCTTGTTTCAGATGTGGTTCTTTTGAACATCAAGTGAGGAATTGTCCTAAGCAATCTACGTCACCACTTGAGAAATATCTTGGCCCTCCTCCTCCCACTCCTACTACCGGTCGTGTTTTCTCGCTTTCTCGTGACCAGGCAGATAAGGCGTCTGGTATGTCCTTGTTTTGTTTTCCGTTCTCTTTCATTTCTATGTCCTTGCAAATTTCGAGGACGAAAATTTTCTGTTAGAGGGGAAGAGTTGTAAAACCCGAAAATCTGAAACATGTTAAAATTACCAAATTGCCCCTGAAACTTTAAAAATTTAATTAAAAGCTTATAAAGTACCGAATCGATTCCAAACTTCGGGTAATGAACAAGTTATGATCCCAAATAATTTTGACAAACCCATTTAATATTTTTGCAAGCTACAAAATTACTAAAATACCCTTTGTGCGCCAATTTGAATTTTATGATTTATATTAAGACATTAAATGTAATTAAAAAACACAATTAAGATGGTAATTAAAGCCCAATAAATTTCCCTAACTAGAAATCTCGGTATCCTAGCCCATACCCTCCCCAAAGACCGGTCCAACCTAATTTATATTAATTCCCAAGTTAATTCTTCCAATTTAACCCTAAAACTAATTAGCCGCCACTTCAAAAATACCTCCCATCCTCATCCGATTTTTATAAATCAAAAACCCAATTTTTTGGAGTTCTTAGTGATGCAAGAGAGGTGAGAAAAATAGCTACAAGGTCCTAGGGTCGATCGTTTGGCTGTGGTGATTTGTTTGGGTCGAAAAAGTGCAACCGAGCTTCAATAATTCAATCCGTGTAATCCGTTCGGTCTACAATCCTTCTGGTAATTTTCTAGCACTTCTTTAATCACATATAACATGGGAAAAATAATGGAATCGACCCATGCATTGTTTTATGATCGAACGAAAAATAATGGGTTTATAAACCCTAAAATCGAAAACGAATCCTTATTAAATCATACAATTTTTTTGAGCTTGTGGAATAATTTTCGTTGGTTCTTTATACTTCTTATGACATGGGAAAAATAGTATCTTGAATTGTTGAAGTCGAAATCGTGAGTTTTGGAATTATTGTATAATCGGGTTTTTGAAAATAAAAGGAGGAATTGTGGAAAAATTCTAAACCGATCGATCTAGGGTTTCTAATGGATGAAATCTGGAAATAAAGGTGACATAATGATGATAAAATTATTGTATAATGATTGGGATTACTAGGGTTTGATTTTGGTAATGTTTTATAATTACCGATTGGAAAATAATAAGTTAAGGGGGTGTTTTGTAATTATTAAAACTTGTGGGATATTTTTGTAATATTTTATGGACCTGGGAGAATATGTAAAAATTATAACATGAGGGTCTTATTTGTAATTTTGGCGAGATAATGAATTATTTGTAATAATGATAGCGAATTGAAAGGAAATTAAAATAGAGGGACTAAATATGTAATTTCTGGAAAGTTAGGGTCGAATTGAGTAATAAATTATATTCAGGGGGTTATGTGTAATTTTGGTAATTTAATGGCTTAATATGTAATTATTAATAATTAAAGGTTGAAATGGTAAATTAAAAGGCCTAATATGTAACTTTGATAACTTGAGGGACTTGATGTGTAAATTATAAATACTTAAGGGTGTGTTCGTATAATATGTTAAAATCAGTGTATATTGTGTAAAATTGAAAAACTAAGGGTTTGATGAGCAATTATAAAAGTTATAAGGTTTAAAATGTAACTTATGTAAGTACAAGGGTATAAAATGTAAAGTATGAAAACTAAAGGACTAAAGGTGTAATTTTGGATAACTTGAGAATGAGAATGAGTTAATGGTGATATTTTTATTTTAATCCTTGAACTTTGGCAAATTTACACTTATAACCCTGAACTATGAAAAACTTGTCATAACTAACCCTGAACTTGTGTAACTTGTTAAAATGAATATTACTTCCATAATAAGCTAATTAAAGACTTGATTTGAATTATATCACTTGAATCTTGCTAATTGTGGTAACTTACTAATTATGGAAACCTGCTAAAAATAGAAAGTTACTAAAAATAGAAGTTACTTATAATGGGAAGATAACTGAACCCCTTTCGTATTTCTGTCTTCTACTCCTTTAGGTTCAAGGAGGGAGTGATCTTGATCCCTGTCAGCTACTCTTGTGTTTGTGCTTGCTATTTGAATAAGGTACAGATATTCTGCTCTTCTTGTAAAGAGCCTTCGTATCATTTCTGATTCCTGATTCATTGTTATGTTTCCCCTTGTATTGTGAACCATAGATTTGGACCTTTGCCTTAACCTTTGTCTTGAACCTTGTCATAAACCTGAACTTGAACCTTGATACTCTTGATATGAACCATTTGACTTGAACCTTTGACCTGAACCCTGCTATGTTTTCTTCCGATACTTGATATGACTTGTTCAACCCTGATAACCTGAATAATTAAGACCTTGGGTACTTGAAGGTTCATAGGATTTTATAACTACTTTTAGTTGTATATGAAGAGGTTTTTGAACATCTCCTTAAAAGACTTTTATTATGAAACAGTTCTAACGATCATTTATTTAAAATCATGTAAAAAGGATTCTTATAATAAACTATTATGAACCTTCCAGTATTTGACCTTCCTGATATGGACCTCCTGATAATGAACCCCTGCATTTATCTCCTGTCTTGAACCCTGATATGAACCCTGATATGATACCTGACACTTGATACCTGAGACTTGACACATGACACCCGAGACTTGATACTTGACCTTGACCCACAGTTTGAGACTACGAGCCATCCACTAGGCATAAGGGTTTCATGTCCATGTCTGTGATGCACCACCGGCATGACTAGTGTGTAGCCCTAGTGATTTGGTTACACCGTCCCCGACCTGATTTGATTTGTTACGTAGAGGAAGACCCTGTGGCCTGCGGGGGCGCATGGATGCATCCTAGACCTGTCCTGATTTGTTATATTACCTGTTATACCTGGTGACTGACGAGTGTGTGCGATACACGTCTTTCACAACCCTGGGAGAACGCGTCTCCAACCCCTGGAGGTATCCCCTCACCCTGTTCCTGGTATGCTGAGGTCACCCCTCCATACACCCTGATATATGTGATTTGATTTGATATGTGGGCTCGTAGAGGATTTCTGTTTACCTGAAACCTTGTAACCTTATGACCTGACAACTTGACCTGACATTGGACCTGACTTGATTTGACTTGGGATTGTGGTGGATTCTGGTTTCATTTACATTTACCATTGTAACCATTCTTAGTTCCTGGTATGTCTGCATAACTCTTGTATTCCTTTTCCTGACTCTTGTTACACCTGGTATTATTTCTTTTACTTTATTATCCCGTTACTACTGCTTTGTTTCCGTTATATCTGTTCACTGAGCTCTCGTAGCTCAGCCGCATTTCTTTTCCTGCGGCAGGTACATTTAAGCTAGGAGCTGGGTTTTAGCTTGGAATGAGAGCAACTTGTGTGAAGTTTAGACCTTGTCATTCTAGTGTGACCATTTGGATATTATTTCTGTTATGCCATTGTTTGGGCAGTTTGGATTCTGTTTTGTACTTCGTTATTTCTGTCTTGCACTTGATATAAGTCGTGTTGACTTTTTTTCCTTTGAATTTTAATGTTAAGGCTTCCGCTATTTTATTTCTTGAATGCTTGTATCTGATATGAAACCATGTATTTGTGACATCTTTGCCCTTGTCGGGTTGGGGTGTTGATTTAACACAAATATAGATATGGGTTATAGTTTGTTTGTAAATGTGTTGATGCATATAATATGTAAAAATTTTGGCTAAAAAGGAAACGGGTCAAACGAGGACAGTGAGTTGATAATGTTGGCAGATCAACCCAATTTAATCCCTCTCCAATTTTACCCAATTGTGGCCTGTCTTGCCATCTATACCCGATCCAACTCTTTTTATAATTCTTTTGCTGTAATCAAAGCAACCATCTCTAAGTTTAGTGTTGCATTTGGGATCTTTTTTCAGGTAATCTCGCTGGGTTCCATTAGTGCACCATGTTCTCACTAAAAGGCCCTGCAATGGTGCAATCAAAATACCCTACTGCTTTTCTCTTGAAGCAACAGCAGAAGGTATAGCTTATAACCTTTATTTTACCCGTGAAACTTTTAAAATTGCATCCTGAGCTGCCTATGACCTAACTAATTTCAATAACTTGATCATAACCCAAATGCCCAAATACTTTTATCGTCGCAGGATATGAGGCTTGCTTTGGGTTTAGGTGAATCTGTCTCTCAATCAACACCAATTGCAGCTGCTGCAAACGAGCTTTACAAGGTGGCTAAGTCTCATGGTTTAAGTGACCACGACTTCTCCGCTGTTATTGAAGCACTTAAAGTCAAATAGAAAAGGATATTTTAGTTCATGGGATAACTTTTCTGAAGCATTACATAACCATATAATATGTAAGTGTCATATAGATTCATTATTTGCAAGTGTTGGGCAGATGTGTATGGAGAGTTTTGGAAGTATCAACTCTAATTCACCGAGCTCTGATAATGAAGGTGTTAAACTTTCTTCTTTATCGGAAGTTGTTTCGACATGTGAATCAAGTTATATGACTATTGAGGTACCAAAAGTGATGGTAAATGAGGGTGTTTTGAGGATGAAATGAGGGTTAAATTTGATGATCAAGATTGGGAATGCTTCGTTAAGGAGGTTGATAAGTGGTGCTGTTGCAGGGGAGGTTTCACGAACATGTGTTGCTCCATTAGAGACGATTAGGACTCATTTGATGGTAGGGAGTTCCGGGCATTCTACTACTGAAGTTTTAAAAGATATAATGCAGACCGAAAGTTGGACTGGCCTTTTCAGGGGTAATTTGATCAATGTCATTCGTGTTGCTCCGAGTAAAGCAATTGAGGTATAGCTATTTTTTCATATGTGAGCGTTGATTAAGTTTGGCTCCGCGTAGGTTGGTATGCATTTGATGACATTCTGTAGTTTACATAATCGCTTATTAGTGTGCTTCTGGAGTGGTCTTAATGCAACCTAAGGATGTGCATTTTGAAAATGAATATGTGATATTGAGCAATGAAAATTAGATAATCAGTTGAAATGACCACGATACAGTAGATAATAGATAGTTTTTGGAGCTTTAGATGACTTTCTTCTCCTTGAAGTTTGTGATAAAACATATTCTACTGCCTTGAATGTTAAAAAGGTTATGTTTATTTATCAAAGTAGTAGGTATTACCTTCTACTTCGATAAAGCTTAAGATATGGTATGCAAGTAGTTTCACTATTATTCACCGGGTATAAACCCTTTACCCACAAAAAAAAGTAATTTCACTATACCATTTGATAATTAATTATACTGCCTATTAGTACAAGCTCATTACACAACACAAATGATTTGGCCCTCAAGTCAGATTATCATACAGAGATGCAGGTTACTAAAAACACTTTCAATCAAGTTAATATTTAAGAGGTTTGTAGTATTTACCTAAAATTAGGCAGATAGCCTCAACGAATATGGGTTCTGCAATACTTGCACTTGATTTGGTGATTTTAAAAGTTTACTGCAACTTTTGAAAGAGGGTAAGCTGCAAACGTAATATTCTTGGGTTGATTCTTGGGTTGTTTCATTTTTCAATAACCGCCTCCGAACTCTTTTTATAGGCTAATTACATGTGACCTGAACTGCTTGCAGATATTCCTTATGGCGTCAAATCATACATATGGTCCCTAGGTATCCGGTTTTGTGTACTTTTATTTTACTGCTAAATAAATACTGCATCTGAAAATGTTTCAGGTCAGAATTGACGAAAGTTGCCATCAAAATTATTTTAACTCAGTAAGTTTGGTTATTTTTCATTTGAAAGATATATAATCTCTTTTATATAATGATGCAGCAATGGATTACGGTCTGGAATCTTTGAATCAAGACCGTGCTGATAAATGTTGATCCAACACTTCCAGACTTACAGGTAAACGCTAAGCACCTTGAGAATAATAGATGGCTTATTATTTATTTACATGGTGCCTAAAAGCTTGATAAGGTCATAAGCTGGAAAACGTGGCCTTATGAGCTTTCCCACGTTTAAGTATGCCCATAAGCTGAGACAAAAACAGCTAATCCAAACACCCCTTTTATTTGACCGAGTTGTGATAGAGATACCAGCAAATAGTTCAACTGAGTCTACGTGCATAATTTGAACCGATAAGCCTGTTTAGAAGGTCAACCCAACACGCTTCGTATAAAATATATAAAGTGCTATTATTGTTGTGATTTTAATCTATAAAGTAAATTGGAGCATTACAGAATGTGAATGAGTACGGGAAAGACATAATTATTAGAACTTAACTTCAGTAAGTACGGAGGTACCAATGTATGATTGAAGAGAAATAATAGTTTTACTTGAAATACAGATCGTTAGAACTACTCAAAGTCGACGTCCTACAGTATGATTAATCACAGGTATGTTTTTATATCAATGCATTCAAGTTTTATTTATCATATGCTGCAATATACCTTCATAGCAGAGGAGATATTAAATATTTTTGTGAGAATATATGAAGTATACATTGATATTGTTGTAAAGAATATGCATCACAAATTGGAGAATCGAGGATATAGCTGTAAAGAAGGATACTTTAAGCCTTTGCGGATCATAATTGTATATGACTTAGCAATCAGTATCTTTTTAGATCTGAGGGAATACATGATATGTGGACTTGTGGATATAAAAAGTGCTAATGAAACAGTTTTTTTTTTCCAGGGTTTTCAAGTAGCATTGGATCAATAGCATTGGTTATTGTTCAGGTTATATATTACAAAATGGTTAATTTTGCAGCCATTTTAAACAATATGATGGTTAATGGTTATTTTAGTTTTCAGTTAACATAGTTTTTTTAACGCATTTGTACAGCTAAAGAAAATGTGGAAGAGCCTTTTCAGTCTATAGGTGTAGATAAAGCAAATTTAGGCACTCCTGATGATCAAGGAGAAGGGTCTGATACTAACACTGGCGACACACCATTTTCTTTAGGAAGATCTCCTCCGCAAAATGGTAACTCTGGTGTCGAGAAGATATCGGGTACTAGTTGTATGGGAGAGGATACTCCGAAAGTGCGTTTTTTTAACTGTAATTATGCTTTAACATATAGGCTCTCTGGGTATACTTATGTTTTAAATATATTGCAGAGTGAGTGGTCAAACGGTGATGATATATTTGGAGAATCTCCTGATCGACTACGTGAAACGATAAATCTTAATTCATTTGCAAGCTTTTGCTAATTAACTGTAAATTGGGGTAAATAATGACTTTGTTTTATTTTTTAAAGGCACAGATCGAGTGATCAAATGACATGTTCTATGATGATATATTTGGAGAATCTCCAACAGGAATACGAAAACCTGTAAGCGACACATAACTATTATACACATGCTCCATTAAGCTTTAATTTCGGAGATATGAGTCTGATGATCCCTTTTTTCAGGGTAAAGGTGATGGTTTGACCATTCAAATAAGTGGGCTTCAGGATAAGTGGGATGACGCAGAAGGTTACTACAGTAAGTGTCATATATGACTTTTTTTTGCTCTGGTATAATGGTATTTACGCTGTATCATATTTGAAATCTACAATGTGTTAATTTAAGTTGGTCTATGTCATCTGAAGGTTACCGTTTTGAGGAAGTACTTGATGGGCAGTATGAAGTTATTGTTGCTCATGGAAAAGGGGTCTTTTCAACTGTGGTTTGTGCTAAAGATCTCAAAGCTGGATCAGGTGACCTTGAAGAGGTTGCGATTAAAATCATACGCAACAGTGATAAAATGTAAGCAATTCAAAACTTTTCTATCTACTTATATGAGTGTAGAAGGTCTAACCTATTGTTCTACTTTGTTTACAAACAGGTATAAAGTTGGTTTAGAAGAATTGGTGATATTGAAGAAGCTGGTTGGTGCAGATCCGGAAGACAAACGCCACTGTGTTCAGTTTCTTTCCAGTATCAAGTAACGGGATCATAGTTGTTTAGTTTTTGAATCTCTTCATATGAATCTGCGTGAAGTATTAAATAAGTTTGGTCGTAATATTGGTCTTAAACTAACTGGTGTGAGGACATATGCAAAACAGCTCTTCATTGCTCTAAAACATATCAGAAATTGTGGTGTGCTTCATACTGACATCAAGCCTTATAACATGCTGGTTTGTACTCTCAATACTTGACTCATCATTTTTTTTAATGTTTTCTTTCCCTTACATTAATTTTTAGAAATAAAAATCTAAGTTATATGATCTCTTTAGGTAAATGAGCCCAAAAATGTTCTGAAGCTTTGCGATTTCGGGAATGCTATGTGTGCTTCATACCCCTTCCGTGCTACACAGGCAAATCCTAAAGATGGTGAAACTCTGATGCAATATGCTAAATTGGTATGAGAGCTTCATCATGACCAAGATTGAGCATTAGGTTATTTTGAGGCTACTGTGCTTGCCTCCCCTGAAGACTGGTGAGTACTACTATTTCTATGATATTTGTTTAGCCACTAAAATTTTGTGGCTGCAAGAATTGAACAACACTATCCTCACCTTCACTTCTTCTCCTACCAGGGAGAGGTGGCACCAATTGTGGAAATGGCACGCCTACCACCGTCTCTTAGTAGAAACCCATCACTCGAGTGCAAAATCAATTCCAGACCTAACTCCCATTGCGTACTGCTGCATATTGCTGGATAAAAAGGTGCACTGAAATTTTTTAGAATATACAATAGAACAACAGGTACGGCAATAAACGCGTTTTAACTTAACAACATTAATTATCATTTCATAATAACAGGGACAGGAAATTCAAGCAAATATGGAACTTAGAGATGCGCAGAAATATAACGCGCTCCACTTGAATTCAGCATACCAAATATGAGGATTTGGATCACAGGTAAAAGAAGTTTCTTAACAACTTTTTGAACTCCCACGTATCTTGAAAGCTATCAACTACATTTGCAGATTATATAGGATATATTCGGAAGATCAATGAAAAAGGACAGCCGAAGACGCAACAACTAACATAGTGACTTGCTGAAACATCGAGCTCCAAAACTTAATTGTATCAAGTTTGCATAGGTTAGCATCTGAATTTAAAATCTTTAATCAGTATAGTAAATATGTGATTTTTGGTTTCATTTGAATGCTATTAGGAATTAATCTCTGATGTGCCGGTAAGCGTTCTGATAGCCGACAAAAACAGTCATTATTCAGGTCGATAAGAAGCCGAGATCATTGCCAAAATAAACTTACTTAAAGAAAAACGCGCATGAAGAGAGGATGTCATTGCCAAAGGTCTAGAAGTATGCATTAGAAACACGGTTAATTCATAGATTAGTATATGTACAGAATCTATTTGTTCAATAAAAGAAGGTTGCTTTGAATTCATTTTGCTCATTTACAGAATCTATTACTGTGGAACGTGAAATTTCGTACTCAAGTTCTTGCCCTACAGTTGGAGCATGAACTATAGTATCGGATTGTTTTGTCTCACATTCAAAATCATCATTGTGATCCGGTTCAGTCTTCAGTATTCGCTAACTCAGACTATTTATAATAAAAAATTTCTATATAATGATTGTGTAGTACTGCTGTTAATCTGCTGCAGGAATGAACCACATCCCCATCTAATAACTGCACTTGTGCATCTTCTACATGTGTCTTTGATAACAGTTTCAGTGCCTTCAAGTGTTGGGTTTTCACTTTGAAGATGACTATAAGTTTTTAATCCACCAGAAACTTTAATTTATGTGCTCATGTACTTTGAGTATTATTATCAGGCAAAACGCAAAGAACACAAAGAAGTTGTGTATGTAGAGGGGTTGAAGTTACCACCTTAGAGCATCAAAAATTTGCTATAAGGCATGAAAAAATGAATATACAATATACGTTGTGGCGAGTGTAGGCTACTGCAAAACTTCAATGGCACATTACACTATCGGTGTGATCCAAGACCTTTTTTACTTTATGCCTCGATTATACTCTCTTTAATCTCTGGCACAGTTTAACCTAGGATCAAATGGGGTAGACCCTCAAGGTAAAAAAAACTGTTTTTAGCAAATCAATGTAGCAATGTAGCAAGTTTCTGACTTTAAGGTAGGAGATGAAGATAAATCAAAGATATTAACGAACTTAAACAAAGAAAAAGTGCCATTCGGTACATGAAAATTGATTATGATTATCAAATGCTTACTAATCGTTTTGAACTCAATTTTTCACATGTTTCGAGCAGTACAAACCTGATAAGCCAGTAGTATAAACTGTCCACGAGCAGTACAAACTTGAAACCAAAATGAGCTAGGAGTATGAAGTGTGAACGGACAGTACAAACTCTTTCCCATAGCAGTACTAAATCTTAAAAACGTATCCTTACTTCCAGTTCCAACAATAAATTCATTCGTAAATGCACAATGAAGATAAATCAAAGATATTCGAACTTAAACAAAGAAAAAGTGTCATTCGGTACATGAAAATTGATTATGATTATCAAATGCTTACTAATCGTTTTGAACTCAATTTTTCACATGTTTCGAGCAGTACAAACCTGATAAGCCAGCAGTATAAACTGTCCACGAGCAGTACAAACTTGAAACCAAAATGAGCTAGGAGTATAAAGTGTGAACGGACAGTGCAAATTCTTTCCCATAGCAGTACTAAATCTTAAAAACGTATCCTTACTTCCAGTTCCAACAATAAATTCATTCATAAATGCACCCTTAGTATCAGTAACTTTAATTTATAAAGTATGTTCATAAACAATATTCAGTAACAATATATCAATTGTAATCATGTTTTGGAGCTCATGATATCTAGGATTCACAAGGTTTTGTTTGTCGAACATCGAAGAATGAAGAAGAAAAATCGATTTTTGTACAATGTTCGTAACTTTTTGAAAACCTGTTTTCAAAGGCGATAACTCCTTCGTTAACCGTTGGATCGTTCTGAAATTTTTACTGGAGATTCTTCATATATCAAGGTACAATTTCACTGGAGGGATCTTTAATCGGAGCTTTGGATTGAAAGATATTGATCGTCAAAGTCTGCTGCATAATAGTTTTTGTAAGTCGATTTTTTTTTATGATAGAGAGAATTTACGCAAGCATAACATGAGTGACGATGACATGTGGGATGATATGGTTGATTTCTTTTTGTTAAATGCAGGTCGAGATTACTGTTGGTATTATTGTGCTGATATTTTGATGAGCATTGTGGCATTGAGCAATATAATTCATAATTATTAAGAATTTGTTTTGATTTGAATAGTCAAAAACTTGAATAACTCTACTGAATCAATGGTCATTCATTTCACAAAAGTAATACGGTCATCTTACACATGTGAATCACAATGAGGAAAGATGGTGGATGACTAAGATGACAAGGGATCGTGTTAGCACTTACCACGAGTTGTAGTGTTTCCTATGCAACTCAGTATAGGACAATGAGCATAGACAAAATCTAAATCATGATCACATTGTATGCCTATTGAAAAAGCAAAAAAAAACACATTTGAACATCATTCAAACTTTACTATTTTTTATATTCATTCATGTCGTAAAAGTGATTTTTCTTTGTTTTGAATAGAGGCTCGGGTCATCCCACTAAAAAAAACGCAGTTCAGACGGGTCACTTTAAGATGGGCCACTGAAGTTAAAAGGCACGGGTCAGACAGGTTTTTGTATCAGGTGATGCATTTAATTCTATGGTTTTTGTACTCGGTTTAGGTTTGTTTTTTTGCCATCTGTGGTATGCTTTTTTTTCACGGCTATTAAATCGGCGTCCTTAAAAATAAATTTACGTTAACTAACACCATCAAAATTATAATTATGAATAGAGGCTCGGGTCATTCCACTAAAAAAACACGTGTCAAACGGGTCACTTTAAGATGGTCCACTGAAGTTAAAAGATGGTCCACTGAAGTTAATTAAAAGTCATGCAATATTTTATTGTATTTAAGATAACAAACTTAAAACATAATTTTAAGTTAACTAAAACATCCAAGTTATAATTAAAAGTCACGCCCGCCCATTGGGCGGGCTTTGAAGTCTAGTATATTATATATATATATATATATATATATATATATATATATATATATATATATATATATATATATATATATATATATATATAGGGTAAAGTTAAAATAAAAAGACAAATATCCGTACACTACGTAAAAAGAATTTTTTTTTTAAAGTTCGCGAAAAAATCCCAAAAAATTCCACAAGATCGGGTATGTTGGTGCATAAAACTTATGTGAAAGAAGTTTTTTTGATTTTGAGTTTTTATACGTTTTTTTAATGCACAAAAAACGAATTTTGATGCGCAAAAAAATTTTGATGCACAAAATTTTTAACTTGTTTTAGTTAGATGCGCAATGTTATTTTGATTAAAAAGTCAAAAGAACTTGGGTGCAAAAACGAATTTTTGATGCACAAAAAAGCGATTTAATGCACAAACGTATTTTTTCATAATTTTTTTTCGAAAAAAAATATACACATTTAGAAAACCTTCCTTCACAACTTTTTCATGCACCAACATACCTGATCTTGTGGAATTTTTTTGGAATTTTTCGAGAAAATTTTTGAAAAAAAAATCTTTTTACATAATGTACGGATATTTGTCTTTTTATTTGATCTTTATCATATATATATATATATATATATATATATATATATATATATATATATATATATATATATATATATATATATGATATTTGTTTTATGCCGGGTTGCTTACTAAGGCTTTGTGCTTACAGTTTAGTTGTCTAACCGTTTTGTAGGTTGGCATGCTTTTATGGATGGCTTGGATATATGGATAAAAGGATTTGGTATGGAAGGATAGAAGGTAGTATGCATATAGGAGCTTAGTATAGAATACCGAGCTCAAGTGTCATGTTTGTACCCCCGTTGGTCTTTTAATGTTTTGTAAAGTGTAGCCAAGTGGCAAAATGTATGTCAAGGTCGTTGTGATGTTTTGGTGGTCAATCGTTGTGTCAAAGTATGCTTAAGTGTTTATAGTCAAAGTTAAAGGGGCGTTTGGGTTAAGTATAAATGTACCCATTTTGGGTTGTGAACGGGTCATTTATTTATGGAACAAGTTTAATATGTTAATTCAAAGGTTATGGTTAAGTTTGAAGTGTAGTGGAAGTTGTATGTGTCTTATTGTTAGGAATTAAACCTAACAGTTAGTATTGTCGGTTATAAGTTAGTACTGTTGAAGATTTATTAAAGAATACACTAACAGTACTAAGTCAGTTAGTACTGGTGGTATAGACATTGGTACTGCTTATGTTTTTGTAAACGTGTAAAAGGATAATTATAGAAAGGATTTAGTAGATATCATTATTGATATAGATTATAGTTATCTTGTACATGAATCCTTGGTCTATAAAAGGATCTCCTAGGTTAGGTTTTTGATAATAGAAAAATGATTTCTCTTTTGTGAAGATTCAAGGTTGTAAACCCTAGTACTAGCAAGAGTACTCGTATTATTGATATAATAATATTGAATCGTTTTGGTTAAACAATTGTCTCTTGTTCATATACATAAACACTGTTTCATTCATTTATCATACATACAAATAATCTTCTAAGTGTTAACTAGTAAATTCCGCGTGCTAGTTAATATTACTCAAAGTATCTATCTAACACAAGGCATGTGTTAAGATCCGATCAAGTGGTATCAGAGACAGGTTCTGGTACTTTGAATTAGAAGATCCAATACAAACTTTATCTATAAGGAAGATGGACATGGAGACAACAACCCAAACTAATGTTGCTGCAAAATTGCCAATTCTCAAGCCTAATGAATTCGATATGTGGAGGTTGAGAGAATAGAGCAATTCTTCCAGGTACAAGACTATGCACTTTGGGAGATCATAGAAAATGGGAACACATTCAAGCCTACAACCACTACAACTGTAGTTGAAGGTAGGACTGAAACAAAAGTGCAGACAAAGCCTATGACTACTAAAGAGAAGGCCCAGTACAAGAATGATGTTAAGGCAAGAAGCATGCTGCTTATGACCATTCCTAATGATCAATTATTGAACTTCAGTAAGTTCAAGTGTGCCAAGACTTTGTTTGAAGCTATTGTTGCCAGATATGGTGGGAATGAAGCCACCAAGAAAACTCAGAAGACATTACTCAAGCAACAATTTGAGAACTTCTCAGCTATAAGCAATGAATCACTAGATCATATGTTCAACAGGCTACAGAAACTAGTGAGTCAGCTTGCTATTCTTGGTATTGAGATACCTCAGGAAGATCTCAACTCCAAATTTCTGAGGAGTCTACCATCATAATGGGCTATGCATGTAGTTGTCTGGAAGAACAAGCCAGACATAGATTCTATGAATCTGATGGATCTGTATAGCAACTTCAAGATAGGGGAACAAGATGTGAAGAAGGTTGCTGGAACAAGTTCAAGCTCAGGGAATTTGGCATTTGTGTCAACTCCCAGTACCTCAAGTCCAGAGGAAGAAGTACAAGTTGCTGGAGCAGTTGGTACTGCTAGTCCAAATATTGGTACTGCTAGTACCTCAAGCAGTACTAATGGACTTTTGGATGAGAATACTTATTGTGCTTTCCTGACTACTCAGCACAATGGCAGTATGTTGACTCATGGAGACCTTCAAGTTATTGATGAAGATGACATTGAAGAGATGTACATCAAGTGGCAGCTCTCTCTTCTCAGCATGAGAGCTAAGAGATTCTTGAAGAAGACTGGCAAGAAGATAATCATAAACAGCAATGATGTTGCTGGGTATGACAAGTCAAAAGTTGAGTGCTATAATTGCCATAAGAAGGGTCATTATTCAAGAGAGTGCAGAATGCCAAGACAACAAGATGGCAAGAACAAAGGCTTTGGAAGCAAGACAAGGGTTGTGGAGGTTACAGACTCAAGCTCAAAAGCTTTGGTTGCCATTGATGGCTTAGGATTTGACTGGAGCTACATTGCAGAGGAGGAAGCAGAAGCATCTACAGAGATGGCTCTCATGGCATTTTAATATTCTGAGGTACAAGTTTCTAAGTGTTCTAAATCTTGTGATGCATTAAAAGATCTAGAAACTCTTAGGAAAAGATATGATGAACAAAGAATAGAGCTAACCCGACCAGTTTTAATTTAGCAAATCATAAAAGGGCTTTAGTTGTGTTAGAAGAAAAAATTGTTCATTATAAAGGTAATGAGTCTAAGTTTGCTGATGATATTATTATACTTAAGAGAGACTTAATGTTTAGAGATGATGAAATTAGTGTGTTAAAACATGAGTTGGAAAAGTTGAAACATGCTAAAGAAAACATTCAAATGAGTGTAGACACATTGGAGTATGCATCTAAGGGTGTCAGTAAGATAATTGAATGTCAAATTCTCAACAAAGCTAAGTCAGGCCTAGGGTATAGGTCAGTTCCACCTCCTTATAGAGGAATTCTACACCTCCAGGCATTGACCTAGAACACACAGGTTTAGAGGAATTTCAACTACCTAAAATGGAATATGGTTCAAAACCTAAGGAGAATGTGGTAATAGACAAGCCTGTAAAAGTAAGCTTTGAGAGTGCAAGTGATAAATCACTCTCTGAGGACAAGGTGTCCTCTGATAGGTCCTCAAGTAGGGAATCAGATGCTCCAACCAAAGAAGATTGGACTTCTGATGATGATGAGGATGATCAGGTTAAGGCTAAACCTGATAGTGCTAAGATAGGAGGAACAAGGGTTCCTAAGGTGGTCAAAACTGAGACTGTTAGGCCTAAAACCAATGCTAAACCATTTAGACCAACAGTTAAGTATGTTGAAATGTATAGAACCACAAGCAAGCCCAGAGGTAACCAAAGGAATTGGAACAACCTCAAGTCTCACCAACTAGGTGATGACTTTATTTGCTATAGGAAAGCTTGTTTTACATGTGGTAGCTTTGACCATCTTGCATTTTATTGCAACAATAGGGTAACTAGGTATTCAAGTCCTAGGATGAATTCAGTTAGACCTCCCACTCACCCTACAAATGCTAGAATGAAACCTAGATCAATTTTTTTAAGGTCTGGACCAAGACCAGTTCATACTGCTAGACCAGAAATTCATACTGCTAGACCAAATCAGAACTTTTACCCAAGACCAACAGTTCAAGGTGCAAAAACAACTTTTAAATCAGCACCAACAACTGTTAAAAGGCCCTTTAATAACAAAGCAGTGTTAAACAAACAAGTTTGGAAACCAAGAGTACAAACCACAAAGCCAGCAGTTCATACTGCTAGCCCAATAGTTAGTACTGGTCACCTTAATCATACTGCTAAGGAAAATATGGGAAATGGTGTTAATGCATCAGCATCATGGGTTTGGAGACCTATCAAACCTAATGGTACTTCAATTGTTTTAAAGAGAATGAATTATGTTGACGCTAGAGGCAAACCTAAGTCTGTGATTGCTTGAGTTCCACAAGGAAATTAATTCCTTGTTTGGATGCAATGTTAGTCATATGCTTATATTGTTGTGAGACAAGTGCTTTGCACTTTGTTTCTTTGTTTTTGGACTAACACTTGCAGGTATGGATGATAAGCACCAAGGAATTACAAGTGCTTTCTGTTTTGGACTGAATGGTGATTTGGAGCTCAGTGTGTGATCTTTCCACACCATAAATGGTTATTGGTTCACCATGTTTAACCCACATAAGAACCAACTAGTCCAGAGCAAACGGTTTCTGGTAAAGACTAATCAAATCCGTTTATGGTTGAAAATTTACCAAAAATTGTATGGTTATCAACTCACCATATCTAACAGTGAAGAGTTGGCTAGTCCAAAGCAAACGGCTATTGGTAAAGACATATCAAAGCCGTTGATAGCTGATAGTTTGCTAAAAACTATATGTGAGTTATAATGTTTCAAATTCATATAAGTTAATACTGTTCTTTGAAATTTTTTGATAATGGTTTGTACTGCTAGTGCAAAGTTTGTACTGCCAGTGCAAAGTTTGTACTGCTGAACTAGCCGTTAGAACTGTTGTGTCAGTAATTAATTTTTGTTTAGAAACTAGCCTGTGGAAAACTAGAAGGGGGTTGAATAGTTTTACCGTTTTAAAATTTGATTCGCTTTGTTACTTAATGTGATTTCAAGGAAATTATACACAAACAAATAATCACACAATATATATGAAAAGTAAAGAGAGGAAAGATCAAACCACACAACACTGATGTTTATAGTGGTTCGGCTACAAGGACTATCTTCCTTGCCCTACTCCACTCCTCGAGCCTCTAACTCGAAAGTTATCTTTCACTAAGAAACAAACTCCCTTCTAGGTGGAGAAAACCTTTACACGTCGCTTACTTCTTTTTCCGGTACTAATCTAAACACCGAGTTCTTTACAAGGGTACAACCACTCCCGTTTGGTTCTTTCACAAGGGTACAACCACTCCCGTTTGGTTCTTTACAAGGGTACAACCACTCCCAACACTCTTTGTATTTTAAGGACTAAAACACTAACCTCACTCTACTGATGTAAATGATACAAACAATGATATGCAAACTAGTACAAGATCACACAGTGACTAAACTAGACGGATAATGACAGAATGTTGATCCTTGTATGTTTGATCCCTTTGCTACAAAAGGAAAGATCAAATGAATGAATGAATGATATGGGTTAGTAAATGAATGAGTATATATTTAAGCTATATTAGTGATGATTTGTCCAAATGATCAGCTTGCTATTTATAGGCAAACTAAGTGAACAGCTGGCGAATCCGGCGGATCCCAAAATTTGGATCCGTCCTTGTATACACTTGGATCCGCCAGTACAGGACAACTAATAGATTTCCAAATCTTTCCAAATCTTGCCATATCTTTCCATATCTTCAAATGTCAACCCTTTGGCTTGAAGATCTAAACAAAATATCACAAAATCTTACCAAGATTGTGTACATGATGCATGCCATGATGTCATCCTAACTTTTGAAAAATAAAGTTTCCATTTTAGGAAATAAACATGTAAATGTATAAAATGTAAATTCTAGTGATCTTGTGAAATGTAAATGTGTTCTAAAAAGACTTTAGCTTGCATTTATGATTTGTTAAAAGATATACCTTGTATTTGTCATTAACAAAACTAAGTAAAGATCATAAAATATAAATAACATTTTTGGGACGATATTTGTATTAACAATCTCCCCCTTTTTGTTGATGACAAAACATAAGGTGTATTTTTAAGCAAATGAATAAATGAAGTATGAGTCTTTTTAGAAATATAGATTAAGTTTGTTTTATGCAAGTTTTGAAAATAATTTCAAGTATAAATGTATGTACTGTAATGTTTCACAGTAATGCAAACTTAATCCTTTCTCCCCCTTTTTGTCGAAACAAAAAGAAGATATGTGTAGCGGAATGCGATTTTGAGAACTTTAAAGCTCCCCCTTGATTTATACTCCCCCTAAATGGAGTAACAAGGATATGATGTATGATGATGTATGATCCTACAAAATAAATGGTTAGACTATGATATGCTCCCCCTAGATGTATACTACCCATTGCAAGAGTACCAACGTATATATTTCAAGGATAGGAGATGCTACAAAAGAAAAGTTAGTTACTTCATGGAAGTAAAATGCATATGTAATAATCAACCAAACAATAAGTTTCATCCCATTTGACTTTAAAAATTCAAAATGAAGTGTCTGATCAAAATTTTGTACCTAATGTACATTTGATCAAGGCAATATGTTAAGTTAAAACAACCATACTGTTGGTCCATGAAATTCGAGTAAAACAAGAACATATTCAAGGATAGTGAATAAATTGTTACAAGATTACTCAAAACCTATTAGATTACATGATAACATCTTCAGCTTCTTTAAGGGGATACTTTCGGTATGGTATCCCCTTTGGGTACAAATTAATCATCCCATTTGGTGACAAATAAACTCTCACTGATTCAGTGAGAGGATGGTTCCTATCAACTAATACACTATGTGTATTCTTTTTGTTTGTTTAGGAAAACATATACATATTCTATTACAAAGCTAACTATATATACAAGTAACTAGACAAGGACAAGTGGGGTAGGTATGAGTTGTCATCCACCAAGTGGTCCCTCTTCATCTTCCATCTTCTGTACTTTGTCTGACTTCAATCTTTTCTTGAAGAAGTTCGCACCCATATATCAGTCTGCTTTGTAGAGATAGTATCTTCAGGGTCACTGAGACATTTGTCAATTCTCAGTGATACTGGAGTTGTTTGTAGCTCCTATACTTTACTCACTGACACCGTATCAGTAATTAAAGTGTTTCTTCAACAACGAACTTTATACAACATTCACTGATTTATTTATCAGTGAGTTAGGCTATTTTATGTTCAAATCTTGTCAGGGTACTTGGGTCAAATTCTTGACCCAACAATCTCCCCCTATTTGAATATACAAATAGCCTAGGGTGAATGAGGTCCTGGTTCTGCTTTTTCAGGGAGGGTTTAGTTCCTGATGGTTCAATGACTGGGGTTCAGGGTCCTGATGGTTCAGGGGTTCAGTCACCAATGGAGGTTCAGTAACCAAGGGTTCCTTCATCAGAGGGTTCAGTCATCTGAGGGTTCTGGGACCCGGACTGAGGTCCAGGAACCTGGGGGTTCAGGGACTTGGGGGGGGGGGGTTCAGGGACCTGGGGGTTCAGGAAGTAGGGTTCAGGGAGTAGGGTTCATGGACCTGGATCACTTTAGGTACATCAGTGTCCTTTCCTCCTTTTTTTTACTTCCCTGATTAAAGATACAACTTAGCAAAACATATTCAGTGTGCTTTTTAACACATTTACATAATGAATTACAAAATTTATATCACCACTTTGGACACAATCGTGTTCACGTTCATGTCACTTCCTGAAGAACAATGCAGCAGTCTGATACTACTGCTTCCTGATGAACACATCAGCAGCCTGATACTGCTGTTCCCTGAGAAGCTCATCAGTAAACTCCAATTTTTGGAGACCAGGGTGTTCAGGGCCCTTGGGTTTAGGGACTTGGTTTAGTGACTTGGGTTTTAGTCACTTAAGTCCACCCAACTCCCTGATTCAGGTTCTCCTTACACCCATACCTCACTTACCTGTTATCCAACCTATCACACCATAATAACAACCAAACTGATAAACTAATTTTTCATCAGGGGCTCGTTAACTCATCCCACTGGTTTACCCACGGCTGTTATAGCCTTAGCTTCCCAACATACTCATTAGGTTGAGTCTAATCCACCTTTATCACACCACTGACTCTCATCATTAGCACTAATTCACAGACCACTCCCTGGTTACAGCCTGACTTTCTCAGGATACTGATGAGAATTCCATCTCGTTAGGCTAATCCTAATGACACCAACCTATCACATTTACCAGCTTATCACACTTACCAGCTCCACATTCAGGCTACGCCTGAAACAACAATAACAAAACAGCCCACTTTTTTTTTCATCCCATCTGAAATCCAACAGCTTTAATCCAAGCTGCTAAACCATGATTATTACCACTCCCTAAAGATTATCAGTCACCTTTTAAGCATCATTTTCCAATGATAGTATCACACTCGATTCACCCTCTGAATCGATATGACTTCTCATGAATTAGCAACCTCCCCCTTCTTACCGAATATTTGTAAATTCGGTTTTTAAGGATCTGGTTTTTTTGTATCGAGAGTTATGATGAGTGATTGAGAGAGTGGTGATGATTTTATGAGTGGGTTTTTGATGATTGATAGTGTTGATCTGGTTGTTTTTCTCGATCTGTATGATCGATTGTTTTTGTGTGAGTGGCTTTTTTTTTATATAGCGACTGGATTTGATAGATCTGTGGGATTTTTTTGGTGATGGTGTTTATGATGAGAGATCTGAGTTTGTGTGATTTGTGTGTGTGTTGGATAAGATAATAGATCCGTTTTTTGTGGATCTGGGTTCGTTTTGTGTGTGTGTGTGTGTGTTTTTTTATTTTTTTTTTTTTTTTTTTTTTTTTTTTTTGTGTGGGAATAAGGTTTTGGTAGGTGTGGATAAGATTTGTGTGGTGGGTGGGGCTTCAGGGAGGGGTTTTGGGTATGTTTGGTGTTTTTCAGTCACCAAAATGTGTCTCTCCCCCTCAAAAATTGCTATATCACTAGTAGTTTTTGAAGATCACAATTATTTAATTTTTGAAGATTGTTATCAGTAATCATGCATGGATCTGGCTCATAAGAATGAACCTTAGGCTCTGGTACCACTTGTTGGTCCATGAAATTTGAGTAAAACAAGAACATATTCAAGGATAGTGAATAAATTGTTACAAGATTACTCAAAACCTATTAGATTACATGATAACATCTTCAGCTTCTTTAAGGGGATACTTTCGGTAAGGTATCCCCTTTGGGTACAAATTAATCATCCCATTTGGTGACAAATAAACTCTCACTGATTCAGTGAGAGGATGGTTCCTATCAACTAATACACTATGTGTATTCTTTTTGTTTGTTTAGGAAAACACATACATATTCTATTATAAAAGCTAACTATATATACAAGTAACTAGACAAGGACAAGTGGGGTAGGTATGAGTTGTCATCCACTTGGTGTGAGTTGTCATCCACAAAGTGGTCCCTCTTCATCTTCCATCTTCTGTACTTTGTCTGACTTCAATCTTTTCTTGAAGAAGTTCGCGCCCATATATCAGTCTGCTTTGTAGAGATAGTATCTTCAGGGTCACTGAGACATTTGTCAATTCTCAGTGATACTGGAGTTGTTTGTAGCTCGTATACTTTACTCACTGACACCGTATCAGTAAGTAAAGTGTTTCTTCAACAACGAACTTTATACAACATTCACTGATTTATTTATCAGTGAGTTAGGCTATTTTATGTTCAAATCTTGTCAGGGTACTTGGGTCAAATCCTAGACCCAACACATACTATGATGTTAGTATTCTAAAATGAGATAATATGCTTAATGTTGATCACCCACAAGCATAAAAACATAACATTCATTACTTGGAAAAAAATGATGTTACATTTAAACAAGGAAAATAAATAATAATAAGAAAAATTCTAAAACAACACCCTAGAAGTTCCTTTAAGAGGAAACTAACAAAGCTCCTATTGAGGAGGATGAGAGATTGCATTGAGACGCTCGAGAATGTGGTTCAATATGAACCTCATTTCATTTTGGAGCTCATTGACCAAAATGTTGGTCCTTTGGGCCAAATGAGCGGTTCTCTCGCAATGCGAGCAATCATGGCTTGAAAATCCGGGAGGAAGAGTAGTCTCATGGTTTTGTGGTGGTGGTGGTTGGTTGTTTGTTGATGGTGGTGGTGGATTGTTGGCTGTAGGTGGTGGTGGATTGTTCGTTGGACCCGTAATGGAGGCTAACAAGGTGGATTGTAAGTCCATAGCCTCGTGGAGATGGGAGTCAACCATGTTTGAGAATGCATAGAGGCGGTTTAGTTCCTCGTTGATCTCGGCTTGTGTGTTGGGTTGATTAATCCAAAACTCTTCATCAATGGAATGGAGAGTGGATCTTGGTGAGAGTTGTTGTGGTTGCGGTTGTGGTGGTGGTGCATCATGGTATAAAGGACCATGGATATCCGGGAAAACCGGATGAAAAAGCATGGGTTGTTGACCTTCAAAGGTCATGGGTGGAGGATTGGTTGACCTTGGTGGAAGGTCTTCCAAGTCATCAAGGTATGGGTGTGGTGATGAAGGTGGAGTCCTAAATAGCTCCATTGGTTGTAGTTTGGGTGATTTTGGGGGTGATGGTGATTTAACAGGTTGTGATGGAGCGGGTGGTGGAGTGGTAGTTATTGGAGTAATTGTTGGTGGTGGAGTATGAATGACTACATTTGGTGGTGTTGGAGTGGAGAATGTGAGAAAATTCTCACTTGCAATAGGTGATGAGATATTTAGAGGAGATGATTCCTCTGATGATGAGTTTGCTAAGTTTATGAAGCAACATGGTTTAACACTAATGCGGGCAGTTCGTTTTGGAGGTCTAGAGGTGGAAGAGTTGTTTGATTTAGTCATGGTGAAGTAATGTAGCTAAGATGTACAGGAGAGAAAGTAGAGGAAATGGTGAGTGAGTGAGTTTAGTGATGATCCTAAGGTACTAATTTATAGGCAGAAGGTTTGTTGGTCTGTGTGTTTGGATTGGATGTAAATCCAATGAAGAATGTTGGTTCCTAATGATTTGGAACAAAAATTTAAGCTTGTCACATCTCAAGGTCAAACCATTGAAATGGAGTTGAGTGATATGAGGGGGATTTGCAGTAAATGCAAGGAGATAATGGAAAATCTGTTGATTTGATTTTCCTACGGATTTGACGGATCCCTCAAAAGGGTTCCTTACTTGTATTAGAAAGGTAACTCACATGAAAATTTTGAAAATTCAAATTTTGGTGGGAAATTGAGTTCTTAGGGTTCTAAGGGTTCCTAAATAATTCTAGAGAGTTTAATGACCAGTGAGTATAATCTAAAGAAGCTACAAACCAAAATCTAAGTGTCGGGATGAGTCGGGAATTTTTTGAAAAAGTTACTGTTGGTACCCACGGATCCAATCGACAACAAAGACGGAGCCAAAGTTTGGGAGCCGTCGGATCCGTGGGTTCTGGACTGGCGGATCCAAGTGATACACTAGGCGGATCCAAATTCTGGGATCCGCCAGATCCGTCGTCCGAAACTACTAAAACAAACAGAGAGCATTGCAAATTTCGTGTTTTTCGACCAAAACCCAAAATTTCTCCTATAACGTATGTAATAGCAAATATGTACTACAAATATGCTAAATACATATATTCTAACACACGTTTTCACATAAATAAATCCGATCATAATATTCTACCATATAGGGAGTTAAGCCAAACGGGGGCTTATTCTCGAAAAATTGATAACACTAAGTGTTATCGACCTGCAAATCTGAGTTAGTTCACATACACATCAATTACTAACATAATAAGTTAAGAACCATACATGTTTAAAACATCATTGTCTAATAACATCTAGACCCAAACACTCCTCTCACTTGAACTTCTTGCTCAATTTCTTCATACCCTTGTGAAGTTTCACGATCCAACGCCCTAGATTCTTCACCATTCCCTTTGTTTGATGATGCTCCTCGGATTCATTCGCAATCGATGGAAGTTGACGCAAGTATTCTGGTGGAGGAATCCTAGAATTTGGTAAGCCATGATCGTTACTCATTGATGATGATGATGATGATGATGTTTGAGGACGAGGACGTTTGCCTTTGTCAACTGCTACCCTAAAATCGCTTAAGGGAACAAAGGTGTGTGGAATCTCATCATAATCAGGAACAAATCCTAAGGCATTTCTAGGAATGGGTGCAAAGGCTCTATAGAGACGAGTCAAGAGCATCCCGTAGGGCATTGCCGTGGTACCTTGTACTGGAATATCGGCCATTCGCTTGGCAATATAGTATGCAAGGTTGAAAGGTTGACGGGTGGACACACAATACATCATGTAACATAGACATGCATTGATATGATCACGATTCCCTACCGTGCTAATGACATTAGCTCTCAAAACATCTTCTAACTTCCTAAACTCGGGCCTAAGTTCGTTTAGCTCCATAATAAATGGATCTCTAGCTACTTGTTTGCCTCGGTGTGTCCTAGTTGGATTGTTTATAGGATTAAAGAGATGTTCCCTAATGGTTTCTTTGGCGGTCAAAGGTGTGGCATATGGTGCCGTTCTCTCAAGGTTAGACTCTAAGATTGTTAATGACCACTTATCGGAGTAGACACATGTTCCATAATTTGGAACTCCTAAGACATCTCCAAATTGATCTAAGGGAATGTTGAATTGGGTTCCATTGATCCTAAAGTGAATGTTCATGAGACCATCTTCATTGGAACTAAGACCTATGGTTGCATAAAATTCAAGAATGAACCTAGGAATGATAGGTTCATCAATGTCTAAGAGGCCATCGAAGTGAATTGCGGCTAATTGCTCGCGGAGATTGGTATCTTCATAGAATAAGGAGTCTACAACCCTACCCTCATGGACGTATCGGTTTTCTAAGGCTTTAAATATATTGACTTGGGCTTCAGTAAGACCCTTGGTTTTGTGGTGTTTGGGAAGGTAATGGATGGTCTTTTTGTGATCGTAGTTGGTGGTGGGAGGTATAGTTATCCTAGACACGAAAAATATATATAGTTTAGTTAAAATTATCGAAGATATGTATAAAGGTCTAGTGTGTGCCTACATGGGGACAATGTGGAGGTGCGGTTATCTCGACTCCTTTTGATGCATGAAAATTATGCTTATGCAAGTTTTATGATAAAACGAGAGATAACCCAAACGCTCCTACTTCAATGTAGCTACGATTGAATGTACCCGAAAATACATATTAATTATGTATTCCCTTTAGCATTCAAGAGACATTATGCAAGTGATGCTTAAAACATAACGTTTTTGTATTTGTATGAACAATGTTCAAAAACCGTTTTTCCTAGTCGTGAGAAGATTTTAGCAAAAATTTCTCATGGGGTTTTTGATGAATAATGACAATGTACTACAAGATGAAATTCCTAACTATGAAAAACATGATTTGTTATGCAATTTAGTAAATATGCTTCATGATTTTTCAAGAATTATGCATAACCCCAAGTTTTGGTTTTGTGCATGAAATAAAAATCCTAGACGCAGATCAGGAGTGTAAACATGTTAAGGATACTTACAGTGATGATTTGAGCACAAATTGGTTGAAGAAGATAGCCTAAATTATGATTTTGGTGAATTATGGGTCGAATACAGTAGGTGATAAGTTTTAGGGAGAGTGATGAATAGTACATGGTATTTGTTTAATATATATAAAAACTGCCTCAGCAGATGACGGATCCGGCGGATCCCAAATAAGGGTTCCGCCCTTGTTGTCATTTGGATCCGCTGGATCAGAACTCAGGTTGGGTTTTTGCCGTGTTTGGTTAATCTAAGGTTTGAGCTAACGTTTAATCTATTCACTAGGTTCCATTAATCCTAAACCAAGTCTAAGATAGTTGAAAGGTTCTCTCTTGAGAGGTTTTGTGAGGATATCGGCAATGTTGTCCTCTGAGAAAACTTTCTCAATTGAGATGTTTCCCTTCTGAACATTGTCACGAAGGAAGTGGTGACG
Source organism: Artemisia tridentata subsp. tridentata (assembly GCA_021014915.2). Taxonomy (NCBI): domain Eukaryota; kingdom Viridiplantae; phylum Streptophyta; class Magnoliopsida; order Asterales; family Asteraceae; genus Artemisia; species Artemisia tridentata. The sequence continues at coordinate 506,508,594 of CP139508.1, forward strand.
TATTTCTATGTGTTTGGTTCTAGCATGTTGGACTGGGTTTTTACTAAGATCAATAGCTCCTTTATTGTCACAAAGAATGGGAATGTCGTTTAGTTCAATTCCATAATCGACGAGAGCTTGTTTCATCCACAGTGCTTGTTGGCAAGCTTTTCCTGCTGACACGTACTCGGCTTTAGTTGTTGATATGGCGAGGGCTGTTTGTTTCTTAGCAAACCATGCGGTGATACAATGTCCTACAAAAGTATAAATACCACTAGTACTTTTCCTATCAACATAGTCAACGGCATGGTCTGAGTCGGCATACACTATGGTTTCTACACCTGTCCCTTTGGGATACCATAATCCTAAATGTGTAGTGCCTTTAATGTATCTAAATATCCGTTTAACGGCTTCAAGATGAGATATTTTGGGATCTTCTTGAAAACGTGCACATAGAAAAACACTAAACATAATGTCCGGCCTACTAGCCGTAAGATAGAGCAAACTACCAATCATTCCTCTATATTTAGTGCTATCTACGGATTCATTTTCTTCATCCTTTGTGAGTTTGGTTTCTGAGGACATGGGTGTTTTCATAGGTTTTGAGTCTTCAAGACCAAATTTCTTAAGCATATCTTTGATATACTTTGATTGATTGAAGAATATCCCATCTTCTAATTGTTTTATTTGGAGACCTAAGAAAAAGTTTAGTTCCCCCATCATACTCATTTCAAACTCGTCATGCATGATTTTTGAGAAATCGTCACATAACTCTTGACAAGTTGAGCCGAATATAATGTCATCCACATATATCTGGACGATGATAATATGTGATCCCTTTTTCTTGGTGAAGAGAGTATTGTCTACTAGGCACATGGTATACTTATGGTCAACTAGGAAGGTCTTAAGTCGATCATACCAAGCTTTTGGTGCTTGCTTAAGTCCGTATAAAGATTTCTTAAGTTTGTAAACATGATTTGGTTTTTCAAAATCAGCAAAGTCGGGAGGTTGTGCAACATATACTTCTTCATTTATAAATCCATTTAAAAATGCACTTTTGACATCCATTTCAAATAATTTAAAATCATGTGCACATGCATATGCAAGTAGTATCCTAATAGACTCTAGTCTAGCTACGGGTGCAAATGTTTCATCGTAATCTATACCTTCTTGTTGATTGTAGCCTTGTGCTACTAGCCTAGCTTTGTTTCTAGATATTATGCCATTTTCATCCATTTTATTTCTAAACACCCATTTTGTACCGATTATGGTTTGATTTTTAGGTTGTGGAACTAGTGTCCAAACGTTATTTCTAACAAATTGATTTAATTCCTCGTGCATAGCAATAACCCATGATTCATCTTTTATAGCCTCATTTATATTTTTAGGCTCAATTGTTGAAACAAAACAAAAGAAATTACTCTCATTTTGAACTTTAGATCTCAATGTTCTTTCATTAAGTTTTCCTATGACATTTTCTAATGGATGACTTTTTGTTTCTTTGATGTTGACTAAATCTCTTTTTACTGGTTCATCTTCTTTATCATCTTCAACATTTTCAATATTTTCAACCATTTTACTTTCAACTAAGTCATCATCTACCAAAGGTGATGTCTTAGAGGGAGGTGGGCTTTCGTCGAATGTTACGTTCAACGATTCCTCGACTCTTGAGGTTTCTTTATTCAAAACTATATATGCTTTACTAGTTTGTGAGTATCCTAGAAATACACCTTCATACGACTTTGGGTCGAACTTGGTGAGATAATCCTTTGTGTTTAAAATGAAGCACTTGCTTCCAAACACTCTAAAATATCCTAAAGTAGACTTTTTGCCTCTGTATAACTCATATGGAGTTTTTGTCAAGAATGGTCTAATTAGAACTCGATTTAGAATATATGTAGATGTATCTACAGCGTGACACCAAAACTTTTGAGGTATGTTTTGTTCATTTAACATGGTTCTACTCATTTCTTGAATTGTCCTATTTTTACGTTCTACCACACCGTTAGATTGAGGGGTTCGAGGAGCCGAGAAATTATGAGTTATGCCATTGGCATCACAAAAAGCTCCGAATTGGATTTCGTTGTCGAATTCACGACCATGGTCAGTTCTAATTGATACTATGTTACTTCCTATTTGATTTTGAATTTTCTTACTTAAGATTTCAAATTTATCAAATGCTTCGTTTTTAGTTTTTAGAAACTTAGTCCAAGTATACCTAGAGTAATCATCTACTATTACCAAAGTATAGAAGTTTCCCCCGTAACTTTGTATAGCAGATGGACCAGACAAATCCATATGTAATAATTCTAGACACCTAGATGTAGACACCATGTTTTTAGCCTTATGGCTATTATGAACTTGTTTTCCTATTTTGCAAGCATCACAAAAGTGTTGGTCATATTTCAACTTGGGCAGGTTCCTAACGAGTTCCTTAGATGATAAGGATTGAATTAACCTCATATTGGTGTGACCTAAGCGTCGATGCCATAGAGTTGAGTTTTCGTCCAAGGAGGTTAGACAAAGCTTGTCTTTAGGTGTTTTGTCGAGTTTCATAACATAAACGTTATTCTTCAAAACACCTTTTCCTACAGTTATGCCATCCTTAAGTATTTTACTTCCATTTTCACTGAAAAGGACGTTATACTTTTTGCGGCACAATTGACTAATACTAAGCAAGTTAAATCCTAAGTTATCTACATGAGCAACATCATCAATAGTGAGAGAGTCATGAGAAATCGTACCTTTTCCAATGATTTTACTTTTAAGCTTGCTACCGAATGTGACATTACCTCCGTCGTACACTTGGTAGTCTAAGAAAAGGCTTTTGTTTCCCGTCATGTGTCTTGAACACCCACTATCTTTAATCCACTCATCTGGTTCTAGTTCAACTTTTAAGCACACCTAAGTTCAAGAAAAATTCAAGCGATTGGTCCCCAATATCTCATGGGTCCGTTTGGGTTAAACATGACATTATCATGGTTCATGTAAGGAAATGGTGGACAATTGTTCCACGGCATGTAATTAGGACCATGAAAGTTTCTAGACATGTTTTGGTTCCAATTACTTTGGTAAATATGTTGTGGGTTAACATTACTTTTTGGAAAGGGGTGTTTGGGAAAACTATTTGAGGTCTCTGTTGAACTGTTTTAACTCTGTATTCATTTCTAGCTTGACCTCTTCCTATAGAAACTGCTGGTTTTTGTTTGTTATTAGTTATACTAGTACTAGGTTTTCTAGTGACTCTAACGAATTCAGTACGGTCAGTCTTTAGAACCTTCTGTTAACAACTTGTACCGGCGGATCCTTTTGGTACTACTGGCGGATCCAAAGTTTTGGATCCATCGGATCCGTGGGCTTCTGACTTAGTTGGAACAGTTTCTTTTTCTTTCACAGTTTGTTTCTTAAAGTCACTTATAGTTCCTAGTTTCATAAAACCTAGTCCGGTTTTATCATGAGGTAGTTTTTGTATTTTCATTATCTCATCTGCACAACTTATGTTTTTATCAAATTTTTTAAACTTGGAATTTTGTTTGATGAGATCTTCCTGTGTGGTTTTTAATGTTTCTAGTTCTAATTTAAGTTCCTGACACGACACACACGTTTCTTTAACATTTTTACCTTTTTCCATTCGTATATCCTTTTCTTTAAGCCAATAAACTTCGTTTTCTAAAAGTGTCGTTTTGGTTTTTAAGAACTTGTTTTTGTTTATGATTTTTAAGGTTATATCACACAGTTTGTTATATTCTACTTCTAAGGTTTCATCATCTATAGAAGAGTCAGAATGTACCTCTTCTGTATCATGAGCCATGAGAGCAACTTCGTCGTTCTTGGGCTCTTCATCATCTCCTTCACTATCACTCCAAGCTCCACTGACAAAGGCTCTTTGAGACTTGTTCTTTGGAGGCTTTGGACATTCTCCTATTAAGTGACTAGGGTCTCCACACCTATAACACTTCCTATCTACCTTTCCTTTTCTATCATCACGGTCTTTTCAGACGGATTTCTTTTCTTCACGAGGTGGTCTGACGAACTTTCCTCGTCTCCTGAAGAATTTCTTGAAATCTCTTACCGCCATGGCATATTCTTCGTCTTCGCTACTAGAACAAGACTCTTCATCACTTGACTCAACTCTAGCTTTCAAGGCAATGGATTTCATTTTCTCCTTCTTGCCTTTAACTATTTCTGAGTCTTTTTCCATCACCATTTCGTGAACTTTGAGGTTTCCTATGAGCTCGTCCAGTGTCATGCCTGAAAGATCCTTAGATTCTTCAATAGCTGTCACCTTTGCTCTCCACTTTGGGTGGAGTGCTCTTAGAAATTTCCTGACAAAATTCTTACTAAAAAAGGATTCATCAAGTGCTTTAAGAGATGTAATAATAGTATTAAACCTAGCAAACGCACTATCAATGGTCTCATCTTCAGAGATAAAAAATTGTTCATATTGTTGAACAAGAAGATCAATTTTGTTATCTTTGACTTGTGAGTTCCCTTGATGAGTGATAATTAGTGATTGCCAAATATCTTTAGCCGTTTTACACATAAAAACTCTTTCATATTCTTTCTTAGGTAAAGAATTGTAAAACATCATTTTGGCTTCATTATTTTTGGCAATCAACTTCTTTTGCTCATCACTGTGACGAATAAAAGAAGTACCTATATCCCGACCACCTGAAATATCATTACTAATGGGCTTATAGTCACCCTCTACAATAATATACCACAGGTCTATGTCCTTTGACTTCACATATGTCTCAAAGCGATTTTTCCAATATATGAAACAATTTGGTTCAAATAGTGGTGGTCTTTGCATAGATTGCCCTTCTTTAAAGTTTTCAAAATCCATTGATTGTTTCAAGTTTTTAAAATACAATATATTTTGAAAATCTTGAGTAACACTGCTCTAGTACCAATTGTGAAAAACTAGAAGGGGGGTTGAATAGTTTTACCGTTTTAAAATTTGATTCGCTTTGTTACTTAATGTGATTTCAAGGAAATTATACACAAACAAATAATCACACAATATATATGAAAAGTAAAGAGAGGAAAGATCAAACCACACAACACTGATGTTTATAGTGGTTCGGCTACAAGGACTCTCTTCCTTGCCCTACTCCACTCCTCGAGCCTCTAACTCGAGAGTTATCTTTCACTAAGAAACAAACTCCCTTCTAGGTAGAGAAAACCTTTACACGTCGCTTACTTCTTTTTTCGGTACTAAGCTAAACACCGAGTTCTTTACAAGGGTACAACCACTCCCGTTTGGTTCTTTCACAAGGGTACAACCACTCCCGTTTGGTTCTTTACAAGGGTACAACCACTCCCAACACTCTTTGTGTTTTAAGGACTAAAACACTAACCTCACTCTACTGATGTAAATGATACAAACAATGATATGCAAACTAATACAAGATCACACAGTGACTAAACTAGACGGATAACGACAGAACGTTGATCCTTGTATGTTTGATCCCTTTGCTACAAAAGGAAAGATCAAATGAATGAATGAATGATATGGGTTAGTAAATGAATGAGTATGTATTTAAGCTATATGAGTGATGATTTGTCCAAATGATCAGCTTGCTATTTATAGGAAAACTGAGTGAACAGCTGGCGGATCCGGCGGATCCCAAAATTTGGATCCGTCCTTGTATGCACTTGGATCCGCCAGTGCAGGACAGCTAATAGATTTCCAAATCTTTCCAAATCTTGCCATATCTTTCCATATCTTCAAATGTCAACTCTTTGGCTTGAAGATCTAAACAAAATATCACAAAATCTTACCAAGATTGTGTACATGATGCATGCCATGATGTCATCCTAACTTTTGAAAAATAAAGTTTCCATTTTAGGAAATAAACATGTAAATGTATAAAATGTAAATTCTAGTGATCTTGTGAAATGTAAATGTGTTCTAAAAAGACTTTAGCTTGCATTTATGATTTGCTAAAAGATATACCTTGTATTTGTCATTAACAAAACTAAGTAAAGATCATAAAATATAAATAACGTTTTTGGGACGATATTTGTATTAACATAGCCGTTGGAAGATAATTGAGATTTTTACTGACTTAGTTACGGTTTTTAAGGGATTCTCTTCTAGATATTTTAACTTTTATTCTATTATAATCTTATCATAAAATAAAAGTTAACTTATTCTTTAAGTCGGTCAAATACAAACCCTAATTCTCTCAATAATATCTCATCTCACTTTCATCTTCTGCTTTCTAACCTAAATTTTCACTTTTCACCACAGTCAAATCAATTATTACTAAGAATATTATGGCTAATTTGGAATTTATCAAGACGCACAACCAGGTTGCTTATTTGGAGAAAACAGAGGATGGGGATGGACCAAAATTTTATAAGATTGTGGACTTCTTGAACGCGTCTCATATTAGGTATGCTTTAACAATTTCCCCTACTCTTATTGTCTCTCATATCACACAGTTTTGGCAAACTGCCATTGTCAAAATTAGTGAAGAGGAAGACATAGAAATTCACTCCAAAGTGGATGGCATATCTTTTGTTGTTACCGAATCTACTCTTAGGAGACATCTTAAGTTGCAAGATTCAGATGGTATCAACAATATGCTAAACACTGAAATTTGGCAAGAAATTGCCAGAATGGGGTATGATACATCCAATCAAAAACTTACTTTTCAAAAGGGATGTTTCTCCCCACAAAGGAGATTTTTTATCCATACTCTCTTACATTGTTTAAGTCCCAAAAGAACATCATGGGAGCAATTCAGTAGCAATATTGATATTGCTCTCATATGTCTGTCAACAAACAAGGTTTTCTATTTTTCAAAATTTATATTTGAGAGTATGGTTGCTAATGTAAAAAGTAAAACAAAATTTCTTATGTATCCAAGATTTGTTCAAAGCTTTTTGAATAAGAAAAAGAATTTGCTTAAGCAACATAAAGAAATTTTTCCTACTCCTAGCCTACAACCAAAAGTTTTTCAAAATATGGCTATGGCAAGTAGATTGTTTCATGGGGTAGAAATACGACTATTTCCAGAGATGATTCAAGTTGTTTAGGGTGAAGGGTCAATCAACCCAACTGATCCCCATCACACACCCATTCAAGTTCCAGAAATAACCCATACACCTCCAATTATCACAACCTATAGGAGAAGGTCTACACCTAGTCTAACTAGAGTGGAAACTGGACCCTTGCCCAATGACTCACCTCTCCTAGCAGGTAACACAGCTAGAAGTGATGAGGGCAGTACTAAACATGATGAATTGACGGATTTTTGTACCAAGTTATCTGCACAAGTAAAATCTCTGGAGGATGATCTGAAAAACCACAAGAACAACTTTGCCAAGGTGTGTACCAAGTTGACTCAAAGGGTGAAGAAGTTGGAAGCTCAGCTAAAGAGGAAAAGAGCTAAGGTGGTACTTGATGAAGATTCCTCAGATGGTGGTTTAGATAGTTCAGATGATGATGGTGATGATTCTCCTAAACAGGGGAGGAAATCTGGGAAAGAACAAGGTGAAGAGAGATCTGGAACTCAGGGGAGGAATGAAGAAGGAACAAGCAGATTGAATGAGGAAGGTACTGCTGGTGGAAATGATGATACAGATATGGGTGAACAAGATCAAGATCAAGAAGGTACTGCTGAGATTGAAGAAGAAGCAGTACAAACTGCTGAGGTGCCAGAAGTAGCAGTACAAACTGCTAAAGACAAGGGCAAAGGGATTTTGATTGAAGAAGAAGAGCCTCATCAGAAGAAAATAGTTAAGCCAAGAACTCAGATGCAAATAGATCATGATGCTGAAGTGGCTAAGAAACTTCAAGAGGATGAATAAGCAAAAGAACAATCTCAAATAGATCTTGATGCAGAGTTAGCAAAGAAGATGGCTGAGGATGATTTAGATGATGTGGTTGAGTTTATGGAGAAAACAAGATTAGAAAAGATGGCTTCAAATGCTGAGGTGGATCAAGCACAATTTAAAGAACAACTACAATACTTGATTGACTCAGATCTGATTGTGAGAGCACAAGCAGTGCAATTCCTTAAAGATGAGAGCTTAAGTGCAGAAGAAAAGTCAGAGAAGCTCATAAGTTTTATTTTATCAAAGAATAAGGAAGTTGCTTGGAGTGATCTTATGCAGAAGATCAGAGATAGTAAGAAGAAAGGTTATAAGAGGAAGATACCTTCTAAGAAAGAGCAGATAAACTTTATGAAAATGTATCTGAGAAATCAATCAAATTGGAAGGCATATCAGCTGAAAGGGAAATCAAATGAAGAGATTGAGTTTTTGTACTACAATGCATATAGAAGAGCTCATATGAAATTTCCTTTAGACTCAGAGGAAAGATCTTCTAAAAGACTCAAGTCTGCTGAGACAACTGAGGAAGTGGAAGAACATAGAGAGAAAATTGAATTGGAACCAGAACAAATGAGCATGATGAATGTCACAGTTCCAGAAATTCTTCATGTTGACCCACTTCAAGTGAGACATCCAATAATGGATTGGGAGATTTACAGAGATAAATTTGGTAAAGCTTGGAAGGTTACCAGAGTTGGTGGTGAAACAGGTATACAAGAATTTTGAGAATTTGCTCAGAGCATGTGACAGAGAAGATTTAGATACATTATGGAAATTGGTTCAGGAGAAGCTCAAGACCAAGTATAGAACTGATGAGAAAGAACAAGAGTTATGGGTTGAATTTAAAAGATTGTATGAACCAGATCCTTCTGATGTATATTGGAATTTTCCTTACTATGATCTGAATGTTTCATGGGAATTCTTCAGTATGTGTAATGTGCATCATTTGTCAACACAAGGTGGAGTTGATATATTCATGTTAGCTGAATTAGAGTATCCACTAAATTATGAAGTGTTAGTAGTGATGATTTCTACAAGACTGAGATGTGATGAGAATACTGAAGTTGTTCAAAATCTTATACAGAAGATATTTGATCAGTATGAAAGGATGAGGAAGAATAGAAGATGAAATGTTTGGAAGAATCCCCCCATCATAGAGGTAAAGTTTAATTAGAAGAAACTTAGTGATTTGGAGAGAAATCATAAGTTTAGGGGAGGATTGTTAGGAATTAAACCTAACAGTTAGTACTGTCGGTTATAAGTTAGTACTGTTGAAGATTTATTGAAGAATACACTAATAGTACTAAGTCAGTTATTACTGCTGGTATAGACATTGGTATTGCTTATGTTTTTGTAAACGTGTAAAAGGATAATTATAGAAAGGATTTAGTAGATATCCTTATTGATATAGATTATAGTTATCTTTTACAGGAATCCTTGGTCTATAAAAGGATCTCCTAGGTTAGGTTTTTGATAATAGAAAAACGATATCTCTTTTGTGAAGATTCAAGGTTGTAAACCCTAGTACTAGCAAGAGTACTCGTATTATTGATATAATAATATTGAATCATTTTGGTTAAACAATTGTCTCTTATTCATATACATAAACACTGTTCCATTCATTGATCATACATACAAATAATCTTCGAAGTGTTAACTAGTAAATTCCGCGTGCTAGTTAATATTACTCAAAGTATCTATCTAACACAAGTTGTATGTTAAGATCCGGTCACTTATGTCATGATATGGGTCAAAACGGGTTTTGGTGCAAAACCCGTCATCTTGTAAGGTACTATTTCCGAGGGTTAAATTGTAATGTTTTTGCATGAAAATGAGCTCATAGATATATTAAATAAATTTGGAAAGTTTGGTGAAGTTTCGAGTTTGGGAGGTCAGACTTTCAAGTGCGGAACTTGAAAACTGATCCGAGTGATCAGTAGCCTCCATCCAAATCGGATGGAGGTGATACCGATCAGTTTCAGTCCATCCGAATCGGATGGAGGTGATACCGATCGGATGGGCGGCTCGTTAACAGTTTTTGGTAATCTTTGAAAAATCATATCTTTTAAACCGTAAGTCGTTAGGGGTCGCGCCACCCGTCGTTTTGAATGTAATTGAGTCTAGTTTCATTTAAAAATAGTCTTATGGCCTGAATGTTTATGGATTTTTATAAATGGTCAAAAGAGTGACAGGATGTCCGTAAAAGTCAAGCGTTTCCGCTCAAAAAGTTTTAATTTTTTGTCTAAGCGGGCACAGGGTGTTACAAAACATCATTCATCCTTTCATTCATTACTAACCCATTCATATTTCATTTTAGTGATCTCTCTTTGTAGCAAGAAGATCAAAGCATCACAAGCTTCAACAAACCGTTGCAAGACTTGTTAGATTAGTTATAGTGTGAATTTGTTGTTTTCACACATCATTGTTTGTACCAAACAATCATATACCTCAGTAGTAATCGGTTAGTATTTTAGTCCTTAAAATACATTGATTGTCAGGAGTGGTTGTGCCCTTGTAAAAGAACTCGGTATCTAGCTTTGTACCGGAAAAAGTATAAGCGATGTGTGTAAAGGTTTTCTCCACCGAGAAGGGAGCTTGTTTCTTAGTGAAGAAAAACTCTCGAGTTAGAGGCTCGAGGAGTGGAGTAGGGCAAGTGTTGGGAATTATCACAAGAATTCAGAAGAACCAGATCTTCTCAGTGATGACCTTGAGCAGATTGATGATGTTGATGTTGAGGAGATGGATATCAAGTGGCAAATTGCTATGATTGCCCTTAGAATGAAAACGTTTTACAAGCAGACTGGGAGGAACATCAGGTTTGATGGGAAGACAGTAGTTGGGTTCAATAAAAAGAAAGTGGAGTGCTACTATTGTCACAAACCGGGGCATTTTGCTAGGGAATGCAGAGAAAAGATGACTGCTGATGGGAAAAAGAAGAAGGGTTCTGACTCTCAAGATGATGACATGATGGGGAAGAATCAGATGAGCATGTTGACACTGGAAGCTGGAGCTGTGAATTGGGATGAACACACACCAGAGGAAGAAGCGCCAAACCATTCACTTATGGCTATTGGTTCCAATAATGAGGTATCTTTGTGCTCCAAAATATGCATTGATTCATACAATCATCTTAAAGCTTTGTGTGATGAACAATTAAATCAAATAGGTGACCAGGAAGTAAAAATTCTTGCTTATACTAAGGCTGTTAAAACTTTAGAAGCACAAATAGTCACCTATAAAAAACAACATGCCTCTTTAAATGAAAAACTCACCTTTCAGGCTAATGAAATATATGAAAAGGATGAAAAACTTAAGAGATATAGAAGAATTGGCATGAAAGCAGTAAAAGAAAGAGATGAATTGCAAAAGAGAGTAGACTCATGGAACCATTCCTCTAAAAATCTGGCTAAGCTAGTTAATGCTCAAATGAGTTCCACATGTAAAATTGGCTTAGGTTATGAAATTAAATCAGACAGTGAAATTCTAAGCTATGAGGAAGAGATGGACAGATCTGTGTTCAAATGTAGAGAAGATGATTCTGCTGGTAGACCAGTTTACAATAGGTTCATTAAAACTGATGATTTTAAAGGGGTGCCACCTCCATTAAGTGGAGATTACACTCCTCTACAAAAGGAAGACCTTGATGATTCTTTGTTTGTATATAGTAAAAAGGGTCCTATATATCCTGAGACAGGCAACTCAGATGACAAATCAAGTGAATACTCTACCTGTCAAACTAATGACAGTGAAGGATCCACTAGAGATGTTTCTGAGCAGTCTGAATCAGAATCAGAGAGTGAACCTAAAGAAGTTTCTGAGTCAAAATTTGTCGAACATAGTGAACCAGTTGTGACTACACCCAAACCTGATACAGATAAACCTAGTTGTGATACTCACATAAAATCTCCTAGGAAGTCTGTCAAAAATCAAGAGTCACCAAAATCTGATAGGATGAGAAGAGAGTACAGGAAAAACTACACCTTTGGTCCTAAGAGGTGTTTTGTGTGTGGTAGTCTAAGTCATCTAATTAGAGACTGTGATTTTCATGAGAAAAGGATGAAAAGAGAAGCTGAACTTAGGAAGCAGAAAAGTGTTAATACTGGTCATTTGAATGTTAAACCAGTTTGGAATAATGCAAACAGGATTAATCATGCTAATAAGTTTGTTTCTAGACCAGCACAATTTAATTCTGGTAGGCCTAATGTTAATACTGGTTGGTCATCAGTTAATTCTGTTAGACCAAATTTTAATTCTGGTAGGCCAAATGTTAGTTCTGGTAGAACAAATTTTAATTCTGTCAGGCCAATTGTTAATTCTGTGCAGCCAAATGTTAATTCTGGGTGGTTTAATCATTCTGGACCCAGACAACCGGTAAATAGACCACAGGTGAACTCATATAACCAAAGAAACAATTTTTATAAACCTCATTCACCTGTGAGGAGTCCTTTTGCTAAGAATACAGCACAAACTTCAAACTCAAATGTTGTAAGGGAAAATGGGGAATCTGCTGTTAAGACCCCAGCATGTTGGTCTTGGGATCCATTTAAGAATACACTTACCTACCAATCCAAGAACAATAGTGGATCAAGCTCATACAAGACTTATAAATATGTTGATCCACAGGGCAGACCCAAGCCTTCAGAGGCCTGGGTCCTTGAGAGAAACTAATTTCTCTACTTTTTGTGCAGGAACATCCACTGAAGAACATGGAAGATAGAGGAATCTTTGATAGTGGGTGCTCTGGGCACATGTCTGGTAACAAGAATCATCTGAAGGATTTTCAAGAATTCAAAGGAGGTTCTGTTACCTTTGGAGGTAGTAAAGGTCAAATAACTGGTAAAGGTAGAATTGTTGTAGGCAATTTAGAATTTGACAATGTGTCTTTTGTAAAAGAACTAGGGCAATTTAACCTTTTCTCCATATCACAAATTTGTGATAAGCAGCATAAGGTGCTTTTTACTGAATCTGAATGTTTTGTATTGACTTCGGACTTTAAGATGCCTGATGAAAGTCAGATCCTTCTTAAAGTTCCTAGACAATACAACATGTACAGCTTTGATATGAAGCAACCTGATCCTGCAAAAGGTTTTGCCTGTTTGCTTGCAAAAGCCACTTTGGATGAATCTAAATTGTGGCATAGAAGGTTAGGTCATGTTAACTTTAAGAACATAAATAAACTTGTGAAGAATAACCTAGTTAGAGGATTACCTTCCAAGGTTTTTAAGAATGACCATACCTGTGTAGCTTGTAATAAGGGCAAACAGCATAGGGCTTCTTGTAAGGCTAAGTTAGATAGGTTTGTTACTGAGCCTTTGCATACCTTACATATGGATCTGTTTGGCCCTACATCTGTACAAAGTATCAACCATGCTAGCTACTGCCTTGTCATCACTGATGATTGTACTAGATTTTGTTGGGTGTTCTTTATGTCTAGGAAAGATGAAACAACTCCATTAATTCAAACTTTCATTAGGCAGATAGAAAACCAACTAAATAAAAAGGTTAAGATCATTAGGTCAGACAATGGCACAGAATTCAAGAATAGGAGCATGATTGAGTTTTGTGGTAATAAAGGAATCAAGCAACAATACAGCAATGCTAGAACTCCACAGCAGAATGGAGTTGCTAAGAGAATGAACAGGACCCTGATTGAGGCAGCTAGGACTATGCTAGCAGACTCACTCCTACCCACAACCTTTTGGGCTGAAGCAGTAAGTACTGCTTGCTACATATTCAATAGGGTTAGAGTGACCAAGCCTCAGAATAAAACACCTTATGAGCTTATTTTTGGCCATAAACCAGTTGTTAGCTGTATAAGGCCTTTTGGGTGCCATGTGACCATTCTTGATACATTGAGTGTACTTGGAAAATTTGAAGGAAAGTCTGATGAAGGGTTTCTAGTTGGGTATTCACTGAATAGTAAGGCCCTTAGGGTATACAATTTAGTGACCAAGAAAGTAGAGGAAAATCTTCATGTTAATTTTCTTGAGGAAAAACCCAATGTGAAGGGACTAGGTCATAGATGGTTGTTTGATATTGATTATTTAACTGATTCTATGAACTATATTCCTGTCTCTAAGGAGAATCAAGCTAACCCTGATGCAGGTTCCATAGAAGTACCTAACAATGCAGGTACACTAGTTACTTCTGATGTAAGCAATGCTGAGCAAGATAAGGAGATTGAGGAGCTTATTGTGATTCCTACCACAGAAGTCAAACATGATGCAGCTCAAGATGGAACAAAGAAATCTTCTCCAAAGAAGAAGGAGATTGTGATCAAGCCTCAAGCTGAGAGGAAAGAGGCTTCTCATACTAAAGTGTCAGAAGATATTTCATCCTTCAGAGAAGAAATGAATGCTTTGGCTGACAAACATCTTGGGAAGAAGGCTACCAGCACTAACTTGGTTAAGTCTGGTAGTGGGATCATTAATTCTGCTACCAGTACTAACTTAGTTAATTCTGGTAGTGATGCTGTTAATTCTGCTCAACCTGAGTCTACTCCAAATGCTGATATTGATGATTCTGAGATGCCAGAACTTGAGTTCTTTGATAATCCAAGTGAAGGAATTTTTGATGGGGCTTCTTATGATGAAGAGGGAGTAATCACTGATTTCAATAACTTACCCACAGAAGTGGATGTAAGTCCAGCTCCAACACTCAGAATTCACAACATTCATCCTAAAATTCAAATAATTGGTGATCCTAAGTCAGCTGTTCAAACCAGATGTAAAGTGCAAAAGCTTCCTGAATCTCATGCACTTATCAGTCTTATTAAGAAGCAGCAAAGGGTCAACCACAAGGACCAACAACATTGTCTGTTTGCTTGTTTCCTTTCTCAAAAGGAACCCACCAAGGTCTCTGAAGCACTTGAAGATGACATTTGGGTGAAAGCAATGCAGGAGGAGTTGTTGCAGTTCAAATTGCAAAAAGTTTGGGTTCTGGTAGATCTACCTAATGGGGCTAAAGTTATAGGCACAAAGTGGGTCTTCAGAAACAAAAGGGATGAAAGAGGAGTAGTGGTTAGGAACAAGGCAATATTAGTAGCACAAGGGTACAAACAGGAGGAGGGAATAGACTATGATGAGGTTTTTGCTCCTGTAGCCAGAATTGAGGCTATCAGGTTATTTTTAGCCTATGCATCATATATGGGGTTCATAGTCTATCAGATGGATGTTAAGAGTGCCTTTTTGTATGGAACTATAGAAGAAGAGGTTTATGTGCACCAATCTCCTGGCTTTGTTGATCCTACTCACCCCAAGAAGGTATACAAAGTCATTAAAGCATTGTATGGTCTACATCAAGCTCCCAGAGCTTGGTATGCAACACTCTCCAACTTCCTTGAAGAGCATGGGTACAAAAGAGGTGTGATAGACAAGACCTTGTTCATCAAAAGGAACAAGAAGTATATCATCCTTGTTCAAGTTTATGTGGATGATATCATTTTTGGTTCTACTAAAAGGTCTTGGTGTGAGGAGTTTGAGGCATTAATGAAGAGAAGGTTTGAAATGAGTTCAATGGGCGAGCTCACATTTTTCCTTGGACTGCAAAAGAAGCAGAAAGAAGATGGCCTCTTCATTTCTCAAGACAAGTATGTTGCTAAGATCTTTAAGAAGTTTGACTTTACAAATGTGAAGACTGCAGTCACTCCCATAGAGAACAAGGTGCCATTGACAAAGGATGAAGATGCTGATGATGTGGATGTGCACCTCTATAGATCAATGATAGGTTCTCTAATGTATCTAACAGCCTCTAGGCCTGATATTATGTATGCTGTGTGTGTTTTTCTCATTTTCAGGTTACTCCCAAGACTTCACATCTTCATGCTGTGAAGAGAATCTTTAAGTACCTAAAGGGCAAACCCAATTTAGGCCTTTGGTATCCTAGAGAGTCATCTTTTGGCCTGGAAGCCTATTCAGATAGTGACTATGCTGGAGCAAGTCTTGATAGGAAATCCACAACAAGAGGTTGTCAATTCCTTGGAAGAAGATTGATTTCCTGGCAATGCAAGAAGCAGACCATTGTGGCTACATCAACAACTGAAGCTGAGTATGTAGCAGCTGCCAATTGCTGTGGACAAGTCTTGTGGATTCAGAATCAAATGCTGGATTATGGTTTGAACTTTATGAACACTGTAATTTACATAGATAATGAGAGCACTATCTGTATAGTTAAGAACCCTGTGTACCACTCTAAAACTAAGCATTTAGAAATAAGGCATCACTTCATTAGGGATTGCTTTGAAAAGAAGCTAATTAGAGTGGAAAAGATACACACAGACTTAAATGTGGCTGATTTATTAACCAAAGTCTTTGATGGACCTAGGTTTAATTACTTAGTGGTTAATATTGGTATGATGAACCCATAGCTGGAATTAAGGGGAGGTTACATTTAAGGGGAGGTTAAATGTAGAGTCCGTATAATAACCAGTACTTAGTAATTGTAATTTTGTCTTAGAAGTTAATTCTTGTAGTAGAGTTAATTCTGGTACTTAGTATTTTTTATTTTGTTTGTAAAATTGTTTGTTTGTATGTTTTTCTTGGTGTTGGAACTAACTTTTGCAGGAAAAACATGGATTAGTGGTGATATGAAGCCTTGATATTGCTTCTTATGTATGTTTGTCTGATTCTTTGGTTAAGTCTGGTGAGTCAGTGGTTAAGTCTGGTTGACCATTTTTAAGTCTGGTAGTGTAAAATGTAATTAATTTTATTACCGTTAGGTCTGGTCAGTTAAATAATGATTTTTCTGATAAAATAATACCGTTACGTATTTTTCAAGAAATAGAAGTATATAAGGATAAAATTTGATAAAATTTTCACTTTTATTCATTATTAGCTTCTAATTTTAAAAATCATTATTTTTGGCCTTCGATACTCTGTTTTACACTACAAATTCGCAAACCCTAATTAGTTCTCAACCAGCACTTAATCATTCTCTCATCTATGGCTTCTCTAAAGTTTTGTGACAAGCACAACCAGGTTGGTTTCTTGAAGAAACCAAACAAAAGTGAAGGTTTCGAGCAGATTGTGGATTTCTTGAGAGGCTCTTCCATTCGGTATGCTTTAACTCATAATCCTACAATCTATACTTCCCTAGTTAAGCAGTTTTGGGGGTCTGTTACCTTTGAAACTCTTGCTGATGGGACACCACAGTTAAGGGCAACCATAGATACACATGATTTCTTTATCACTGAAGCATCCATAAGGAGTAGTCTTCAATTGGATGATGCTTCAGGAATTATATCTTGCCTAATGATGAACTTTTGGAGGGTATGAAAAATATTGGATACCCCACTGATGGTACTTTTACTTTTTGGAAAAGCCATTTTACACCGCAGTGGAAATTTTTTATTCATCATTTGCTCCATTGCCTAAGTCCCAAGAGTGGAGGATGGGATCAGTTTGGAAGCAATATTGCTTCTGCATTGGTCTGTCTTTCGTTTGTAAAGACTTTTAATTTTTCAAAACTTATTTTTGATGGCATGGTAGCAAATGTCAATAGCAAACATAAATTTTTAATGTACCCTCGATTTCTGCAAATGATTTTGAATTTTGAGACTGAAAATAAAATGCAGACCTATGTGAGTGTGGCTTTTACAACTAAAATCTTTGCTAATATGAAAAAGGGTTTTTCTGGGGCACATTGGCCACTTTTGCCTGCTATGCTTTCTGGTACAACTAACATTGCAGGTACCTCTACTGCTGAACAAGTGGAGCCAACCCATGAGGATCAAACCCAGGAACAACCAAGATCCCCCACACCACAACCAAGTTCACCATCATCTCAACCCAGAGTACCTACACCTACACCACCTTCACCACCACAGCAAACCCAGGTTCCAAGTCCTACTCAGGAGGAGGAATCTACTTCCATGACTGTGGAAGATCTTCTAAAACTGGTGCCTACTTTGGTTGATAGAGTAACAGCTTTGGAGGAAGAACAAGTGTTTAAGACCCCTACTCAAAAGGATAAATCTGCTGAGATCAGTCCAAATGCCATGGAAGCAGCAGAGACCTTAGCTCAATCTCTTAGCAAGATTAAACAAGGAAAGAAAAGGAGGCTAAGAAAATTGAGAATTGAAGAAGAAAAGTCTGAGGATGAAGTTCTTAAGTCTGGTGAACCAGTTAAACATGCTGATGGAATTAATTCTGGTGTTAATACTGGTGATGCAGTTAAGTCTGGTCAGGAAAAGTCTGCTGAGCATGTTAGTTCTGCTCATGTTGAAGAATCTGATGTGGTTATGTCTGTTCAAAGGGAAAGAAAGCAGATATTGGTAGAAACTCCTCAACCCAAGAAATCAAAAAGGCAACAAAGAGAAGAGGAAGCAAATTTAGCAGAAATTGCAAGAATACAAGCAGAAGACCAAGCTGAAAGGGAAAGGCTGGAAGAAATTAAAAGGCAAGATGAATTGCTTGTAACGAAGATGCAAGAAGCTGAGGATGATCCACTCATATCTATGATTGAGGGTGATACTGAGTTAAGAGCAAAATATGAAGAGTTAAAAGCTGATGTGAATATGACAACTGAGGAAAGAGCAAAGCAGATGGCAGAGTTTCTCAATGCTAGAAGGGTTTCAGATACTCTTGGTGATTTTATGGAAAAGGTAAAACAGACTTAGAAAAAGAAAGGTACTAAAAAGAAGCTCACAATGAAGGAAAAGATGTATGATATGAAGATGTACATGAAAAACATGATGCATTTAACCCTTGAGAAGATGAAGGGAATGTCATATGAGGAGCTTGAAGGGAGGTATCTCAGGGCATATAAAATGGATCAAGGTTATAAACCTACTGATTATGAAGACTCAATCAGAAGGAGTTTTAAGAGACAGAAGGTGACAGAATCTGAACCAATTATAGAAGCTGAGAAAGTGGAAGAAAAAGTAACTGAAGTTGAAAAGGAATCTGAGGTTGAGAAAGTGTCTGATGTTGTGCAAGAAAAGAAAGAAGTCAAAAAGCCAATTATAAAGTGGACAAGAAGAAAAAGTATAGCAAGAAAAAGTAAATCCAAGAAGAAAGTGCAAGGGGAAGAAGAATCCGAAAAAGAAAAGTCTTCATCTGAGGAGTTCACCATGGGATCTATTCCTGAAAGCTCAGCCAAACCAACCAAGATTGTCAGATATCAAATCATTAAGACTGGAATGAGGGCAGCTTATCAGATCATAAGGGAAGACAACGCTGATGTAGTGTATTTAAATTTTCCAGGGCTATTAAATGATGTAACCAGGGAAGATCTCAATGAATTATATAAATTGGTGAATATCAGACATGGAGACATAAGACCTGACGAAGAGTTTGAAAGGGTCTTTTGGGGAGATTTAAAAGTTATGTTTGAGCCACCTTCAAGAACAGATGAGATTTGGAAGTTACCATACCAACAAGAGATTGTTAGGTGGAGATACTTTCACAGTTGTAAGGTACACTGCTTATCCTTGCAAATGGCTCATATTTATATGCTTGCAGAAGTGGAATATCCTTTACCACCTAGGGTCTGCAAAGAAATGTTGGAAAAGAAATTGCTTGCAGATGAGAAAGATGAGGTATATGAGGAGCTTTTGGATTTGATTAAGGAACAATAATTAAAGGAACCATATTTGTAACACCTAAAATCTGAAAACATGTAAAATAACCAAATTACCCCTACAAGTTTAAAATTTTATTTAAAAGCTTTTAAAGTATTAAATCAATCCCAAACTTCTGGCAATGCACAAGATATGATACCAAATAATTTTAACAACTCCATTTAACATTTTTGTAAGCTACAAATTACTAAATTACCCCTAATAGAACCGAATGAATTTATACTTAGCTTCATGATTATTTAAATGAAATAAAATGGAACAAATAAGGAAATTATCAATCACAATAAATAGGCCAACTAAGATACCGAAATTTTGGTCTTATCCCTCCCCATTGACTCGGCATTCCTTCTTTAAAATCAATCTACACGTTTTCTTCTATAAACCCTAAGTGCCGAGTAGAACAAAACACACAAACAATTCTTAAGCCTCCATTCGACATCCATAAAGTCCCAAAGCATTTTTCTGAGTTTGAGCATCATCTAAGGAGTCCTAGAAAAATCATTGTGAAGCTATTCATTGTACGATTCGATCGTGGGGATTTTTGTTCTTGTCGCGCCTAGATTTGAGGTATAATTCGTTAATAAATCTTACGACCTTCATAAAATTCGTTTGTTATTTTCCCTGAGATCCTTACATGATATACGACCTACAAAAAATGATTACAAGGTTGGAAGGCTATTCGTGGAGTCGTGGAGGATTTTGGTTCGTTTTCACTATACACGTATAAAAGAATTCGTGCAACCCATCCTACACGTTCGAATCCTCTTGTGGTATTTTTCTCAGATCCTATATGTATTTAGAACACCAAATAAAATGGTTAGAACATACCATGCTCGATCTATAAATTATATGAAGATTAAATCAATAAAACGTGTATAAAGGATGAAAAATGGCATACGATGTATAAAGGCTTCAAGTATAATTTATTTACGTGTATTATGATGTTATAAGACCTGGAAAAATGTTGCAACGAGTCATCATGGTCTAGATCTTGTATTGTTGAATTTTTGTTGTTAATACGGTTTTAAAATAAAACATGTAAAAAGGAAATAAAATTCGTACGATCTGGAAATTGGGAATTAGGGCTTGTTCTTGTGATTATAAATGGTGTTTAATGATAGTGTAATGATTAAAAATAGATTGGAAGTGTTAGGGTTTGAATTCGTGTGTTTTAAGGGGTGTACGATTGGTATTAAAATGTTTTGGGTAGGTTTTGTAACTTTTAAAACTCAAGGGTTATTTTTAGAACATTATTTGGGACATATATGAATCGTATAAAATGAAATAGGAGGGCCTCTTGTGTAAATTTTATATTTAAAGGGTTTAATTTGTTAATTAATTAAAGTTAAATTAGAGTTTGTAAATAATTAAAAAGGAGGGACTAAATATGTAATTTCTGGAAACTTAGGGTTGATTTGAGTAATAAATTATATTCATGGGGTTATGTGCTACTTTGGTAATCTAATGGCTTAATATGTAATTGTTTATAATTAAAGGTTGAAATTGTAATTTAAAGGACTAAATATGTAACTTTGATAACTAGAGGGACTTAATGTGTAAATTATGAATACTTGAGGATACATTCGTATAATATGATAAAATAAGTGATCATTGTGTAAAATGGATAAATTAAGGGTTTAATGTGTAACTATGAATACTTGAAGGTTTAAAGTGTAACTTTTGGAATATAAGGGTATAAAATGTAAATTGTGAAACCCTAAGGACCAAATGTGTAAATATGATAAAGGATACCTTAATTCCATTAATAATGATTTAACTAAGTTATGTTACTCCAACTTTCTAAAAATAGAAACCTGCTAAAAATGGAAAGTTACTTTAAATGGAAAGACAATTAATTAAGAATGAATTGTAATTCCCTTCTACTCCTTTAGGTGTGAAGAAGGAGAGACTTTGAGCTATCCCCTATTTCTGTGCTTTGTTTCTATTTGTGCTTTCGTCATAAGGTACGGATACTCTACCCTTTTTAGTAAGGGTGTCTTTTCACCTACGCATTGATGTTGAGCTATGATTTAAACCTTTGCCATGATCCTTTTGATATGAACCTTTTGATATGACCTTGAGATATACCTTCTGATTATGACCTTGAGATGCACCTTGATATGACATTGAGACCTGACTCTTAGTTTGATACCCGAGCCATTTTATGTTACCTAGCCAGGAAGGTAACCTGGCCATGTCTGTGATGCACCACTGGCATGACTCATGTGTGGGTGAGTGATTTCTCACACCGTCCCTCTTATATTATGATATGGCCATTATGACTTTGAGATTATGATTTTGAGATGACTTTGAGTTTGGGGGCGTATGGATTGCAATCCTAGATTTGTATGTTTAGTGGATTTAACTATGACTTTGAGTTATGACTTTGAGGTGACTGGTACTGTGTGCAATACATGCCTTTCACATTTCTGGGAGCTGATCACTCCACCCTTTTGATACATGAGGACACCCCTCATATTATCTGGTTGCCTGAGAGGTATCCCCTCTGATTGTGAGATTATGACTTTGAGACTATGATGTTGAGATTATGATTTTGAGTTTCTGGGCTCGTGGTAGATGACTATCCTATATTTCCTTATTACTCTTTTGCTTGGATTATACCTTATGACATTTCCCAGTGCTTCATTATATTTTCAGTTTCGTTATCTTTGCTTTGTATTATGTATCTGTTCACTGGGCTTTGTAAGCTCAGCCGCACGTTTTCTTTTTTGTGTGCGGCAGGTATCTAGCTGGGAGATGGATTTTATGCTTGGGATGAGAGTTAGTTGGAGCTTTTACCTTAGATGATGCCCTACCCTAACCTTACCATTTGTTTCGACATTTTGATTATGGATTCATTTCGTTATGTATTTCCTTTGAATTATTTCGTTATCTTGTGAGACTTATGTATTGGATTCAAGTCATGTTGACTTGGCTTATTTAATTATGATGTTTTATGGCTTCCGCTGTGTATATGTATGAATGCTTTGATTTGTCGCCATAATGTGATATCTCTACCCTTGTCGGGTTGGGGTGTTACAATTATGGTATCAAAGCCCAGGCTGCGACCTGTCGTACATAAGCTTTGGCCTGTGAAACATGTGGACCATAGGATTTGACCCTTAAGTTTTAAGATTTGACTGGTGAGGTTTTGGGTAGTCATAGGTTTCTGTTTTCGTCTTCCATTTCGTGCGTATTCTCTTATGTTTTTGCTAATTCTTTTTGTAATCGCTCAGATGGTGAATACGCACTTTACTCAGTACACTAATGGGGATGATGGCCCTGATTTTGAGGCTATGATAGCCGCTGCTGTGGCTGCTGCTATTCCTCGAGTGGTGACTGAAGTCACCAATAACATCAGGAATGGGGCAAGTTCTTCTGGTGGTGGTGGTGGCGATGCTCCACCCACTGCTCCACCCGCTGCTCCCCAGTTGGTATCTACGTGTGGATCGAGAGGTTCAACAAGGTTAAGCCTCTCTCTTTCAGGTCCGCTGCTACTCCCCATGAAGCGGAGGACTGGATCACACATATCGAGAAGTTGTTTCGTGTTCTGGGATGTGCTGACGAGTTTAAAACTCGGTTGGCCACATTCAAATTTGAAGGTGATGCCCAAAATTGGTGGACTGCTCTTGTTCAGGCGAAAGGGGATGATTTTGCTGAGACTTGTTCGTGGGCGGATTTCATCGAGGTGTTTTATAGACAGTATATTCCAATGTCGGAGCAGCAAAAGTATGAAAGGGAATACGGGTCGATTCGTCAGGGAGATCAGGAGTCGTCAGGAGAGTTTATGCAACGGTTTCTGCGTCTGGCCAGTTTTGTTGGGCCAGAGGTCACTAGAGATGCTATGCGACAGGCTCGTCATTTCAAATGGGCTTTAAAGAGGTGGGTGTTAGACCGGATTTTTAACACTCCGTTTGAGGATGTGGCTGGAGTTTAGGACGCCGCGCGTAACATCGAGTTGTTACATGCGGACAGGGTGTCTAATAAGCGTGATAGGGATGGTAACCGGGTAGATTTTCGGGGCCAAGGTCAGCAGGACCAAAGGCAGGATTCTCGGGGTCTGCAGGACCATGGGCATGATCAGCGGGGTCGCCAGGACCGAGGTTATAATCATAGGCAGCAGGATTACAGGAACCAGGATCGGCGGGATTCTGGTAGGTCTAGTAGTGATCGTCAGGGTCAGGGTAGTAACAACCGGCGTAGGGATTCTCAGCAGTATCAGCAGTCGGGATCGTCGGGTCAGAAGAGGTCTGTTGAGACTCTACCTCCTCCTCCTACATGCGATTCATGTGGGAAGATGCATCCAGGTCCTTGTTATAAAGCTTCTGGTGGTTGTTTCTGGTGTGGATCTACTCATCACAAAGTCAGGGACTGTCCTAAGAAGAATGCTGGTGAACCTAAAGTTGATGCTAGGGCAGCTCCTACTTCAGGTCGGGTTTATTCTTTGACACGTGACCAAGCAGCTAGCACCTCAGGTACTATTATGGGTTTTCTGTATATTGGGGATCGTATTCTTTTTGTTTTATTTGACACGGGTGCTACACATTCTATCATATCCACTTCACTTGCAAATAAAATAAACATAACCCCAACTCAATTAATGAACCGTATATCTATTGCTACCCCGATGAAAATTCATGTGATTATTGATGTTGAGTATGTTAATTGCCCTCTCCGTTTCGATGATCGTGTTCGTTCTGCGAACCTTCTTCCCATTGATATGGTTGATTTTGATATTATTCTGGGCATGGACTGGTTAGCTGCTCATAAGGCGACCATTGATTGTTATGCTCGTAAGGTGATCTTTGGTGATCTTCATAATCCTGATTATGTTTATTCTGGTTCCCAACCTCTGAAATCTGTAAAGATTATTTCGGCTATGAAAGCCCGGACATTGATTTCGCATGGCTGTCTTGGTTTTCTTGCTTCTATTAAAGATACCTCTGTTAACGTTCCTAGCATTGATAGTATTCGTATTGTGCGCGATTTTTCCGATGTATTTCCGGATGAACTTCCTGGCATTCCTCCTGTTAGGGAAGTCGAGTTTAGTATTGATCTGATTCCTGGTGCTGAACCCATATCTAAAGCTCCTTATCGCATGGCACCGATTGAATTAAAGGAATTAAAGGAGCAATTGCAAGAACTGTTGGGAAACGGTTTTATTCATCCGAGCGTATCTCCTTGGGGTGCTCCTGTGTTGTTTGTAAAGAAGAAGGATGGGAGCATGCGTCTTTGTATCGATTATCGGGAACTTAACCGCATTACTATTCATAACCGCTATCCTCTTCCTTGCATTGATGATTTATTCGATCAGTTGCAAGGGGCGAGGCATTTCTCTAAAATCGATCTGAGGTCTGGATATCACCAGCTTAGAGTAAGGGAGCAGGATGTTCCCAAAACGGCCTTTCGCACTCGGTACGGTCACTATGAATTCTTGGTTATGCCTTTTGGTTTAACCAATGCTCCTGCTGTGTTTATGGACCTGATGAACCGGATATTCCATGAATTTCTCGATAAGTTTGCGATTGTCTTCATCGACGATATTCTTGTGTATTCTAAATCCGAGGAGGAACATGAGCAACACCTTGGTATTGTTCTGGAGATTTTGCGACAGCAGAAATTGTATGCGAAGTTTTCGAAGTGCGAGTTTTGGTTGGATCGTGTAGCTTTCTTGGGTCACATTTTTTCTGCAGATGGTATCACTATGGATCCGGCGAAGGTTGAGGCTATCACAAAATGGCCAAGACCTACAAATGTGACGGAAGTGAGAAGTTTTCTGGGTCTCGCTGGGTATTATAGGAGATTTGTTGAGGGCTTTTCGCGTCTCGCTTTGCCTTTAACACAGTTGATGAGGAAAGGGGAGAAGTTTATTTGGACTGATGAGCGAGAGAGTAGTTTTGAGGAGTTGAAGAAACGCTTAGTGTCTGCACCTATCTTGACTCTTTCATCGGGTTTCGGCGGTTTCCAGATATATAGCGATGCATCGAAGAAGGGTTTGGGATGTGTTTTGATGCAGCATGGGAAGGTGATCGCCTATGCTTCGAGGCAGCTGAAGCCTTATGAGGTGAACTATCCGACGCATGATCTAGAGTTAGCAGCTGTGGTTTTCGCGCTAAAGATTTGGCGCCATTATTTGTATGGAGAGTCTTGTGACATTTTCACCGATCACAAGAGTCTTAAATACATTTTCACCCAGAAAGAGCTGAATATGAGACAGAGGCGGTGGTTAGAGCTTCTGAAAGATTATGATGCTAACATTCAGTATCATCCCGGTAAGGCGAATGTAGTTGCGGATGCTCTTAGTAGGAAGTCGGGTATGATTACGAGTTTGGAGTTTGAGCCTCGCGTTTCGCACGATTTAGAGCTTCTTGATGTGGAGTTTTCTGTTCGAGGTCATGGCGGTTATTGGGCTAGCCTTACGGTTGAGTCCAATCTTATCTTGCGAGTTAAGGAAGCTCAGAAAGAGGATGGTGAGTTGTGGTCTATAGTTCAGAATGTTAAGGAAGGCAAGCAGTCAGAGTTCAGAGTTGATGATTTTGGTGTAGTTTGGTTTGAGGATCGTCTTTGTGTTCCCAACGATCCGGAGCTTCGTGAGGCTATTCTATCGGAGGCTCATAGTTCCCCTTTTACTATACATCCTGGTTCTACCAAGATGTACCGGGACCTTAAGCAGCATTTCTGGTGGAGTGGTATGAAACATGATGTGGCTTCGTTTGTGTCTAAGTGTTTGACTTGCCAGCAGGTCAAGATCGAGCACCAGAGAGCTAGTGGGTTGCTTCAGCCTTTGGAGATTCCAAAGTGGAAATGGGAGGAAATTTCTATGGATTTCGTGACAGGTTTACCTCCTACCCGTAGGAAGCATGATGCGATTTGGGTGGTCGTTGATCGACTAACCAAGTCTGCTCACTTCCTCCCTATTCGTGTGGACTACAGTGTTAGTAAGTTGGCGGACGTGTTTCAGCAGGAAATCGTTAGGCTTCATGGTATGCCTACGGCTATTATATCAGATAGGGATCCTCGGTTTACATCTCGCTTCTGGAAGGGATTGCATAAGGCTTGGGATACACGCCTTAAGTTCAGTACGGCTTTTCACCCCCAGACAGATGGTCAGTCGGAGAGGACCATTCAGACTTTAGAGGACATGTTGAGGGCATGTGCTTTAGAGTGGACTGGTAGCTGGGACGATTATTTGTGTTTGGTAGAGTTTGCTTATAACAACAGCTGGCACGCGAGTATTCGTATGGCTCCTTTCGAAATGTTGTATGGTAGGAAGTGTAGGGCTCCCGTTTGTTGGAACGAAGTAGGTGAACGCATTATTGAGGGTCCG
The DNA here is from genome assembly GCA_021014915.2 of Artemisia tridentata subsp. tridentata. Lineage (NCBI taxonomy): Eukaryota > Viridiplantae > Streptophyta > Magnoliopsida > Asterales > Asteraceae > Artemisia > Artemisia tridentata. Next base: position 506,535,323 of record CP139508.1, read on the forward strand.
GAGTTAGTTCAGATCGCTACTGAGAAAGTGGATGTTGCTAGGGAGAAGTTGAAGGAAGCTAGGGCTCGTCAAAAGAGTTACGCTGACAAGCATCGGCGTGACTTGGAGTTTCGTGTTGGTGATCGGGTATTCCTTAAAGTTTCGCCGTTCCGAGGAGTTAAACGTTTTGGGATTAAGGGCAAGCTCAGTCCTCGATTCATCGGACCGTTTGAGATTTTGGATCGTATCGGAGAGGTTTCATATCGTTTGGCTCTTCCTCCGCAGTTATCACATGTTCACGACGTCTTTCATGTATCTCTTCTGAGGGGATACAATTACCATCCTCTGCATGTGGTGTCTTATCCTTTTGATCAGATACAGCCCGATATGTCTCTTCCGGAGGAGCCGGAAGCTGTTCTTGATCGCCAGGAGCGAGTTATGAGACGTAAAGTCATTCCTTTCGTTAAGATTCTTTGGCGGAACCACCCAGAGCGGGAAGCTACCTGGGACACCGAGTAGTCTATTCGAGCTAGTTATCCTCATTTTGCATTCAGATCTGGTATGTCTCCGTTATGTTTCGATTCGTTTCATTTCTGACTCTTTGCAAATTTTGGGGACGAAATTTTTCTTTTTAGAGGGGAAGAAGTTGTAACACCTAAAATCTGAAAACATGTAAAATGACCAAATTGCCCCTACAAGTTTAAAATTTTATTTAAAAGCTTTTAAAGTATTAAATCAATCCCAAACTTCTGGCAATGCACAAGATATGATACCAAATAATTTTAACAACTCCATTTAACATTTTTACAAGCTACAAATTACTAAATTATCCCTAATAGAACCGAATGAATTTATACTTAGCTTCATGATTATTTAAATGAAATAAAATGGAACAAATAAGGAAATTATCAATCACAATGAATAGGCCAACTAAGATACCAAAATTTTGGTCTTATCCCTCCCCATTGACTCAGCATTCCTTCTTTAAAATCAATCTACACGTTTTCTTCTATAAACCCTAAGTGCCGAGTAGAACAAAACACACAAACAATTCTTAAGCCTCCATTCGACATCCATAAAGTCCCAAAGCATTTTTCTGAGTTTAAGCATCATCTAAAGAGTCCTAGAAAAATCATTGTGAAGCTATTCATTGTACGATTCGATCGTGGGGATTTTTGTTCTTGTCGCGCCTAATTTTGAGGTATAATTCGTTAATAAATCTTACGACCTTCATAAAATTTGTTTGTTATTTTTCCTGAGATCCTTACGTGATATACGACCTACGAAAAATGATTACAAGGTTGGAAGGCTATTCGTGGAGTCGTGGTGGATTTTGGTTCGTTTTCACTATACGCGTATAAAAGAATTCGTGCAACCCATCCTACACGTTCGAATCCTCTTGTGGTATTTTTCTCAGATCCTATATGTATTTAGAACACCAAATAAAATGGTTAGAACATACCATGCTCGATCTATAAATTATATGAAGATTAAATCAATAAAACGTGTATAAAGGATGAAAAATGGCATACGATGTATAAAGGCTTCAAGTATAATTTATTTACGTGTATTATGATGTTATAAGACCTGGAAAAATGTTGCAACGAGTCATCATGGTCTAGATCTTGTATTGTCGAATTTTTGTTGTTAATCGGTTTTAAAATAAAACATGTAAAAAGGAAATAAAATTCGTACGATCTGGAAATTGGGAATTAGGGCTTGTTCTTGTGATTATAAATGGTGTTTAATGATAGTGTAATGATTAAAAATAGATTGGAAGTGTTAGGGTTTGAATTCGTGTGTTTTAAGGGGTGTACGATTGGTATTAAAATGTTTTGGGTAGGTTTTGTAACTTTTAAAACTCAAGGGTTATTTTTAGAACATTATTTGGGACATATATGAATCGTATAAAATGAAATAGGCGGGCCTCTTGTGTAAATTTTATATTTAAAGGGTTTAATTTGTTAATTAATTAAAGTTAAATTAGAGTTTGTAAATAATTAAAAAGGAGGGACTAAATATGTAATTTCTGGAAACTTAGGGTTGATTTGAGTAATAAATTATATTCATGGGGTTATGTGCTACTTTGGTAATCTAATGGCTTAATATGTAATTGTTTATAATTAAAGGTTGAAATTGTAATTTAAAGGACTAAATATGTAACTTTGATAACTAGAGGGACTTAATGTGTAAATTATGAATACTTGAGGATACATTCGTATAATATGATAAAATAAGTGATCATTGTGTAAAATGGATAAATTAAGGGTTTAATGTGTAACTATGAATACTTGAAGGTTTAAAGTGTAACTTTTGGAATATAAGGGTATAAAATGTAAATTGTGAAACCCTAAGGACCAAATGTGTAAATATGATAAAAGATACCTTATTTCCATTAATAATGATTTAACTAAGTTATGTTACTCCAACTTTCTAAAATTAGAAACCTGCTAAAAATAGAAAGTTACTTTAAATGGAAAGACAATTAATTAAGAATGAATTGTAATTCCCTTCTACTCCTTTAGGTGTGAAGAAGGAGAGACTTTGAGCTATCCCCTATTTCTGTGCTTTGTTTCTATTTGTGCTTTCGTCATAAGGTACGGATACTCTACCCTTTTTAGTAAGGGTGTCTTTTCACCTATGCATTGATGTTGAGCTATGATTTAAACCTTTGCCATGATCCTTTTGACATGAACCTTTTGATATGACTTTGAGATATACCTTCTGATTATGACCTTGAGATGCACTTTGATATGACATTGAGACCTGACTCTTAGTTTGATACCCGAGCCATTTTATGTTACCTAGCCAGGAAGGTAACCTGGCCATGTCTGTGATGCACCACTGGCATGACTCATGTGTGGGTGAGTGATTTCTCACACCGTCCCTCTTATATTATGATATGGCCATTATGACATTGAGATTATGATTTTGAGATGACTTTGAGTTTGGGGGCGTATGGATTGCAATCCTAGATTTGTATGTTTAGTGGATTTAACTATGACTTTGAGTTATGACTTTGAGGTGACTGGTACTGTGTGCAATACATGCCTTTCACATTTCTGGGAGCTGATCACTCCACCCTTTTGATACATGAGGACACCCCTCATATTATCTGGTTGCCTGAGAGGTATCCCCTCTGATTGTGAGATTATGACTTTGAGACTATGATGTTGAGATTATGATTTTGAGTTTCTGGGCTCGTGGTAAATGACTATCCTATATTTCCTTATTACTCTTTTGCTTGGATTATACCTTATGACATTTCCCAGTGCTTAATTATATTTTCGGTTTCGTTATCTTTGCTTTGTATTATGTATTTGTTCACTGGGCTTTGTAAGCTCAGCCGCACGTTGTCTTTTTCGTGTGCGGCAGGTATCTAGCTGGGAGATGGATTTTATGCTTGGGATGAGAGTTAGTTGGAGCTTTTACCTTAGATGATGTCCTACCCTAACCTTACCAGTTGTTTCGACATTTTGATTATGGATTCATTTCGTTATGTATTTCCTTTGAATTATTTTGTTATCTTGTGAGACTTATGTATTGGATTCAAGTCATGTTGACTTGGCTTATTTAATTATGATGTTTTATGGCTTCCGCTGTGTATATGTATGAATGCTTTGATTTGCCTCCATAATGTGATATCTCTACCCTTGTCGGGTTGGGGTGTGTTACAATTATGGTATCAAAGCCCAGGCTGCGACCTGTCGTACATAAGCTTTGGCCTGTGAAACATGTGGACCATAGGATTTGACCCTTAAGTTTTAAGATTTGACTGGTGAGGTTTTGGGTAGTCATAGGTTTCTGTTTTCGTCTTCCATTTCGTGCGTATTCTCTTATGTTTTTGCTAATTCTTTTTGTAATCGTTCAGATGGTGAATACGCGCTTTACTCAGTACACTAATGGGAATGATGGCCCTGATTTTGAGGCTATGATAGCCGCTGCTGTGGCTGCTGCTATTCCTCGAGTGGTGACTGAAGTCACCAATAACATCAGGAGTGGGGCAAGTTCTTCTGGTGGTGGTGGTGGCGATGCTCCACCCACTGCTCCACCCACTGCTCCACCCGCTGCTCCCCCAGTTGGTATCCACGTGTGGATCGAGAGGTTCAACAAGCTTAAGCCTCTCTCTTTCAGGTCCGCTGCTACTCCCCATGAAGCGGAGGACTGGATCACACATATCGAGAAGTTGTTTCGTGTTCTGGGATGTGCTGACGAGTTTAAAACTCGGTTGGCCACATTCAAATTTGAAGGTGATGCCCAAAATTGGTGGACTGCTCTTGTTCAGGCGAAAGGGGATGATTTTGCTGAGACTTGTTCGTGGGCGGATTTCATCGAGGTGTTTTATAGACAGTATATTCCAATGTCGGAGCAGCAAAAGTATGAAAGGGAATACGGGTCGATTCGTCAGGGAGATCAGGAGTCGTCAGGAGAGTTTATGCAACGGTTTCTGCGTCTGGCCAGTTTTGTTGGGCCAGAGGTCACTGGAGATGCTATGCGACAGGCTCGTCATTTCAAATGGGCTTTAAAGAGGTGGGTGTTAGACCGGATTGTTAACACTCCGTTTGAGGATGTGGCTGGAGTTCAGGACGCCGCGCGTAACATTGAGTTGTTACATGCGGACAGGGTGTCTAATAAGCGTGATAGGGATGGTAACCGGGTAGATTTTCGGGGCCAAGGTCGGCAGGACCAAAGGCAGGATTCTCGGGGTTGGCAGGACCATGGGCATGATCAGCGGGGTCGCCAGGACCGAGGTTATAATCATAGGCAGCAGGATTACAGGAACCAGGATCGGCGGGATTCTGGTAGGTCTGGTAGTGATCGTCAGGGTCAGGGTAGTAACAACCGGCGTAGGGATTCTCAGCAGTATCAGCAGTCGGGATCGTTGGGTCAGAAGAGGTCTGTTGAGACCCTACCTCCTCCTCCTACATGCGATTCATGTGGGAAGATGCATCCAGGTCCTTGTTATAAAGCTTCTGGTGGTTGTTTCTGGTGTGGATCTACTCATCACAAAGTCAGGGACTGTCCTAAGAAGAATGCTGGTGAACCTAAAGTTGATGCTAGGGCAGCTCCTACTTCAAGTCGGGTTTATTCTTTGACACGTGACCAGGCAGCTAGCACCTCAGGTACTATTATGGGTTTTCTGTATATTGGGGATCGTATTCTTTTTGTTTTATTTGACACGGGTGCTACACATTCTATCATATCCACTTCACTTGCAAATAAAATAAACATAACCCCAACTCAATTAATGAACCGTATATCTATTGCTACCCCGATGAAAACTCATGTGATTATTGATGTTGAGTATGTTAATTGCCCTCTCCGTTTCGATGATCGTGTTCATTCTGCGAACCTTCTTCCCATTGATATGGTTGATTTTGATATTATTCTGGGCATGGACTGGTTAGCTGCTCATAAGGCGACCATTGATTGTTATGCTCGTAAGGTGATCTTTGGTGATCTTCATAATCCTGATTATGTTTATTCTGGTTCCCAACCTCTGAAATCTGTAAAGATTATTTCGGCTATGAAAGCCCGGACATTGATTTCGCATGGCTGTCTTGGTTTTCTTGCTTCTATTAAAGATACCTCTGTTGACGTTCCTAGCATTGATAGTATTCGTATTGTGCGCGATTTTGCCGATGTATTTCCGGATGAACTTCCTGGCATTCCTCCTGTTAGGGAAGTCGAGTTTAGTATTGATCTGATTCCTGGTGCTGAACCCATATCTAAAGCTCCTTATCGCATGGCACCGATTGAATTAAAGGAATTAAAGGAGCAATTGCAAGAACTGTTGGGAAACGGTTTTATTCGTCCGAGCGTATCTCCTTGGGGTGCTCCTGTGTTGTTTGTAAAGAAGAAGGATGGGAGCATGCGTCTTTGTATCGATTATCGGGAACTTAACCGCATTACTATTCGTAACCGCTATCCTCTTCCTCGCATTGATGATTTATTCGATCAGTTTCAAGGGGCGAGAAATTTCTCTAAAATCGATCTGAGGTCTGGATATCACCAGCTTAGAGTAAGGGAGCAGGATGTTCCCAAAACGGCCTTTCGCACTCGGTACGGTCACTATGAATTCTTGGTTATGCCTTTTGGTTTAACCAATGCTCCTGCTATGTTTATGGACCTGACGAATCGGATATTCCATGAATTTCTCGATAAGTTTGTGATTGTCTTCATCGACGATATTCTTGTGTATTCTAAATCCGAGGAGGAACATGAGCAACACCTTGGTATTGTTCTGGAGATTTTGCGACAGCAGAAATTGTATGCGAAGTTTTTAAAGTGCGAGTTTTGGTTGGATCGTGTAGCTTTCTTGGGTCACATTGTTTCTGCAGACGGTATCACTATGGATCCGGCGAAGGTTGAGGCTATCACAAAATGGCCAAGACCTACAAATGTGACGGAAGTGAGAAGTTTTCTGGGTCTCGCTGGGTATTATAGGAGATTTGTTGAGGGCTTTTCGCGTCTCGCTTTGCCTTTAACACAGTTGATGAGGAAAGGGGAGAAGTTTATTTGGACTGATGAGCGAGAGAGTAGTTTTGAGGAGTTGAAGAAACGCTTAGTGTCTGCACCTATCTTGACTCTTCCATCGGGTTTCGGCGGTTTCCAGATATATAACGATGCATCGAAGAAGGGTTTGGGATGTGTTTTGATGCAGCATGGGAAGGTGATCGCCTATGCTTCGAGGCAGCTGAAGCCTTATGAGGTGAACTATCCGACGCATGATCTAGAGTTAGCAGTTGTGGTTTTCGCGCTAAAGATTTGGCGCCATTATTTGTATGGAGAGTCTTATGACATTTTCACCGATCACAAGAGTCTTAAATACATTTTCACCCAGAAAGAGCTGAATATGATACAGAGGCGGTGGTTAGAGCTTCTGAAAGATTATGATGCTAACATTCAGTATCATCCCGGTAAGGCGAATGTAGTTGCGGATGCTCTTAGTAGGAAGTCGGGTATGATTACGAGTTTGGAGTTTGAGCCTCGCGTTTTGCACGATTTAGAGCTTCTTGATGTGGAGTTTTGTGTTCGAGGTCATGGCGGTTATTGGGCTAGCCTTACGGTTGAGTCCAATCTTATCTTGCGAGTTAAGGAAGCTCAGAAAGAGGATGGTGAGCTGTGGTCTATAGTTCAGAATGTTGAGGAAGGCAAGCAGTCAGAGTTCAGAGTTGATGATTTCGGTGTAGTTTGGTTTGAGGATCGTCTTTGTGTTCCCAACGATTCGGAGCTTCGTGAGGCTATTCTATCGGAGGCTCATAGTTCCCCTTTTACTATACATCCTGGTTCTACCAAGATGTACCGGGACCTTAAGCAGCATTTCTGGTGGAGTGGCATGAAACATGATGTGGCTTCGTTTGTGTCTAAGTGTTTGACTTGCCAGCAGGTCAAGATCGAGCACTAGAGAGCTAGTGGGTTGCTTCAGCCTTTGGAGATTCCGAAGTGGAAATGGGAGGAAATTTCTATGGATTTCGTGACAGGTTTACCTCCTACCCGTAGGAAGCATGATGCGATTTGGGTGGTCGTTGATCGACTAACCAAGTCTGCTCACTTCCTCCCTATTCGTGTGGACTACAGTGTTAGTAAGTTGGCGGACGTGTTTCAGCAGGAAATCGTTAGGCTTCATGGTATGCCTACGGCTATTATATCAGATAGGGATCCTCGGTTTACATCTCGCTTCTGGAAGGGATTGCATAAGGCTTGGGATACACGCCTTAAGTTCAGTACGGCTTTTCACCCCCAGACAGATGGTCAGTCGGAGAGGACCATTCAGACTTTAAAGGACATGTTGAGGGCATGTGCTTTAGAGTGGACTGGTAGCTGGGACGATTATTTGTGTTTGGTAGAGTTTGCTTATAACAACAGCTGGCACGCGTGTATTCGTATGGCTCCTTTCGAAATGTTGTATGGTAGGAAGTGTAGGGCTCCCGTTTGTTGGAACGAAGTAGGTGAACGCATTATTGAGGGTCCGGAGTTAGTTCAGATCGCTACTGAGAAAGTAGATGTTGTCAAGGAGAAGTTGAAGGAAGCTAGGGCTCGTCAAAAGAGTTACGCTGACAAGCATCGGCGTGACTTGGAGTTTCGTGTTGGTGATCGGGTATTCCTTAAAGTTTCGCCATTCCGAGGAGTTAAACGTTTTGGGATTAAGGGCAAGCTCAGTCCTCGATTCATCGGACCGTTTGAGATTTTGGATCGCATCGGAGAGGTTTCATATCGTTTGGCTCTTCCTCCGCAGTTATCACATGTTCACGACGTCTTTCATGTATCTCTTCTGAGGGGATACAATTACCATCCTCTGCATGTGGTGTCTTATCCTTTTGATCAGATACAGCCCGATATGTCTCTTCCGGAGGAGCCGGAAGCTGTTCTTGATCGCCAGGAGCGAGTTATGAGACGTAAAGTCATTCCTTTCGTTAAGATTCTTTGGCGGAACCACCCAGAGCGGGAAGCTACCTGGGAGACCGAGGAGTCTATTCGAGCTAGTTATCCTCATTTTGCATTCTGATCTGGTATGTCTCCGTTATGTTTCGATTCGTTTCATTTCTGACTCTTTGCAAATTTCGGGGACGAAATTTTTCTTTTTAGAGGGGAAGAAGTTGTAACACCTAAAATCTGAAAACATGTAAAATGACCAAATTACCCCTACAAGTTTAAAATTTTATTTAAAAGCTTTTAAAGTATTAAATCAATCCCAAACTTCTGGCAATGCACAAGATATGATACCAAATAATTTTAACAACTCCATTTAACATTTTTACAAGTTACAAATTACTAAATTACCCCTAATAGAACCGAATGAATTTATACTTAGCTTCATGATTATTTAAATGAAATAAAATGGAACAAATAAGGAAATTATCAATCACAATGAATAGGCCAACTAAGATACCAAAATTTTGGTCTTATCCCTCCCCATTGACTCGGCATTCCTTCTTTAAAATCAATCTACACGTTTTCTTCTATAAACCCTAAGTGCCGAGTAGAACAAAACACACAAACAATTCTTAAGCCTCCATTCGACATCCATAAAGTCCCAAAGCATTTTTCTGAGTTTGAGCATCATCTAAAGAGTCCTAGAAAAATCATTGTGAAGCTATTCATTGTACGATTCGATCGTGGGGATTTTTGTTCTTGTCGCGCCTAGTTTTGAGGTATAATTCGTTAATAAATCTTACGACCTTCATAAAATTCGTTTGTTATTTTTCCTGAGATCCTTACGTGATATACGACCTACGAAAAATGATTACAAGGTTGGAAGGCTATTCGTGGAGTCGTGGTGGATTTTGGTTCGTTTTCACTATACGCGTATAAAAGAATTCGTGCAACCCATCCTACACGTTCGAATCCTCTTGTGGTATTTTTCTCAGATCCTATATGTATTTAGAACACCAAATAAAATGGTTAGAACATACCATGCTCGATCTATAAATTATATGAAGATTAAATCAATAAAACGTGTATAAAGGATGAAAAATGGCATACGATGTATAAAGGCTTCAAGTATAATTTATTTACGTGTATTATGATGTTATAAGACCTGCAAAAATGTTGCAACGAGTCATCATGGTCTAGATCTTGTATTGTCGAATTTTTGTTGTTAATCGGTTTTAAAATAAAACATGTAAAAAGGAAATAAAATTCGTACGATCTGGAAATTGGGAATTAGGGCTTGTTCTTGTGATTATAAATGGTTTTTAATGATAGTGAAATGATTAAAAATAGATTGGAAGTGTTAGGGTTTGAATTCGTGTGTTTTAAGGGGTGTACGATTGGTATTAAAATGTTTTGGGTAGGTTTTGTAACTTTTAAAACTCAAGGGTTATTTTTAGAACATTATTTGGGACATATATGAATCGTATAAAATGAAATAGGAGGGCCTCTTGTGTAAATTTTATATTTAAAGGGTTTAATTTGTTAATTAATTAAAGTTAAATTAGAGTTTGTAAATAATTAAAATGGAGGGACTAAATATGTAATTTCTGGAAACTTAGGGTTGATTTGAGTAATAAATTATATTCAGGGGGTTATGTGCTACTTTGGTAATCTAATGGCTTAATATGTAATTGTTTATAATTAAAGGTTGAAATTGTAATTTAAAGGACTAAATATGTAACTTTGATAACTAGAGGGACTTAATGTGTAAATTATGAATACTTGAGGATACATTCGTATAATATGATAAAATAAGTGATCATTGTGTAAAATGGATAAATTAAGGGTTTAATGTGTAACTATGAATACTTGAAGGTTTAAAGTGTAACTTTTGGAATATAAGGGTATAAAATGTAAATTGTGAAACCCTAAGGACCAAATGTGTAAATATGATAAAAGATACCTTATTTCCATTAATAATGATTTAACTAAGTTATGTTACTCCAACTTTCTAAAATTAGAAACCTGCTAAAAATAGAAAGTTACTTTAAATGGAAAGACAATTAATTAAGAATGAATTGTAATTCCCTTCTACTCCTTTAGGTGTGAAGAAGGAGAGACTTTGAGCTATCCCCTATTTCTGTGCTTTGTTTCTATTTGTGCTTTCGTCATAAGGTACGGATACTCTACCCTTTTTAGTAAGGGTGTCTTTTCACCTATGCATTGATGTTGAGCTATGATTTAAACCTTTGCCATGATCCTTTTGACATGAACCTTTTGATATGACTTTGAGATATACCTTCTGATTATGACCTTGAGATGCACTTTGATATGACATTGAGACCTGACTCTTAGTTTGATACCCGAGCCATTTTATGTTACCTAGCCAGGAAGGTAACCTGGCCATGTCTGTGATGCACCACTGGCATGACTCATGTGTGGGTGAGTGATTTCTCACACCGTCCCTCTTATATTATGATATGGCCATTATGACATTGAGATTATGATTTTGAGATGACTTTGAGTTTGGGGGCGTATGGATTGCAATCCTAGATTTGTATGTTTAGTGGATTTAACTATGACTTTGAGTTATGACTTTGAGGTGACTGGTACTGTGTGCAATACATGCCTTTCACATTTCTGGGAGCTGATCACTCCACCCTTTTGATACATGAGGACACCCCTTATATTATCTGGTTGCCTGAGAGGTATCCCCTCTGATTGTGAGATTATGACTTTGAGACTATGATGTTGAGATTATGATTTTGAGTTTCTGGGCTCGTGGTAGATGACTATCCTATATTTCCTTATTACTCTTTTGCTTGGATTATACCTTATGACATTTCCCAGTGCTTCATTATATTTTCGGTTTCGTTATCTTTGCTTTGTATTATGTATCTGTTCACTGGGCTTTGTAAGCTCAGCCACACGTTGTCTTTTTCGTGTGCGGCAGGTATCTAGCTGGGAGATGGATTTTATGCTTGGGATGAGAGTTAGTTGGAGCTTTTACCTTAGATGATGTCCTACCCTAACCTTACCATTTGTTTCGACATTTTGATTATGGATTCATTTCGTTATGTATTTCCTTTGAATTATTTCGTTATCTTGTGAGACTTATGTATTGGATTCAAGTCATGTTGACTTGGCTTATTTAATTATGATGTTTTATGGCTTCCGCTGTGTATATGTATGAATGCTTTGATTTGTCGCCATAATGTGATATCTCTACCCTTGTCGGGTTGGGGTGTTACAATATTGGGGTGTTTGAAGTGTTTGAAAGAATTTTAAAGTTGATAAGTGAGACTAAAAGAACTTCTCACTTGGTGAAGGTGCATAGCACTGACACAACAAATGGTTATCAGTCCACCATGTCTAACCAACATAAGGACTGGCTAATCCAGAGCAAACGGCTGTGGTAAAGATATTTCAAATCCGTTAATGGTTGACAATTTACCAAAAATTGTATGGTAATTGTAATACCTGAAAAATCTAGAACATGTAAAATGACCAAAATGCCCTTACAACTTAAAAATTTAATTAAAAGATATATAAGCCTCTAATTATTTCAAAACTTATCAAATAAATTTCATATAAGCTAAAATAAATTTAGACAAGTTATGTAATAATTTGTACATGTCCAAAATAATTTTTACTACCTTACAAAATGTATAGAGAACCGATTATACATTTATTTGTTTGTTATGTTTTAAAATTTGTTTAAAAGTCAAGATAAACACAAGATAATTTGGGAAATAAGCAATCAAATTAAAATCTAATTTGGTCTATGATTTTGGCCGATTATTTTGCCTCAACCCTCCCCCAAGTCACGGCACTTCTTTTATTTAAACAATCCCATTTATTTTCTTCCAATTTACCAAAACCGATTAACCCTAAACCACAAATAAATTCGTCCTTGGTTCCTGCGAATTTCTGGAAGTGAACCATCATTTTTCCTGTGTTCTTAAGCATCTCAAGAAGCCTAGAAAAATAGCCTTACGAATTATAGAGGTCGGGTTGGCTTGGTGTCGAATTTTCTTCCTTTATTCCACTCGAAAGGTAATAATTCCAATTCAATTCGTTCGATCATGGTAAAATTCATTCTCCATTTTTCTTGTGTTCCTCACATCATATATACTCTGTGAAAAATCATTCCAAGGTTTATTGATCGCGTTTTTGCTCGTGGAGAATTTTGGTGTCGTTTTTATCCAAGCCGAGAGAACTAAATTCGTGCGACCTGTTCTACATGTCCTAAATCTTGTCTGGTATTTTTCTCACATCTCTTGCATCACATAAGGTCTAAATAAAATGATAGAATCGAACCATGCATGCACTTCGAATTATTTGAGAATTAAATCTTAAAAACGTGTTAAAACTCTAAATAATTGCGTACGAATTTTCTGGGTGTGAGGCTTAATTTTCTTGAGCCCTATACGATCCATATAATCTGGGAAAAATATTGGTTCGAGTTTTTGAAGCTTAAAAATGTCGTGGTGAATTATTTGTACAAACCGGGTTTTATAAAATCAAAGAAATAAGAAAAATAAATTAAAACCCTAAATCGACTAGGGTTAGGGTTTGGTACCAAGATCTGATTTTTAAATGATGTTTAAGGCTCATGAATGATGAATCAATGATTGGTAGAATTTGTTTTAGGGTTTGTGGTATTTTTAATTTATACCGATTTCAAAATAAATCATAAGGGGGTGTTTTGTAATTCTTAAAACTCAAGGGATAATTTTTGTAAGTTATTTGAACCAGGTATAATTCGTATAAAATATTAAATGAGGGGTCCATATGTAAATTTTGTATTTAAAAGGTTAAATGGGTAAATATATATATTCATTAATTCGGTTTGTAATTTAATTAAGTGGAGGGACTAAAAATGTAAATACTGGAAACTTGAAGTCATTTTGAGTAAATAATAATATTAAGAGGGTTCGGTGTAATTTTGGATAATTATGGGGGCTAATATGTAATTGTTATGAATTTATGATTTAATATATAAGTTTTATAACTATAGGGACTAAATGTGTAATTATGTGAAACTAAAGGGGTAAATCGTACCATACATGAAATTAGAAGGTAGATTCTGTAAATAATTAAATATAAGGGTAAATGGTGTAATTAAGGATATTATATGGGTTAAATTGTAAATTATGTAACTTTAAGGTTTATTTTGTAACTTTTATAAATAAAGGGTTTAAAGTGTAAAATATGGAACTTAATGGACTAAAGAGGTAATTCTGAATAAATGGGGTATTTAAATAAGTAACTTATGATATTTTCATTCTAGACCTTTAATTTGATATATTTACAATTAAAACCCTAAACTATGTAAACTTGTCATATTTAACCCTAAACTTTTATATCTTGTTAAAAATCAACCCTAAATTCATAATGATACTAAATTAATGACTTAACTAAATCATAATACTTAAATCTTACTAATTATAGAAATCTGCTAATTTTGGAAACTTACTAAATAAGGAAACTTTCTAAAAATGGAAACCTGCTAAAAATAGAAAGCTACTTAATATGGAAAATGGGATCATTGGTAATTATGTCTTTACTCCTCTAGGTGTGAAGAAGGAGTGATTGGTTGCTTGTCACTATCCTATTCTGTGATTCTGCTATTTGGGTAATAAGGTACAGACATTCTGCCCTTCTTTAGTAAGGTGCCTTCGTCTCACTTCTGATTTCTGATTCACTGCCATGTTCTTTGATTCTGTGAACCTTTCTTGTTTCTTTCATGATATTATGAACCTTTGACATGACCTTTGTAGTACTGAATCCTTTTGATACTGAACCTTTCTGATACATGACCTTTCTGTGATGAACCTTTCTGATATTAAACATTCTGATTTATGACCTTTCTGATATTGAACTCTGATATGAACCTCTGATTATGAACTCTGATATTCTGAAATGGAAATTGACTTATGAAACTAAATTAAATACTGGATACATGATACTTGACCTTGACCCACAGTTTGATACTACGAGCCATAACTAGTCATGAGGGTTTCATGACCATGTCATTGATGCACCGATGGCATGACTCTAGGGCAGGAGAGTGATGACCTGTTCCGTCCCTTTTCTGTATTTTATTTGGTGTGTTGGGAGGTATATGGCCACCAGGGGCGCATGGATGCATCCTAGAACTGTTCTGATTTCTGATTACTGATTACTGTTATTTCTGGTGACTGATGGTGTGTGCGATACACGTCTTTCACAACTCTGGGAGCTGATCACTCCATATTATCTGATTTCTGGGATTAGTGAGAGGACTTCTCTCTGCATGGTGTTATGATACTGATTTCTGATTACTGATTACTGATTACTGTTTCTGGGCTCGTAGAGGATTTCTGTTTTCCTGCACCTTATAGACTTATGACCTTTACCTTTCATTACTGACACCCTATAACATGATACTGGACTTAATATTGTACTGGGCTTGGTATGCTTTGGACTTGGGATGGGATTTCTGTTTACTTCACCATTATCCATTGTAACTGTTCCTTACTTTCTGATATCTCTGCATAACCTTCGTACTCTTTCTTAACTATTGTTATATCATGTACGGTTTCTTTTCATTTTTCCCTATTCCATTATTACTGTTTGTTACCGTTATATCTGTTCACTGAGCTCGTGTAGCTCAGCCGCGTTTCTTTTCCCGCGGCAGGTATTTAAGCTAGGAGCTGGGGTATGACTTTTGGGAAGAGTGCACCTGAGTGAAGCTTTGTCTTAGTTGGATTATTTCTCCTTTTGGATTTTGTTATGTACTTCATTTGCTTTCCGTCTTACTTTGTAATTAAGTCATGTTGACTTATTCTCTTTGATTATGTTATGATTTCCGCTGTTTTATTCATGGATGCTATGTTTATTCTGATATGAAACCATGTACTTGTGACATCTTTGCCCTTGTCGGGTCGGGGTGTTACAATTTATGGTATCAGAGACTGGTTTCCGAAACCCGTAGGCTTAGGCCTTTGACCTGTGAGGATTGGGTAGACATTAGGTTTCCTTTCGCGTACTCTTTTTCCTTATTCTGCTCTGTCATATTTTTGCTTGATCTTACTAATCGTCTTCATAATTCTATAGATGGTTAACACTCGTCACCAGGAGTATAACAGTGGAGGAGATGCTGAAATTCCCAATCTGGAGGCTATGGTGGCTAATGCTATAGCCAATCTGCTACCGGGCCTTAACACTGATGCGGTGATCAACCGGCTTATAAGTGGTGGAGCTAGTTCATCTGGGGGTGCTAGCAGTTCTTCTGGTGGTGGGGGCCGACCCACTACCATTAATGGGTGGCTTGAGAGTTTCAATAAAATCAAGCCGTTGTCCTTCAGTTCTGCTGCTACTCCTCATGCGGCAGAAGACTGGATTACCCACATGGAGAAACTGTTTGAGGTGCTGGGTTATGAGGACGGGTTTAAGACTCGTCTGGCTGTGTTTAAGCTTGAAGGTGATGCGCTTAATTGGTGGAAGGCGCACAAGGCAGCTAAAGGAGGTGATCCGTATGTTCTTGGTTGTACTTGGGCTGATTTCCGCACTACATTCTATAACCGGTACTTCCCTGACTCGGAGCAGCAGAGGTTTATTCGGGAGTACAACACTATCTCTCAGCTAGAATCTGAGAATGCAGGGCAATACCTGGAGCGATTTCAGAGATTGGTCAGTTTCGTAGGTCCCGCTGCTGGAGATGCAAGAAGTCAAGCTAAGCAGTTCAAATGGGGACTCAAAAGGTGGGTGCTCGATCGTATACTCAATGATCAGTTTGAAGATCCGTCAGCATGTTGCGATGCAGCTCGCAACATCGAGATCTTTCATGAGGGCGTTGGTTACAAGCGTAACCGTGATGGTGACAGAGTTCAGCAACCGAGTCAGAGTCAGGACAACAAGGGGTATTCTGGTAGGAACTTTGAACAGCGAAGTCAGTCAGATCGTGGACGTGACTATCAGGGTCAGTCTGGCAGGAACTATGATCAGAGGAGGCCGGATACGAGGGGCCAGGATTCCAGGTTCAATACTAGGCAGGGAGATGATCGCTCGGGACGCAACAACAGTCAGGAACAGTGGAGAGATCATACTACTAGGGGACATCAGCAGAGCAGGGCTTCTAGATCTGGTACTCAGGGAGGTTCATCTGAAGGTTCATTTTCTTACGCTATCTGTACTACATGTGGGAAACGCCACCCTGGAGAGTGTCGTCGGGCTTATGGGACCTGTTTTAGATGTGGATCTTCTGAGCATCAAGTGAGGGATTGTCCCAAGTTTGGAGGTAACAACGACAACAATAAGAGTGCCAAGGACAACAAGCCAGCTCAGTGAGGAGATCGTTTTCACGAATTGTTATTTTCTTCATTCCGTTTGTTTGGATATTTTGATACCTATTTTCTCTTTTGCGATTATGATACATTCGATGCTTTATTGATTTCTCGTACGGATATTTTGAATTCTAAATTAATAATTTTATTCCATGTTGAGTTTTGAGGTTTGATTTGATTTGTTCACTCTGAGAATTCTTATGATCATGATACGATGGACGGAACCGATGGTGTACTTCATTTCTGCTCTACCTTAATAGGTTTTACTCTATCCGTTTGTTTCCATTATCTTACGATAAGATCCGTTCTGCTAAATTATTCCAAGCCATCCGTGAGTAAGGCTTATCTGATCTGGTATGTTCTATTTCGTTTCTGTCCTATTTTCCTCTTCTATGTACTTACAAATTTCGAGGACGAAATTTTTTTTGTTAGTGGGGAAGAAGTTGTAATACCTGAAAAATCTAGAACATGTAAAATGACCAAAATGCCCTTACAACTTAAAATTTTAATTAAAAGATATATAAGCCTCTAATTATTTCAAAACTTATCAAATAAATTTCATATAAGCTAAAATAAATTAAGACAAGTTATGTAATAATTTGTACATGTCCAAAGTAATTTTTACTACCTTACAAAATGTATAGAGAACCGATTATACATTTATTTGTTTGTTATGTTTTAAAATTTGTTTAAAAGTCAAGATAAACACAAGATAATTTGGGAAATAAGCAATCAAATTAAAATCTGATTTGGTCTATGATTTTGGCCGATTATTTTGCCTCAACCCTCCCCCAAGTCACGGCACTTCTTTTATTTAAACAATCCCATTTATTTTCTTCCAATTTACCAAAACCGATTAACCCTAAACCACAAATAAATCCGTCCTTGGTTCTTGCGAATTTCTGGAAGTGAACCATCATTTTTCCTGTGTTCTTAAGCATCTCAAGAATCCTAGAAAAATAGCCTTACGAATTATAGATATCGGATTGACTTGGTGTCGAATTTTCTTCCTTTATTCCACTTGAAAGGTAATAATTCCAATTCAATTCGTTCGATCATGGTAAAATTCATTCTCCATTTTTCTTGTGTTCCTCACATCATATATACTCTGTGAAAAATCATTCCAAGGTTTATTGATCGCGTTTTTGCTCGTGGAGAATTTTGGTGTCGTTTTTATCCAAGCCGAGAGAACTAAATTCGTGCGACCTGTTCTACACGTCCTAAATCTTGTCTGGTATTTTTCTCACATCTCTTGCATCACATAAGGTCTAAATAAAATGATAGAATCGAACCATGCATGCACTTCGAATTATTTGAGAATTAAATCTTAAAAACGTGTTAAAACTCTAAATAATTGCGTACCAATTTTCTGGGTGTGAGGCTTAATTTTCTTGAGCCCTATGCGATCCATATAATCTATGAAAAATATTGGTTCGAGTTTTTGAAGCTTAAAAATGTCGTGGTGAATTATTTGTACAAACCGGGTTTTATAAAATCAAAGAAATAAGAAAAATAAATTAAAACCCTAAATCGACTAGGGTTAGGGTTTGGTACCAAGATCTTATTTTTAAATGATGTTTAAGGATCATTAATGATGAATCAATGATTGGTAGAATTTGTTTTAGGGTTTGTGGTATTTTTAATTTATACCGATTTCAAAATAAATCATAAGGGGGTGTTTTGTAATTCTTAAAACTCAAGGGATAATTTTTGTAAGTTATTTGAACTAGGTATAATTCGTATAAAATATTAAATGAGGGGTCCATTTGTAAATTTTGTATTTAAAAGGTTAAATGGGTAAATGTATATATTCATTAATTCGGTTTGTAATTTAATTAAGTGGAGGGACTAAAAATGTAAATACTGGAAACTTGAAGTCATTTTGAGTAAATAATAATATTAAGAGGGTTCGGTGTAATTTTGGATAATCATGGGGGCTAATATGTAATTGTTATGAATTTATGATTTAATATATAAGTTTTATAACTATAGGGACTAAATGTGTAATCATGTGAAACTAAAAGGGTAAATCGTACCATACATGAAATTAGAAGGTAGATTCTGTAAATAATTAAATATAAGGGTAAATGGTGTAATTAAGGATATTATATGGGTTAAATTGTAAATTATGTAACTTTAAGGTTTATTTTGTAACTTTTATAAATAAAGGGTTTAAAGTGTAAAATATGGAACTTAATGGGCTAAAGAGGTAATTCTGAATAAATGGGGTATTTAAATAAGTAACTTATGATATTTTCATTCTAGACCTTTAATTTGATATATTTTCAATTAAAACCCTAAACTATGTAAACTTGTCATATTTAACCCTAAACTTTTATAACTTGTTAAAAATCAACCCTAAATTCATAATGATACTAAATTAATGACTTAACTAAATCATAATACTTAAATCTTACTAATTATAGAAATCTGCTAATTTTGGAAACTTACTAAATAAGGAAACTTTCTAAAAATGGAAACCTGCTAAAAATAGAAAGCTACTTAATATGGAAAGTGGGATCATTAGTAATTATGTCTTTACTCCTCTAGGTGTGAAGAAGGAGTGATTGGTTGCTTGTCACTGTCTTATTCTGTGATTCTGCTATTTGGGTAATAAGGTACAGATATTCTGCCCTTCTTTAGTAAGGTGCCTTCGTCTCATTTCTGATTTCTGATTCACTGCCATGTTCTTTGATTCTGTGAACCTTTCTTGTTTCTTTCATGATATTATGAACCTTTGACATGACCTTTGTAGTACTGAATCTTTTTGATACTGAACCTTTCTGATATTAAACATTCTGATTTATGACCTTTCTGATATTGAACTCTGATATGAACCTCTGATTATGAACTCTGATATTCTGAAATGGAAATTGACTTATGAAACTAAATTAAATACTGGATACATGATACTTGACCTTGACCCACAGTTTGATACTACGAGCCATAACTAGTCATGAGGGTTTCATGACCATGTCATTGATGCACCGATGGCATGACTCTAGGGCAGGAGAGTGATGACCTGTTCCGTCCCTTTTCTGTATTTTATTTGGTGTGTTGGGAGGTATATGGCCACCAGGGGCGCATGGATGCATCCTAGAACTGTTCTGATTTCTGATTACTGATTACTGATTACTGTTATTTCTGGTGACTGATGGTGTGTGCGATACACGTCTTTCACAACTCTGGGAGCTGATCACTCCACATTATCTGATTTCTGGGATTAGTGAGAGGACTTCTCTCTGCATGGTGTTATGATACTGATTTCTGATTACTGATTACTGATTACTGTTTCTGGGCTCGTAGAGGATTTCTGTTTTCCTGCACCTTATAGACTTATGACCTTTACCTTTCATTACTGACGCCCTATAACATGATACTGGACTTAATATTGTACTGGGATTGGTATGTTTTGGACTTGGGATGGGATTTCTGTTTACTTCACCATTATCCATTGTAACTGTTCCTTACTTTCTGATATCTCTGCATAACCTTCATACTCTTTCTTAACTATTTTTATATCATGTACGGTTTCTTTTCATTTTTTCCCTATTTCATTATTACTGTTTGTTACCGTTATATCTGTTCACTGAGATCGTGTAGCTCAGCCGCGTTTCTTTTCCCGCGGCAGGTATTTAAGCTAGGAGCTGGGGTATGACTTTTGGGAAGAGTGCACCTGAGTGAAGCTTTGTCTTAGTTGGATTATTTCACCTTTTGGATTTTGTTATGTACTTCATTTGCTTTCCGTCTTACTTTGTAATTAAGTCATGTTGACTTATTCTCTTTGATTATGTTATGATTTCCGCTGTTTTATTCATGGATGCTATGTTTATTCTGATATGAAACCATGTACTTGTGACATCTTTGCCCTTGTCGGGTCGGGGTGTTACAATTTATGGTATCAGAGACAGGTTTCCGAAACCCGTAGGCTTAGGCCTTTGACCTGTGAGGATTGGGTAGACATTAGGTTTCCTTTCGCGTACTCTTTTTCCTTATTCTGCTCTGTCATATTTTTGCTTGATCTTACTAATCGTCTTCATAATTCTATAGATGGTTAACACTCGTCACCAGGAGTATAACAGTGGAGGAGATGCTGAAATTCCCAATCTGGAGGCTATGGTGGCTAATGCTATAGCCAATCTGCTACCGGGCCTTAACACTGATGCGGTGATCAACCGGCTTATCAGTGGTGGAGCTAGTTCATCTGGGGGTGCTAGCAGTTCTTCTGGTGGTGGGGGCCGACCCACTACCATTAATGGGTGGCTTGAGAGTTTCAATAAACTCAAGCCGTTGTCCTTCAGTTCTGCTGCTACTCCTCATGCGGCAGAAGACTGGATTACCCACATGGAGAAACTGTTTGAGGTGCTGGGTTATGAGGACGGGTTTAAGACTCGTCTGGCTGTGTTTAAGCTTGAAGGTGATGCGCTTAATTGGTGGAAGGCGCACAAGGCAGCTAAAGGAGGTGATCCGTATGTTCTTGGTTGTACTTGGGCTGATTTCCGCACTACATTCTATAATCGGTACTTCCCTGACTCGGAGCAGCAGAGGTTTATTCGGGAGTACAACACTATCTCTCAGCTAGAATCTGAGAATGCAGGGCAATACCTGGAGCGATTTCAGAGATTGGTCAGTTTCGTAGGTCCCGCTGCTGGAGATGCAAGGAGTCAAGCTAAGCAGTTCAAATGGGGACTCAAAAGGTGGGTGCTCGATCGTATACTCAATGATCAGTTTGAAGATCCGTCAGCATGTTGCGATGCAGCTCGCAACATCGAGATCTTTCATGAGGGCGTTGGTTACAAGCGTAACCGTGATGGTGACAGAGTTCAGCAACCGAGTCAGAGTCAGGACAACAAGGGGTATTCTGGTAGGAACTTTGAACAGCGAAGTCAGTCAGATCGTGGACGTGACTATCAGGGTCAGTCTGGCAGGAACTATGATCAGAGGAGGCCGGATACGAGGGGCCAGGATTCCAGATTCAATACTAGGCAGGTAGATGATCGCTCGGGACGCAACAACAGTCAGGAACAGTGGAGAGATCATACTACTAGGGGACATCAGCAGAGCAGGGCTTCTAGATCTGGTACTCAGGGAGGTTCATCTGAAGGTTCATTTTCTTACGCTATCTGTACTACATGTGGGAAACGCCACCCTGGAGAGTGTCGTCGGGCTTATGGGACCTGTTTTAGATGTGGATCTTCTGAGCATCAAGTGAGGGATTGTCCCAAGATTGGAGGTAACAACGACAACAATAAGAGTGCCAAGGACAACAAGCCAGCTCAGTGAGGAGATCGTTTTCACGAATTGTTATTTTCTTCATTCCGTTTGTTTGGATATTTTGATACCTATTTTCTCTTTTGCGATTATGATACATTCGATGCTTTATTGATTTCTCGTACGGATATTTTGAATTCTAAATTAATAATTTTATTCCAGGTTGAGTTTTGAGGTTTGATTTGATTTGTTCACTCTGAGAATTCTTATGATCATGATACGATGGACGGAACCGATGGTGTACCTCATTTATGCTCTACCTTAATAGGTTTTACTCTATCCGTTTGTTTCCATTATCTTACGATAAGATCCGTTCTGCTAAATTATTCCAAGCCATCCGTGAGTAAGGCTTATCTGATCTGGTATGTTCTATTTCGTTTCTGTCCTATTTTCCTCTTCTATGTCCTTGCAAATTTCGAGGACGAAATTTTTTTTGTTAGTGGGGAAGAAGTTGTAATACCTGAAAAATCTAGAACATGTAAAATGACCAAAATGCCCTTACAACTTAAAAATTTAATTAAAAGATATATAAGCCTCTAATTATTTCAAAACTTATCAAATAAATTTCATATAAGCTAAAATAAATTAAGACAAGTTATGTAATAATTTGTACATGTCCAAAGTAATTTTTACTACCTTACAAAATGTATAGAGAACCGATTATACATTTATTTGTTTGTTATGTTTTAAAATTTGTTTAAAAGTCAAGATAAACACAAGATAATTTGGGAAATAAGCAATCAAATTAAAATCTGATTTGGTCTATGATTTTGGCCGATTATTTTGCCTCAACCCTCCCCCAAGTCACGGCACTTCTTTTATTTAAACAATCCCATTTATTTTCTTCCAATTTACCAAAACCGATAAACCCTAAACCACAAATAAATTCGTCCTTGGATCTTGCGAATTTCTGGAAGTGAACCATCATTTTTCCTGTGTTCTTAAGCATCTCAAGAAGCCTAGAAAAATAGCCTTACAAATTATAGAGATCGGATTGACTTGGTGTCGAATTTTCTTCCTTTATTCCACTCGAAAGGTAATAATTCCAATTCAATTCGTTCGATCATGGTAAAATTTATTCTCCATTTTTATTGTGTTCCTCACATCATATATACTCTGTGAAAAATCATTCCAAGGTTTATTGATCGCGTTTTTGCTCGTGGAGAATTTTGGTGTCGTTTTTATCCAAGCCGAGAGAACTAAATTCGTGCGACCTGTTCTACACGTCCTAAATCTTGTCTGGTATTTTTCTCACATCTCTTGCATCACATAAGGTCTAAATAAAATGATAGAATCGAACCATGCATGCACTTCGAATTATTTGAGAATTAAATCTTAAAAACGTGTTAAAACTCTAAATAATTGCGTACGAATTTTCTGGGTGTGAGGCTTAATTTTCCTGAGCCCTATACGATCCATATAATCTGGGAAAAATATTGGTTCGAGTTTTTGAAGCTTAAAATGTCGTGGTGAATTATTTGTACAAACCGGGTTTTATAAAATCAAAGAAATAAGAAAAATAAATTAAAACCCTAAATCGACTAGGGTTAGGGTTTGGTACCAAGATCTGATTTTTAAATGATGTTTAAGGCTCATTAATGATGAATCAATGATTGGTAGAATTTGTTTTAGGGTTTGTGGTATTTTTAATTTATACCGATTTCAAAATAAATCATAAGGGGGTGTTTTGTAATTCTTAAAACTCAAGGGATAATTTTTGTAAGTTATTTGAACCAGGTATAATTCGTATAAAATATTAAATGAGGGGTCCATATGTAAATTTTGTATTTAAAAGGTTAAATGGGTAAATATATATATTTATTAATTCGGTTTGTAATTTAATTAAGTGGAGGGACTAAAAATGTAAATACTGGAAACTTGAAGTCATTTTGAGTAAATAATAATATTAAGAGGGTTCGGTGTAATTTTGGATAATCATGGGGGCTAATATGTAATTGTTATGAATTTATGATTTAATATATAAGTTTTATAACTATAGGGACTAAATGTATGTGAAACTAAAGGGGTAAATCGTACCATACATGAAATTAGAAGGTAGATTCTGTAAATAATTAAATATAAGGGTTAATGGTGTAATTAAGGATATTATATGGGTTAAATTGTAAATTATGTAACTTTAAGGTTTATTTTGTAACTTTTATAAATAAAGGGTTTAAAGTGTAAAATATGGAACTTAATGGACTAAAGAGGTAATTCTGAATAAATGGGGTATTTAAATAAGTAACTTATGATATTTTCATTCTAGACCTTTAATTTGATATATTTTCAATTAAAACCCTAAACTATGTAAACTTGTCATATTTAACCCTAAACTTTTATAACTTGTTAAAAATCAACCCTAAATTCATAATGATACTAAATTAATGACTTAACTAAATCATAATACTTAAATCTTACTAATTATAGAAATCTGCTAATTTTGGAAACTTACTAAATAAGGAAACTTTCTAAAAATGGAAACCTGCTAAAAATAGAAAGCTACTTAATATGGAAAATGGGATCATTAGTAATTATGTCTTTACTCCTCTAGGTGTGAAGAAGGAGTGATTGGTTGCTTGTCACTGTCTTATTCTGTGATTCTGCTATTTGGGTAATAAGGTACAGATATTCTGCCCTTCTTTAGTAAGGTGCCTTCGTCTCATTTCTGATTTCTGATTCACTGCCATGTTCTTTGATTCTGTGAACCTTTCTTGTTTCTTTCATGATATTATGAACCTTTGACATGACCTTTGTAGTACTGAATCCTTTTGATACTGAACCTTTCTGATATTAAACATTCTGATTTATGACCTTTCTGATATTGAACTCTGATATGAACCTCTGATTATGAACTCTGATATTCTGAAATGGAAATTGACTTATGAAACTAAATTAAATACTGGATACATGATACTTGACCTTGACCCACAGTTTGATACTACGAGCCATAACTAGTCATGAGGGTTTCATGACCATGTCATTGATGCACCGATGGCATGACTCTAGGGCAGGAGAGTGATGACCTGTTCCGTCCCTTTTCTGTATTTTATTTGGTGTGTTGGGAGGTATATGGCCACCAGGGGCGCATGGATGCATCCTAGAACTGTTCTGATTTCTGATTACTGATTACTGATTACTGTTATTTCTGGTGACTGATGGTGTGTGCGATACACGTCTTTCACAACTCTGGGAGCTGATCACTCCACATTATCTGATTTCTGGGATTAGTGAGAGGACTTCTCTCTGCATGGTGTTATGATACTGATTTCTGATTACTGATTACTGATTACTGTTTCTGGGCTCGTAGAGGATTTCTGTTTTCCTGCACCTTATAGACTTATGACCTTTACCTTTCATTACTGACGCCCTATAACATGATACTGGACTTAATATTGTACTGGGATTGGTATGTTTTGGACTTGGGATGGGATTTCTGTTTACTTCACCATTATCCATTGTAATTGTTCCTTACTTTCTGATATCTCTGCATAACCTTCATACTCTTTCTTAACTATTTTTATATCATGTACGGTTTCTTTTCATTTTTTCCCTATTCCATTATTACTGTTTGTTACCGTTATATCTGTTCACTGAGATCGTGTAGCTCAGCCGCGTTTCTTTTCCCGCGGCAGGTATTTAAGCTAGGAGCTGGGGTATGACTTTTGGGAAGAGTGCACCTGAGTGAAGCTTTGTCTTAGTTGGATTATTTCACCTTTTGGATTTTGTTATGTACTTCATTTGCTTTCCGTCTTACTTTGTAATTAAGTCATGTTGACTTATTCTCTTTGATTATGTTATGATTTCCGCTGTTTTATTCATGGATGCTATGTTTATTCTGATATTAAACCATGTACTTGTGACATCTTTGCCATTGTCGGGTCGGGGTGTTACAATTTATGGTATCAGAGACAGGTTTCCGAAACCCGTAGGCTTAGGCCTTTGACCTGTGAGGATTGGGTAGACATTAGGTTTCCTTTCGCGTACTCTTTTTCCTTATTCTGCTCTGTCATATTTTTTCTTGATCTTACTAATCGTCTTCATAATTCTATAGATGGTTAACACTCGTCACCAGGAGTATAACAGTGGAGGAGATGCTGAAATTCCCAATCTGGAGGCTATGGTGGCTAATGCTATAGCCAATCTGCTACCGGGCCTTAACACTGATGCGGTGATCAACCGGCTTATCAGTGGTGGAGCTAGTTCATCTGGGGGTGCTAGCAGTTCTTCTGGTGGTGGGGGCCGACCCACTACCATTAATGGGTGGCTTGAGAGTTTCAATAAACTCAAGCCGTTGTCCTTCAGTTCTGCTGCTACTCCTCATGCGGCAGAAGACTGGATTACCCACATGGAGAAACTGTTTGAGGTGCTGGGTTGTGAGGACGGGTTTAAGACTCGTCTGGCTGTGTTTAAGCTTGAAGGTGATGCGCTTAATTGGTGGAAGGCGCACAAGGCAGCTAAAGGAGGTGATCCGTATGTTCTTGGTTGTACTTGGGCTGATTTCCGCACTACATTCTATAATCGGTACTTCCCTGACTCGGAGCAGCAGAGGTTTATTCGGGAGTACAACACTATCTCTCAGCTAGAATCTGAGAATGCAGGGCAATACCTGGAGCGATTTCAGAGATTGGTCAGTTTCGTAGGTCCCGCTGCTGGAGATGCAAAAAGTCAAGCTAAGCAGTTCAAATGGGGACTCAAAAGGTGGGTGCTCGATCGTATACTCAATGATCAGTTTGAAGATCCGTCAGCATGTTGCGATGCAGCTCGCAACATCGAGATCTTTCATGAGGGCGTTGGTTACAAGCGTAACCGTGATGGTGACAGAGTTCAGCAACCGAGTCAGAGTCAGGACAACAAGGGGTATTCTGGTAGGAACTTTGAACAGCGAAGTCAGTCAGATCGTGGACGTGACTATCAGGGTCAGTCTGGCAGGAACTATGATCAGAGGAGGCCGGATACGAGGGGCCAGGATTCCAGGTTCAATACTAGGCAGGGAGATGATCGCTCGGGACGCAACAACAGTCAGGAACAGTGGAGAGATCATACTACTAGGGGACATCAGCAGAGCAGGGCTTCTAGATCTGGTACTCAGGGAGGTTCATCTGAAGGTTCATTTTCTTACGCTATCTGTACTACATGTGGGAAACGCCACCCTGGAGAGTGTCGTCGGGCTTATGGGACCTGTTTTAGATGTGGATCTTCTGAGCATCAAGTGAGGGATTGTCCCAAGATTGGAGGTAACAACGACAACAATAAGAGTGCCAAGGACAACAAGCCAGCTCAGTGAGGAGATCGTTTTCACGAATTGTTATTTTCTTCATTCCGTTTGTTTGGATATTTTGATACCTATTTTCTCTTTTGCGATTATGATACATTCGATGCTTTATTGATTTCTCGTACGGATATTTTGAATTCTAAATTAATAATTTTATTCCATGTTGAGTTTTGACTTATGAAACTAAATTAAATACTGGATACATGATACTTGACCTTGACCCACAGTTTGATACTACGAGCCATAACTAGTCATGAGGGTTTCATGACCATGTCATTGATGCACCGATGGCATGACTCTAGGGCAGGAGAGTGATGACCTGTTCCGTCCCTTTTCTGTATTTTATTTGGTGTGTTGGGAGGTATATGGCCACCAGGGGCGCATGGATGCATCCTAGAACTGTTCTGATTTCTGATTACTGATTACTGATTACTGTTATTTCTGGTGACTGATGGTGTGTGCGATACACGTCTTTCACAACTCTGGGAGCTGATCACTCCACATTATCTGATTTCTGGGATTAGTGAGAGGACTTCTCTCTGCATGGTGTTATGATACTGATTTCTGATTACTGATTACTGATTACTGTTTCTGGGCTCGTAGAGGATTTCTGTTTTCCTGCACCTTATAGACTTATGACCTTTACCTTTCATTACTGACGCCCTATAACATGATACTGGACTTAATATTGTACTGGGATTGGTATGTTTTGGACTTGGGATGGGATTTCTGTTTACTTCACCATTATCCATTGTAACTGTTCCTTACTTTCTGATATCTCTGCATAACCTTCATACTCTTTCTTAACTATTGTTATATCATGTACGGTTTCTTTTCATTTTTTCCCTATTCCATTATTACTGTTTGTTACCGTTATATCTGTTCACTGAGCTCGTGTAGCTCAGCCGCGTTTCTTTTCCCGCGGCAGGTATTTAAGCTAGGAGCTGGGGTATGACTTTTGGGAAGAGTGCACCTGAGTGAAGCTTTGTCTTAGTTGGATTATTTCACCTTTTGGATTTTGTTATGTACTTCATTTGCTTTCCGTCTTACTTTGTAATTAAGTCATGTTGACTTATTCTCTTTGATTATGTTATGATTTCCGCTGTTTTATTCATGGATGCTATGTTTATTCTGATATGAAACCATGTACTTGTGACATCTTTGCCCTTGTCGGGTCGGGGTGTTACAGTTATCAACTCACCATATCTGAGATAGTGAAGAGTTAGCTAGCCCACAAGATTATGGCTTGTGGTAAAGGCTGTGGAAAACCATAATTGGTAATCAATTCACCAAGATGAGGTCTGATTCCATCAAAGAATTGGCTAGTCCAATAGCAAACGGCTTTTGGTAAAGACAAAACAAATCCGTTGATAGTTGATGATTTGCTAAAAATCATATGGTTATCAATGTACCATGGTCTTACACACCAAAACATTGGCTACTCCATTAGTTAATGGCTATCTGGTAAAGAGACATCAAATCCATTAATTTTCAATGATTCACCTCTCACAGGAGTTAACACACCTGGAAGTGATGAGAATAGTATGAAACTTAAAAGAATTGATGTACAAGTAGTCATGGTTGCTGAAAAGATCAGATGGATTGAAGATCAGATGGTGAAAAGATTGTTAAAGTCAAGGTTGCTGCACAAAGTTCAAATATGTTGATTTGAAGTATTAGAGATCAAGATAATTCCAAGAGTTCAGAGTTCAATCCTCAAGAAGCTTATTCAGAAGGAACTTGAAGTTCATGAAGCATGAAGATCAAGTTAGGGGAGGATTGTTGGGAATTATCACAAGAGAAGAATTAATATGAAGAACAGACTTAAGTCTGCTGGGTTACGTAGTTAAGTCTGTTAGTTGTGTTTATGTAATAGTTAAGTCTGTCTATGCATTGTTAAGTCTGGTAGGCAGTATTACTTAGTTAAGTCTGGTTGACTTTATTAGTTAAGTCTGTTTATGATTTATAGTAAAGTCGGTTAGCTATAAGTTAGGAAAGGATACGTAGTTATCTTAATAGAAGATACGTATATCCTTCTACACGTTTTGTATCTAGGGTTTCCTTAGTGTATAAAAGGAACCCAATGGCATTAGTTTTTGTACGCATACGCATATGTGAAAGTTAGTTATTGAAAGTATTGAAAGTTAATAGAATACGAAGTTAGTATTGTGTTCTTCATTGTTCATTGTTAAGATTCCGCATTAACAATTAACAATCTGTTAGAGTTTCTCAATTAGATCAATTTGAATTTATTCAAGTTGTCTAACAAGTAACAAGGTTACTTGGATCTATAATAAGTGTGGACCTACAGCAAGGAAGAGAGTCCTTGTAGACCGAACCACTATAAACATCCGTGTTGTGGTTTGATCGTTTCTTTCCTTACTTGCATTATTTATATTGTTGATTGTTTGCATTAAGTTGAAATCACGTTAAGTATTCAAAGCGAATTAATTTTAAAACGCTAAAAACTATTCAAACCCCCTTCTAGTTTTCCACGATCGTTTCTTTCGTCTGTTTTTAAAACGTTTTCATCCATTTTCTAACGTTTTCATCCGTTTTTTTTACATTTTTGTCCATTTTCTTACATAAGATAACATACAAAAACTTACGAAATCATATGAAAATGGACGAAAATGTAAAAAAATAGACAAAAACTTCAAAAAAAGCGGACTAAAACGTGAAAAATGTACCAAAACGTAAAAAAATGGACGAAAACGTAAAAAGAATGTCGAAACGTGAAAAACAGACGAAAAAGTAAAAAAAAAATGGAGGAAAACGTAAAAAAATAGAAGAAAACGTAAAAAAAGGATGAAAACTTAAAAAAAAACAAACAAAACGTAAAAGAACGGTTGAAAACGTAAAAAATGTAAAAAAAACTGACGAAAACGTAAAAAAACAAATGAAAACTTATAAAAATATATAAAACGGATGATAACGTATAAAACGGACAAAAACTTGTCTTTGATACTCCGTATCACAAGACATTAGTTAAAAAAAAAAAAAAAAAAAAAAGTACTTCAAAAAAAAAAAAAAAAAAGTACTTCAATAGCAAAAAAACAAACAGTCTTCTACCCTGCAGATGAAGACTTTAGATCCGTTAAGTCATAGTTATAATTCTTAGTTAATGGAGCTGAACCGCCTCATGATTTTATCACATTTAATTTGTTCTTAACAAGCTATTAATCTTCTGGCTAGATAATAATCCACAATGATATAAGGTACAAGTAGTTTTTTTAACAAGGCAATGTTTTCTTTTAGTAAATATATTATGAGATGCTGTGAGTTTTTGCTTAATCATTCTTAAATCTCAACAAATCTTTGGCATGAAACTATATAAAAATTTAATTTTTTTCAGCCGTTCATGATAAAATTCACAGTATGGAGTAATCACAATTGTAAACTGCATTGCTACTAATTAACTAGTGAAGTACTAACTGTTCATATAACTAACCTATTTTTTGTTCTGCAACTATGACATCAAGCCTTAGGAGTAAGGCTATCAGTTTGGTTACTTCTAATAATTATATCAAACTTCCTGTTGCAGAATCTCACAATTTCATCATCTTTTTTATTCAGGACCGCATATGATGTTAGTCTTACTGATGGTGATTGGACTCCTGAGATATTCAACCTCATCTCTGGAAACACATCGACCTCTTGGGAAAGACTTGATGTGTATGTATCGCATTCCATCCTGAAATAGTTACTTCAGTAAAAAAAAAACACCTTCTTTTGTTGAGCTAATTCTCATATCTTTAACTTTTTTCTGCCATCAGTGGTGCTGTTCTATCACACACCTTTGAGTTGGAGTCAAATGTGAAAACCGTCGTCCACAGCAAACCAGCCGTTGTTACATTCCGTGTCCCCACAAAGGCTGCATTACAGGTTGGTATTCTAGAAAATGACAGTACATTGGTATTGCAGGTATTGTATATTTGTACGTGTTTTAGTCTTACGGTATTTTGACTTTTTTTTTTCAGGAGGCATATTCAACCCCACTTTTGCCACTAGAAATCCTATCAGACAAGCCTCGTGAGAGTACTCTTGGTCTCGTAAGTTTTGTATTACTGGTTGAAATAACATAATAAACTTGTTTTAAAAAGGAAAATGATAAAACCCTTATAGATTTTTTTTTTTAACTGATAATGCATGGTTGTGTTCTTTTGCATGTATTGTGCTTAATGGATGCCATCCTTTCAGGCTAAGGTATGAGATACTTTTCTGATCAATGTGTTTCTTTTTACGATCTATTTAGTAAATCTGATATAATATATTTGTAGTCGATCTGAAATATGTCTATTGTAATCATCCATATTTATGTTTTTGTTATCTAAATTTGCAGAAGTTGTTGGCTAAGTATGGCTCTTTGGTGTCTGTCATCTCCATTGTGGTTTTGTTTGTGTACCTGGTGGCTACTCCGTCAAAGTCTGGTGCTGCAAAGGGAAGCAAGAAGAAACGTTAATGATTAGTTTTTGTAATGTAATTGTAGAGGCACGTGGACCAACCTTCGTGTTTTGACTTGCCTTTATTGTAAAATGTTTTAATCGGATAGTCTACATTGTAAAAGGCTCAGTTAGTTACCCTTTAAATGTCCATTTTTCTACCAGTTTTACTTTACATAGTCAATATAACCTACAAAGTATATCTCGTGGTACGGTACAGTATATTGTTTACTGGTTTTCATATTTTTTTGTCATATTCTTTAGTTGCTGGTTTGGTGTCTTGGTTCCATTTTCCTAGTTTGATTTTAGAAGCATATACAAGGACGTAAAAGTAGTAGAAATAACAAAAACACGAACAATATTTAAAAAAAAAAAAACTGCATCATATGAATAAGAAAAAAAACATCACAACAACCAAAGTAAGGAAGTTGTAAAAGACAGAAATGAAACTAGCTATATGCTATATCACAAGTTTACTTGAACCATTGACCAGAAAGCGTTACAGAACTTACAATAATAATAATACCATCGGACTTTTGTCAAGGGAAGAGATCTAGCTTGAAAAACGTAATGACAAAAATTACACATGTTAATAAAACACCAGTTTGGTGCCTAAGAAAGAACATTATATTACAATGACGGAAGCCAACTATGAGACAGTTTGAACCACAGTAAGAACAAACAGGACGATTCCAGCAATTAGAGCAATGATACTCCATGGATTACTGAAATACTTACGCCTCAACTCGGCAATAAGGTTGGGCCAATAAGCATTGCAGTACTCATCCATTTTCTTCCATTCATCTTGGTAATAGAAATCTATAAAAGAAATCTCTTTGCATATGTTGTTTATAAGATCCGCTGCTTCCTCATTGGAACCTATATAGTTGACAAGGACTTGTGATCTAACCAACTTTGCAACATCTTCAGGAGTATCTATTAAGTAATCCATCGCAAACATATATGATGTGCTTAATGGATGCCAATTACACATGTTAATAAAACACCAGTTTGGTGCCTAAGAAAGAACATTATATTATAATGACGGAAGCCAACTATGAAAATATGAAATTATAACTGTAGAACATGGATGACTTAAAACAGTGAAAAATAAAAATTAAAAGATAATACATGAGTAAAAGCGAGAACAGCCAGTTGAAGAAGAGTAACCAAATATGGGATCATGCAGCCTTGACACCATAGACAGTTTGAACCACAGTAAGAACAAACAGGACGATTCCAGCAATTAGAGCAATGATACTCCATGGATTACTGAAATACTTACGCCTCAACTCGGCAATAAGGTTGGGCCAATAAGCATTGCAGTACTCATCCATTTTCTTCCATTCATCTTGGTAATAGAAATCTTTATAAGGAATCTCTTTGCATATGTTGTTTATAAGATCCGCTGCTTCCTCATTGGAACCTATATAGTTGACAAGGACTTGTGATCTAACCAACTTTGCAACATCTTCAGGAGTATCTATTAAGTCATCCATCGCATACATATATGATGTGACACAAGCCTGAACTTGAGAGCACTGCTCATATATAATGAGGTTCCTTATAATCAACTCTTTGGAATCACCAAGACGTAGTATTGGCATTTTAAGTGTAGGTTTACTCCATGACCAAGGGAAGCATAGGAACCTTGAATACTTCAGTTCCATGGCCATTGGCCACTTTGCATCAAGTTGCTTACTAAACCTGACTCCCGACCTGTCCAATTCGACAGCAGAGTGGGCTTTTACCATTGTATATGCTGGTGATGAATCACGATCTGGATTCTGGTAAGATTTGTGGATAAAGCCAAGGATATGATCATGGGTTGAAGAAACATTGGAATTGTCCATTGCTAACTCTCGGTCAAATATGTTGCATATTTTTGCAAGTATGAAGATAATTTGAGACAGAGTACGGGTTTCGAGATAATGTTTCGAAAAAGTACACTTAAATATGTCTTGAAGAACAAAAAATGGAATTTGGTTTTCTATTAGAACCATGTCAAAGAGTATATCTTTGTAAAGTAACTTGATTGGTCCTAATGAAGAATATCTTATTTTAGGTTTGTGTAGGAAAGCGAGTATGAAACAGGCATCCGTTACCATCATTTTGACAAGTTCAGAATCAGGGTATGTCTGCATCGCGAAATAACATGCCTTAATTTGGTCAACTGAATCACTTACCTTTGTCACACATTCTTTTAATATTTGCTCAGGCGTGGAATCTAAATCACTCAATATATTATGGAATAGATTATGAATATAAGCGGCTTTCTGCACTTCAAATCCTTTCAAATGTTCATCTTCGTGGTGAAGAGGTCCAATAGAGACCACTCGGGGGGTAAAAGAATGTGGGCTGAGATCTCGATAGACGCTAGGAACCATGAAAATCGATCCTGGACGTTGTTCTCTAGGATTTGGTACTTCTTCATCGTATTTACTAAGAAGTTCAAGAAGAAGTTGGACAGTGTCGTCAGTATCTACAGGCCCAAGTTCTAAATCACCTTCTGCCATTCGAAATGCTAAAATAAATAATTAACTTTGGCGCTGTCGTTGTTAAATATACAGTACTATGGAATCTAGATAGAAGGGAAATAATTTAGAAAGAAAGCGAATGTATGGGAAGAATAGGAACGAGATCGGTAGTATTGTCTAGCAAAGGAGGGAAGAGTTTAGCCACACTCGGCTGAAAAAAATGGATCAGCACCTACAAAACAACTATTTTAATCCACAAAACAATCATCAAAAAGCAAACTTTACTTGAAAATAATCAAAGAAGAAAAGATTCTTGAATATTACCTCAATAAATAATCTTCTTGACCTTTTTATAACTGGAAGTAGTAAGGAGTGGCGAAGATTGATGAGGGAATACCCGTGTTAAATAGAGGAACCTGCATTAATTAAGACAAAAGTAATAAAAAAATATGTGAGTTAACATAAAATGTATCTAATCTCTGAGTGATTTTATGTATAAAACAAAAATATGAAAGTTACAATTTGGAGCTCTACCAAACATTAGTAACACGAGAGATAAATAAAAAAGACAATTTCATTAAAATAAACCCTAAAACATTACATAATTAAAAAAAAAGGTCATACATAATTTAAAAAAAACGACAACTAAATATTACAGAAAAAACACTACAAACGATATTTTCGGCGGATTGCTTCGTTGATTTGTTCGTTAATTGCTAGTTCCTCGTCGGTCATTCCCTAGGTACTTTGTCGTAATTGCTCCAAATCTTTCATTTGGATTAGCGTTGCTTGGTCGTTGTATCTTGTTTCTTTAAGCTCACGACGCATTCGAGCCTCATCCCCTAGCCTAGCTAGTTGAGCCGC
Source organism: Artemisia tridentata subsp. tridentata (assembly GCA_021014915.2). Lineage (NCBI taxonomy): Eukaryota > Viridiplantae > Streptophyta > Magnoliopsida > Asterales > Asteraceae > Artemisia > Artemisia tridentata. The sequence goes on from CP139508.1 coordinate 506,570,334, forward strand.
AATTTGGCTCACCGCGTTGTTGTCGGTGGCGGCGGACGAGGACGAGGAAACCCCTTTTCCTTTGGCACTTCGCCTACCCGGGGGCCTTGGCGGCTCGACATACACGTGTTCGTCTTCTTCCGCCTCGTCGTTTAGGTTCAATGTGTGAGCATCGGACGATTGGCTTTCGGGGGCGGATGACGATTCGGTTTTAGACCGTTTCGACGGTCTCGTTGTACGAACTTCCAAAGCGGGTTGCTCGATCCATTTTTTATGGGTGTGAAGGTACTCCCATACCGCCTTGTGTTGGAATGATTGAAACTTAACCGCCTTGTAGTCCTTGTCGGCGGCCTCGTAAGTCCACGTCAACAAACTTTGACCGCTTGGTACTGGCGTATTCTTTTTCCGGTTGTAGCAACCGTTAAAGAATTGACACGCCTTGTTGAGGTCGTTCCACTTCCCCCGAATCATGTCCGGCGTACGATAATCGGGTCCGACACCCATGGCGGTAAAAAACTCTTCTCGAATTCGAGCCCAAAATACATGTCCCCGTTGATAATCCGCTAAACAATAGACAAATAAACATAATAAGTTAGTAAAAAAAAATTAGTTAAACATAATAACTTAAAAAAAAACTACATAACAAGTAACTAATAAAGCTACAAAACAAAACAAACAAACGACAACCTAAAAAACGTTTGGTACACAATAATATTATAATAAAAGAGTAAAAAAAGCAAAAGCAAATAAAAGCAAAAGCATGGTTTAAAAATATAAAACTAATCATTTTTCATTTAATAAAAATAGTTAAAGCCGCCGATGTTAACTAAGCAGTCAAATTATATTCCCCCAATAACTTAAAAAAAAACTACATAATAACTTAAAAAAAATAAGTTAAACATAATACCGGCGTTTGGATCCGTCGCAATTTCTACTCACGCACGTGCCAAACACATCAACTCGTCATCGTTCCACGGCATACGCGTCATCTTAGCTCTTGGCTCGCCGTCGAGTTTCTTTTTGTGCGACCGCTTTGTTTTTTGAGACGGTCCGGCGGCGGTGGTTTTCTTACCCTTCGGTCGGGTAACACTTGGAGGACTCTCCGGGACACTCTCGTAAGATTCAACATCTACCGGGTCTTCTTGTGACGGGAATTGTGTATGCAAAGGGAATTGTTGTTGCAAAGGGAATTGTTGCGGGCGAAATTGTGGAGACGTGTTGAATTGTGACGGGAATTGTGGAGTGACGTTTTGTTGGGTGTACACGTTGAACCCGTAATTTTGGTTACCGTAACCGTAGTTTTGAAACCCCGTTTGCGGTTGCATGTTTGGTGGCAAATGCGAGATGACATCGAGAAGTTCTTGGTTTGAAAACGCACCCTCTTTAAACTCGTTAACACGACGAGGACGAACGTATTCGGGGTTTGTGTAATTTTGTGGGCGGGTTTGACGGTTGGGATTCATGGTGATAAAATTATAGTATAAAAGAGGGAAATGTGTTTATAAAAATTGAGAGAAAATGTATAAAAGATGAGAGAATTGTGAGTAAAAGTGAGGGTTTGATGGGGGTTTTATAATGGAAATGTTATAAAAATTAATTGATTAAAAAAAAATGAAATGGCCGGTCAAAATAGACGTTGCAACGTTCATTTTTTTCGAAATGATGAGGGGCGGGGCGCTGTCAGAACAAAGCCGGGTTGGTTTTTTTGGGCAACAACGCCCGTACGTAGAGGGAGGTGGGGCGCTGTTGGTGCAACAACCGGGCAAACAAAGCCCCACTACGTATGGTCTAACAAGTTTCAACAAGTCATTTGGGCCTCACCCACCTCCCAAATTTTCTTCCTCACTCATAACAAGTTTAATAAAAAGTGGTTTGTCTTTTTCTTCCTCACTTCACCGGAGAGAAGCAAAATGGCGAGGCTTTGTGGTGTGGTGACGAGCGGACGGCAAGTGGTAGCAAGCTGCCACATAGGAAACGACGAGCTACTTCGCCACCATACCCCTTGCTCTAACAACCATCACTTTTACAATCATACACATATTTTCAAAAAATGAATTTAACTTTTAACTTATTATTCACTTCAAATTTATATGTCAAAGACAACCGATAATATGGAGACATGTTTCTTATATTTGTGTAACTCGTTTAATCTTACAATTCTTAGCTTAAAAACTTATATATGTTAAAATTCTTCTTCTTGCAACTTTGATGTTCAAGTAAATAATTAACATATTTTTTTGGAGAAAAACCTAGCACTTATTTTGACCGTAAGTTGTAGAGAAAGCGTAGCAATCTTCTATTGTTAAGAGTCTTAAACTCTCGTATCAATTCCTTTCGTTTTCAGCATTTCACGTATCAATCCTAACCATATATCTCACCCGTAATATGTTGAAGCATGCCATCAATGTGACTGTCACTATTACCGAACACATCTATTTCATGAGGACATTCGGTTGGAAAATAGCCAAAATATTGATTCTTGTTGAATTTCATTCGAAAGTTTCGTTAGAAAGGAGTAACTATTAGACATTTATTACACGATACATAACAGATACGATAGTATAAGGCTTTTTTAATACATCAAGTATGCCAAGACGGTAAAAAAAAAATTGTTTGTTCATTTCAAAGTTGTGCTGGCGGCCCTTACCAACTAAATCGCGTAATAACATGGATAAAAAACATGAGACTAAATCTATGACTTTCGGTTTACGTTGCATGTCTTTCACCAAAGCAACAACAGTGTATAGCTAGCACATCGTGTTTAATTTTTCCTTTTTCTTTTTATCTAAGGCGAGTTTTTGGTAAAATTCAACACACATATTGTTAAGCGAAACAAGAAATGAGGACCATAACCATCGAAGTAGATCTAACATGTATTCTCATTCTCAACCTAATTGGCTCGAATATTACTAACCAGCCATGAAAAAGTTGTAGCTTATTTTTTATTTTATTTCTTTGAGCAAAGTTGTAGCTTATTGATAAACTACATATTAAGAAAAGAACACGATACTTGCGTATCTAATCTAAAACAAAATATAAAAAAAGAACAACAAGTCTCGTTCAAGAATTGAGAGAACATCACGTATTTTTGTCTTTATCTATAAAAACTTTTTATACTCCCACTAGACAAAGTTCCATTCGAACATAAAAATCATTTAAGTAATAGCATTCGTCGTTGAAGATTAAACGATTACTTGCGCATAACAGCGACAGTTTATAGTAACATCAATTTAAATGTGTTTGATCGATTTGTTTGGTCAACGGTTTAGATTTGTGATCTGTATGCATGTTGTTACGATATTGGTATTCGTATTTTATTGTGTGTTTTTTTGGTATGCATGTGAATTTAGTGTTTGGATTGCATTTTGCGCTTGATTTGACCTTGCATCTGTAACGATTTGCTTGTGTTAGATTTTTGTTACTTGACTTTCTAACTTTGAGCATGTATATTTGATAGCTCATTACATCGTAAGGTCTAGAAGATTTACCGAGCTTCAATAGTTGATTTGCATTAAACTAGTTGCAATAGACTAAAGTTTAAATTACTGTTGAGTAAAAATGCACCAACTTTGTAAAGGATGGGGTTGCATTCTTACTAGGGGTGGCAGTTTGAGACCCATTGGTTGAACATGGGTCTGGATGGGTAAATATCTAGTAGGGGATGCGTCTAGTTGGGTCTCCGGTAAATATTATAGATGACTCTAATTGGGTATTTGATAGAAAGTGCAATTATACAACAATTACCTATCAAAGTTAGACGGTTTAGCGGGTCAAAAAAAATTTATACTTTTTTTTCCCACTTTCTTCATCTTTTACTAAATTTTTTTTCAACCCGACCAAAACGCATCTAGACCCGGACCCATTTAGACCCATGCTTCTAGAAGACCCATCTAGACCCAAACCCACCCTGACCCGACCCGACCCGACACAAATCCATCTAGACATGTGAACCGACCGGACCCATCTATTTTGCCACCTCTAAATATATACCTATTGAGTAGAAACTAGAAAGCATAACCAATTAGTTGCATATACACATTGCATAAGTTGGATTGTTTAGATGTTGAATCACTAGTGTCAGCATACTTCGTCATGTGCAGTTGTTTTCTTAAAGCGTATACGTTGGCGTATCAACCAGGTGACATGGGGCTGCACTGAGCCTATTGTTCTTGATGTTTGCAATGGCCACTTTTGGATCTTGTACTCCCATTACATAAGTTTTATGAAAAAATGTGGCGTCACCAGTTTATCATTGATGAAAACTAGGTGTTTAGTTAGCCCTGCTAGGAAGTTCTTTTTAATGGGCTGTATTACATGCATTCGTCTTATGCATGTTTTGTTATGTCAAAGCTACTATTATTGATTTTTGGAATAAAAGTTTTTTCTTTGTAACAAATGCAAGCTGAATTGTTCTTCGTTTGTTTAGGTTGTATTTGGTTACCTTTTTTGGATTCTATAATTTCATTTCCTGTTGTGTAGTTGATCATCATTGATATGGAAGTAAATTCGACTATCTAAGAAGCTTCGTTTTAGAGTTTAGGGCAAATAAATCAGATTAATAGACCACATATTGACTTTTTTTATTTTTCAAAACCAATTGTATCCGTTAAGTCATAGTTATAATTCTAGTTAATGGAGCTGCAATTACATTTGCCAATGAACCTGGAATCATGAAAGGCACCAGACATTATCCGATCAAATATCACTATGTGCGTGAGCAAGTAGAGATTGGGGAGATCGAAGTACTCAAAGTTCACATAGATGATAACTTGGCAGACCAATTAACGAAAGCTCTTCCTGGCACTAAGCTTTATAAGTTAGCTGAAGGAATAGGTCTTCGTAAAGCTGAAAGTTTCATGCCCATTTGTGATTAGTATTTGGATAAAGGATGTAATAGACAATTGTTGATTTTATGAAATAAAGTATTGTTTATGTTTATTTATATTGTCTTGTTGAAATATATATATATATATATATATATATATATATATATATATATATATATATATATATATATATATATATATATATATATATATCCTGTTTTTGCATGTTTATATCCTTGAATAAATTTGTTATTCTAAATGTGTCCATTGTCGGTTAATGATATGGGAATATCATTAAATTAAGACAAATGTGAATGTTGGTTGGGATATAATTGAAAGTATATTGATGCGTAGTCATACCAATTTCACATGATATTCTATGAATAGAGTATAGGACTTATCCCAACTAAGCATGAGATTACTTATGGATCTTGTCATCAAGTAATTCATGAAATAGTTATCCTCAGACTTGAGATACCATATAAGAGTCATGGATGTAGTGCATTTTTGTGAAGCAATCTACCGCTTACCGTAACTGGAAGTTATAAGGATTGTTTTCAGAAGTGTTACAAAGTCCATGGGTTATTCTTGTAGTCAAGAGAGAATTTGTTCCTTCAAATTTGTTTTGAAGTATAATACTGCTGGGCCCCTCGTAGGGTTGACAAAATGTTTGCGTGGCCACGCCCAAAGTCTATCTGGAATACGTTCAGATGTTTTGGTAATTTTGTTCAATCATTAACAACGAGAAACATAAACATTAATAAAGTGTGACTTAGATACATATTTTTATTAATAGAGTATTAGTAACAAAAGGATAATAACAATGATGAATCATTAAAGATTTTCCAGGAAATCTTGCTCGGGTCGGACTAGGGGCATTGGAGTGTTGCAAGACGCCAACCAATGTCATTTTGCTATTAATAGTTAACCAAGTGGGAGTTGTTAGAATATGGTTAAATATTAATGTGCAAATGTCTAGTATCGAACCCGAGACCTCGGGATTGCACACATTACAAATGAGTATTAAGGAATAATAATAAATGTATTTTATATATATATTTATTATTAACACAAGAACTTAACGACCGTTAGTGTTTTCCGTTAAATGACTAACGACCGTTAGACGCAAATAAGGAAAGAGGTGTTAGTATACAATTAGGAAACAAGGAAAAGGCTCTTGAAACCCTTGCTTGGGTTGGATCGGCCGAACATCACAATGGGGCAACCCATTGCCCTAACTTGTTCCCAAAGTTTTCTAATTAGTATATAAACAAACCTAGGGTCTTTGTTTTCACATATCTTTTGTGCACACAATTATCCCTAACTTTTCCTCTTCTTCTTTCTTGGTAAAACCGGTCGACAAACACCCCTTAGGGTTGTGGGTCGATTTTTGTGCTTCCAAAACAAACTCTTGTGTTTTACTTGCATAACCTTAATACGGTTTAATTTGTGTGTACAAGAACGAGGTAACAACACACTATTGTTGTTATCAAGAGATCGAATAACAAAACGGTAAGGGGTTATTCATTGATCTAGTTTCTTCATTGTTCAAGAATCAAGATTTGCTAACGTGTACGTTTTCTTTATGTTTAAAGTTAATTCTTTATATGTTATACTTATTTGTTTACACGCTTCCGCACTTGTGTACTTTGTGTTATGGAGTTTTATGATTGTCATGGTTTTCAAATTCCAACAGTGGCATCACGAGCCATATATAACATGTAATTAATTACTTAAACAATAATAAAAAACGTATCTTTAAATTGTTTAGAATATACATGTTTTTTTTTCTAGGGTTTTATTATTAAAATTTGTTTTTTTAATAAAAAGTCGAAACCCTAACCCTAATTTGGGGGGGGTGTCGATTTGTTCCATAAACCCTAATTAGGGTTTGTGGTTTTCATAATTAATTGTGATTAATTAGAAACCCTAGGTCTTTAACAAGTTGTTGTGTTCGTTCTTGTGACCTAATTGCTATATGTTGCATGAATCCGTGATAAAACATGCATGTTAGTCACGGATTAGTACTTTGATTTAAATTGTTTAGTTATTAGTTGTGATCTTTTCTTTGTGACTACGTGTTTATTGATTATTGTATGACAAGATGTAAGCAATAAAGGGTTGTTTTCATAAAGAAAATTAAATCGGACTAATAATGGTGAAACATAAAGTGATAAAGTAAGGATCTTGCAGAGTCTTATGTGCCGCTAGTGGTCCGATTCGCACGGTAATCAGCTCCCAGGCGAGACTAGCAAGATCTAAACTTTGTTACTTAATTTTTTAAGATTAAGATCATAAACTTTTGCTTGATTGATGTTTTTGTACAATAGTGTGTGAAAGGCGGACCAAAGTTGACAAACTGTGTGGTGGGTTTATCTGGAGAGGGGTTTTTTAAGAGATCCGCTCCTACCGGCTCTCCGGGCCCGCTTGTGCGTCAACTGCGACTTACCTATATCACTATTTACGTACACTATCATCTTAAGGGTGATTTACCTCAATTCCACACGCCACTTTTGTGGCAAATATCCGAATAACATGTAAGAGTAGGATATGTGGGCGATAATTGTTGGTACTTCTTTAATTGGTGAACCCAATACCTCAAGTACATAGTTTTGGTTTACTCTTAACTAATTGGTAAATAAAAATTGTTTTGAAAACTAATGATACAAAGATGAGTGCATGCATCTTTGTACATGTTTTTGTCACATCAAAAACTAAATACCCTAAAATTTAAGTTACATGCCATCTAACTATAAGGAACACTTGAAGTTAATTTTGGGTATGCGTGAGACCTGGACCAAAATTAATGACAAGGTAAATTCCCGAGTGTGCGTGAGACCACACATGGATTAATTTGCAGTTTCTAAGTTAGACAACTTAATTAAGCTGATGCGTGAGACCTAGAGCTTAAGGCATGAGATGGGATAAACATGCTTACGTGACACATTGATGAATCAATATGTAGTAAATCCCATAAATTATCTAGGAATTGGAAAACTTGTTTGCCAATTATTGTACGACAGATTACCATCTTTTGTACTTCCACTACTAGCAGATCAACTGATGTAGTGGAATTATGTAAAGTTGGATCCTAGATTTTCAAGGAAATTAAGTTGGTTATATGAATATATCCATGGGTATTATATTTTCTTGAGAATAAGTATTATCGAAAATACTAATGTTTGAACTTTTCTATTTTCTGTAGAATGGCTCAACCCGATCTCTAAGATAGCTAAACCGTTGACGAAATTGACTCAAAAGAATGTGAAATACGACTGGGGAAATGATGAGGAAGAAGCTTTTCAACTCCTTAAGGAAAAATTGTGTAGTGCGCCTATTTTAGCTTTACCCGAGGGTAGCGAAGATTTCGTTGTGTATTGTGACGCATCACACAAAGGTTTGGGAGCCGTGTTGATGCAAAGAGAGAAGGTAATAGCATACGCTTCTCGACAGCTGAAAACCCATGAGAAAAACTACACGACCCACGACCTAGAATTAGGATCAGTCGTGTTTGCACTGAGAATTTGGAGACAGTACCTTTATGGAACTAAGTGCGTAGTGTATACTGATCACAAGAGTCTACAGCATATATTGAACCAGAAGGAGCTGAACATGAGACATCGCCGATGGTTGGAGTTGCTTAGCGACTATGATTGTGAAATCCGTTATCACCCAGGCAAGGCAAATGTTGTTGCCGACGCCCTTAGCAGAAAAGAACGTATCAAACCTCTTAGGGATAGATCGTTAGGGATGACGATTATTTCGCCGCTTCTAGCAAAAATTCTTGAGGCTCAGGATGAGGCACTCAAATGTGAAAACCGACCTAGTGAAAAGATTCACAGAATGCCAGAACTTGAGAATGGATTAGTAAGAAGATCCAATGGGATTTTGCGTTATGGAGACAGGTATTGGATTCCATTGTATGGAGGAATTCATGATTTTATTATGCACGAATCCCATAAGTCCAAGTACTCCATTCACCCAGGATCTGACAAGATGTATTTAGACCTGAAAAAGTTGTATTGGTGGCCAAACATGAAGGCCGATATAGCAGAATATGTCAGCAAGTGCTTAACGTGCTCGAAGGTTAAGGCAGAACACCAAAGACCGTCCGGTCTACTTGTTCAACCTGAAATTCTGGAATGGAAATGGGAGCGCATTACTATGGATTTTATAACGAAATTGAATAGGAAATCGAGTGGTTATGACACGATTTGGGTAATCGTTGACCGTCTTACAAAATCAGAGCATTTTCTTCCTATAGTGGAGAAAATTGAGATGGATAAACTCGCGCGTTTATATGTTAAGGAAATTGTTGCAAGGCATGGTGTGCCTGTTTCTATTATCTCTGATCGAGACAGTCGATTCACGTCAAATTTTTAGAAGTCGCTTCAGGATGCATTGGGAACAAAACTCGATATGAGTACGGCATATCATCCCCAAACGGATGGTCAGAGTGAAAGAACCATTCAGACATTAGAGGACATGTTAAGAGCCTGTGTAATTGATGTCGGAAACGGCTGGGACAGGCATTTGCCTTTAGTCGAATTTTCCTATAACAACAGCTATCACACCAGTATTAAAGTTGCACCGTATGAAGCACTTTATGGACGTAAGTGCAGATCGCTGATTTGTTGGGCGGAAGTTGGAGAGAGCCAACTTACCGGACCAGAGCTAGTTCATGAGACTACTGAAAAGATTGTACAGATCAGGAACCGAATGCAGGCGGCTCGCGACCGTCAAAAGAGTTACGCCGACAAAAGGCGGAAACCCCTTGAGTTTCAAGTGGGAGATAAAGTGATGTTGAAGGTCTCGCCATGGAAAGGCGTGATCAGATTTGGCAAGCGTGGTAAATTGAACCCTCGCTATATAGGACCTTTTGAGATCCTTGATAAGATCGGGCCGGTAGCCTACCGACTCTAACTGTCGTCTGAGCTCAGTGCTGTGCATAACATTTTTTACGTCAGTAATTTGAAGAAGTGTTTATCCGATGAAAGCGCAGTTATTCCTTTGGATGAAATCCAGCTTGATGAGAGGTTAAATTTCATTGAAGAACCGATTGAAATCATGGACCGGGAAGTGAAACGACTAAAGCAGAGTCGTATCCCAATTGTGAAGGTCCGATGGAACTCTCGCAGAGGCCCCGAATACACCTGGGAGCGAGAGGACGAGATCAAGCGAAAATACCCTCATCTTTTTCTGAAAACCAAGAGTGGCGTCAATTGAAATCCGGGACGGATTTCCCGATTAGATGGGGAGACTGTGACAAATGGTAATTTTCACGTTGTTAATTAATATTATATGAGTATTAATTACTTTTAAGCTAAGCATTTCTATGCGCATTTGCATGTTTCTGAGTATTTTTAAGCATTTTCGGGAGCTGTCCCAGCATACTGTAGCTTACAGTCACTGCAGAAAAGTTTATTTTTGTCAGTAAAGTTAAATTATCACATTTCTGATAGTTGCTGACAAGTATTGTAATTAACTGAGATATTTCTCGCATTTTCTGAAAAACAACCGCACGCGCGTACCGACAGCACAGTACACATGGTATTAGTCAAATAAATATATTTTTGAGTCAGTAATGACATTTTATTATATTTCTGACGAAAACGTGGTTAAAAAATTTATTTCACGTTATCGGGTCCAAAAAGGTCAAACCGGGACTTTACGGTAACTTTTTAACTCAAACCGACACACAATACACCAAAGCGGGATCAAAACTATTTTTGCCCTCCCCTAATTAATCCCATCCGGCCCATATACACACTCCACCACATGTGACAAACGGACCCAATGAGCAAGTAAAATGATTTTTAGTAACGTGTCGATATATACGATATAACTAAAAATGTGTTTTGGACTAAAATGAAGTTATTGGGCTTTTTGATAAGTGTTCGGCCCAATAAGCAAATAAAATGAGGGAATTGATTTTTGGAATATTTTCCGACTCGCCGTGGTTATAAATGTTTAACGAAACGATAAATATAACGATAACTATTTTTGGACTTGTTTTGAGACGTTTAGTCTCCGAAAGGGTAAAAATTGGCATTTTTACTAGATTGATATTGAGATTGACTTTTTAACAAAATATTGACTTTATGTCAAATCTATCGTTAATACTTAAAAGTAAAGATAACGAATAATATAACGAGGAAAATATTCACGACACTTGACATATGTCACTAAAAGTATTTTGCACTTATAACTAATTAGCGAAGTAATTGAGTAAAGTTTGCAACACGTGAGATAAATGGAAACGTTGTATAAACGAATGGGTCATGCCCAAATTTTCTAAAAATCCAACACTTAGCATATTTTGAGAAAATCCACAACTTAAGTAAACTTTATTGAATTACTTAACAAAACTTGTTTTCTTATAATGAAAATAATAAACGATGTTTCTAAACATAATGACTTTCTCTAACTATATTTTATTAACCAATCTTCAAAATGTATTTAATTAATCTTCATAATTAAATATATGAGAAATAAATTTATAAAGTATATATGTATATATATATGTAAAGTATGAGTATATATATATATATATATATATATATATATATATATATATATATATATATATATATATATATATATATATATATATAACGGTTGCACGTTAAGTTGCGAATACTAGCACGGATGTTCCGTTACGTATTCCCACCATGCACTTTCACCATGAGCTACCCCCAAAGGGTTATAAAAAAAAATCGTTTCGAAATATACTTTACCACACAGCAAGCAAGAAATACACGAGCACAGGTCAAACGTAAAACTTTTCAAATAAAATAAAGACACTTGAGACACGAACGTTTTGCTAAGACTTACCGTACTAATTTAGAGTGCTGATCGGCGCGGTTGCATTATTTTGATTGATTGCTGAATTGCTGTATTTGAAAGGTGAGTTTATAGCCCCACATTTTATACGATTTTTGATTTATAAGCTTAGGGGTGAGAAACATGCAAAATTGTTTTCATGGACCAGAAATGAAATTGCTTTTAAGATCACACTAGTATGCAGAAACCTAAGTTTGCTGAATCCCATTTTGTGCCCACTATCATCTGCCGTTAATTCCTGTTGGGAAGCCGTTTGTTATAAATAGATCTATTGGGAGTGACGTCCCCGTTCGGTTGGCTCGGCATAGCCAAGGCGAACGTATACCAAGTCGGGTTTTTGGCCGAGTGTCTAGGATTAACACTCGCGGGCAACCCTTATTATTTTGCTAACGCTAGTCGTGCTGCATTGTCTTAGTTTCGGTAGAATGAGGCTTAGTGTTTGCATAACGGATAGTGTGTATCTGCTGAATTGTTTTTATGATATTGCTATTGGTCCATATGTGCTATTTACTTAAACCTATGAACTCACCAGCGTTAGCTAACTTTTAGCATGTTTTTCTCAGGAAACTGAGGTGCGTTTAGCCGGGAGCAGTGCATGGCGTCGGTCACAATAAATGATGGAAATGTTTTTAATGCGTTTACTCTGACAATTGGACCTTTTGTTTAAATGGGCTTCACTTTCATCTGAAATGGTTTTTATGTATCGCTACATGACTTGACTTATGCAATATATTTTAAAACGGATTTTTAATCCGTTCACTATATCTTGTGTGATGATTACCTTCCCGTAACGCCCCAAACTATATGCTTCCGCGATTATTGTGATTTTGGGGGTGTTACATTATCTCTTTGACTTGTTTTCGTCATCTCGTCTCGACTCGAGTTATTGTCAATACTCTTCTCGACTATTAATTCAGTTATTCATTTTTTTGGAGTGAGTACTCGTGAGTCCGTGTTCTCTACCGTTACACGAATGACGATACCAAACCCTTTTAAAAGGCTAAAACGAGATTATTTTTTGAAATGAGAATGATTAACTTTTGAAACCTCTTGCGCATTTGATTTTGTTGGTGAATATCGTGCCGAGTACGTTGCGTTGCGATATGTTGCGTTAAATCGTTTGATACGATATTCATTTTCTTTAACTTTTAATTACGGATAACCTCGATACCCGCGGGGAAACCCGAAAAACCGATGTATAATATTAATCGGGTATCCGGTGGGATATGGGGCGGGTACGGGTATATTATAAACGGGTTCGGGTACGGGTACACTAAAACCCGCCACGAACCCGAACCGTTGCCATCCCTAGTTACCGGCTATAGTTGGTTTTCACCGCCACGTCAACACCATTAGATTTTTTTTTTTTTTTTTTTTTTAACTATTGTTCTTTTTTTTTCTACACATCTTGTCACTCTTAATTAAACCAAACCACCACTTGATCAATAGTTGGAAATATTGAGTTTGGAAGTTTATTATTCACAAAGCATGATATACAACTAGTTGTTGCATCAACTCATTGTACATGGAAAGTCAATACTTGGTAAAAGGAAATCGTAAAACTTCAATTGACACTTTAATTTTGGCGCGCGCCGTCGATCCCTTTTCCCGCCTAAAGTCTTGGGAACCATTCATCTACCTCTCCAGCCTATTTATACCTATCGATTGTATACCAAAGAACACACACAAACACATATATCCCTTTCAATTCAAAGAAAACTTCAATAATGGCAGCAAATAATGTTAACTTTCAAAATGATGCTGAAGAGTACGAGTGGGTGTTAAACAACAATTTGATGTTTGACGCAGTGTTTAATGCTTTCGGGTATGAACCCATTGCAGAATATGGGTCGTATAGGAAGGTAGATACGTGGATGAGGGGTCAAATTTTGAACTAGCTGCATGCGCAAGACTTTTACTGGGATGAGGTTTGGGGATTGCGTGAATACGGGGAGGAGGAGGAAGAAGATGAAGAGGAAGAGGAGGAGGAAGGTGAAGAGGAGGAGGTGGTGCAGCAAAATGAAGAGGATCAGCAGCAAATTGTGGTGGAGCAGCAAAATGGGTTTGTGCTGCAAAACCAGGGGGAGCAACAAGATGGGTTTCAGGACCCTTATAATCTAGAAAAGAAGGTTAAGGATCTTGAAATTGTGTTTAAACGACTCAAGGAAAGGCAGAAATTGATGGGAAGCAGGGAAGAGAGCTCTTGTTCTAACAAGTTGGGGTGAAATGGAGTGAAGCAGTTTAGGATGATGGTTTTTTTTTTTTTTTTAGTATGTTTAGTATTTAGGTTGGATAATTAGATGTATATACTATATATGGTTGTAGCCTTAAAAAATATCAATGAAATATTTGATGTTTAATTAATTGTCTGAGAATGGAGTGGATGCACAAAGTTATTACTGCTAGGCAAACTTTTGTTCTGCTAGCGTAAAACGTTGTACTGCTGGGTAGCCATTTCTGGGTTTTAAACGTGGTTTATTTCTAACCGTTGGGGTAACTATTGTCAATTACTTCGCTTTATTTACACTATGTTCTCAAGTTTTTTTTTTAGATGAAAGGGAATGAAATGGAGTGAAACTAAAATTATGTGTGTTCTTGAGTTTTTTTTTAAGGAAGGAAAGAAAGTGGAGAGGGATGAAAGTAAATGGTTTTCTTTGTCCCAACTTTCATCCCATATATGGGATGAAAGTGAAGTAAAGTGAATAAAGACAAAAATCAAATGAGTTAATGTTAAAAAGAAACTTTGTCTTTAGTGTGTATTTATTATGGAGCAAAGTTATAATAGTAATTTCACAAATATAAAAAGTATAAAGTGGGACCACCTACTTTCATTTACTTTACTTTACTAGTATAAAATAAAGAACATGCAAAAATCTATAAACTTTACTTCCACTCTTCCCTATTTCTTTACATTACATTACTTTACTTTACTTACCTCTTAAAAAAAACTCTAGAACAGAGTGTAGGGTTTCATAAATTGGATAACTCTCTTTCTTTATACAATTTATACCATTTCTTCAAACTTGAGAAACAATTAATTGAAGTAGGTCCAATCATAACCCAGCACTCTAATCAAGCATTTACTCAATTTTCATGGCAAATTTAGAGTTTTGTGATACGCATAACCAGGTTGCATTCTTGGAGAAACCAGAAGGGAGTCAACGCTTCCACCAGATAATAGATTTTCTAAACACTACCCACATCAGGTATGCTCTTACAGTCGATCCTACTATCTATGTCTCTCAAATCAAACAGTTTTAGCGGTCTGTTACTACCAATACATTTGAGAATGGAGACAAAGAGTTAATTGCAACAGTTGATGGCAGAATAATAACTATTACTGCGACATCTGTTAGGATGCATCTCCATTTAGCAGATGAAAATGGTATTAGTTCTTTGCCTAATACTGAAATTTTTCATCGCCTTTCCAGAATGGGGTATGACACATCTTCTCAAATTCTGACTTTTCAAAAAGGATGTTTTGCCCCACAATGGAGATTCTTCATACATACCATCCTTCATTGTTTAAGTCCAAAGAAAACCGCATGTGAGCAATTCAGTAGCAATATTGCAACTGCTCTCATTTGTTTAGCAACAAACAGGACTTTTAACTTTTCAAAATTAATTTTTGATGGTATGGTGAAAAATGTGGATAACAAATACAAGTTTTTAATGTATCCAAGGTTTATACAAACGGTTTTGAATATACGGAAAAGTTTGCTTCTATCTCATAAAATTGTTTATCCAACTCCTTGCCTTACTCAAAAACTGTTCAGTAACATGAGCATGGCTTCTAGGGGGTTTAATGGGTTAGTAGTTCCACTTTTTGAAACAATGTTGGTTCAAAATCAAAACATTCAGGGTGAAGGATCAACAAGCCCAGTTGAGTCCCATCACACACCCACATGTTCATCTGGTTCTCAATCAGCCTCACAACCAAATATGGGGGAAATGCCCCATGATTCACCTCGATCGGGAGGTAACACACCTGGAAGTGATGAGGGCAGAGTGTCACTAATGGAATTGATGGATATTTGTACCAAATTGACTCAAAGGGTGACTGGGTTGGAGAAAGAACTCAAGGAGACAAAGCAAGAACTTAAGGAGACAAAGCAAGAACTCAAGGAGACAAAGCAAGCACTCAAGGAGACAAAGCAGTTGTATAGTACTGCTTACAAGAAGGTCATTGAAAAAGTGAAGAAATTGCAGTCTAAAGTCAAGTCACTAAAGCAAAGAGAAAGGCAAATATTGTGGAGTCTACAAGCTCAGATGATGATGACATAGATGTTTCTTCCAAACAGGGGAGGAAGACAGCTGATATTGATCAAGACCCCAATATTTCTTTGTTTGAACAGAATGTTGAGTTTCAGGGGAGGCAAGATATGGGTGAAGAAGATTTGGATGCTGAAAATATTGGTACTTCTCATCAACAAGATATGGATGTGTATGATAGATGGCAAAGGGCAGATAAAGCAAAGGGCATTATGATTGAAGAAGAGCCACCAAAGAAGGACAAGAAGAGTGTTCTTGCTTAGATTAGTTTTTATGCAGAGGTAGTTAATAAAGCACAGGAAGATGAAACATCAAAAATTGTTGATATTGCATATTTCCTTGATCAAACAAGACTTGCAAATCAAGCAACTGAAGCAATGTTTGATCACGCTCAAGAAGTTCAGTATATGATTGATGCTGATGAAGTTTTAAAGGAAAAGTTAGGTAAAGTCAGAGGAGATGAAGTGTTGTCCATTGATGAGAAGTCAAGACAACTTGTTGAACTAATAAATTCCAGAAGAAAGTCTGCTGCAGAACAAAAAGCCAAAGAAAAGAGGAGTAAACCACCTAGTAAAGCTCAGCAAAGACACACCACGTGTGTTTACATGATGAACATGGCTGGATACAAAAGGAAGCAGTTCCAAGGTAGAAGTTTTGAGGAGATCAAGAGTGAGTTTGAAAGGGTTTACACAAGAGTGAACACATTTACTCCCATGGGAACAGAAAAACCATGTAGAACTACAAGAAGATATGGCATAATATTGGAGTCTGAATCTTTAAAGAAACAAAAGATTGGTGAAGAAGAAGTACCTACAACAGATGAAGGAGAAACAACAGAGGAATTAACTGACGAAAGACTCAAGCAGCATATGATTGTTATAATCCCAGAAGCATTGGATGTTCATCATCCTATTCAAGCTAAACGTCCAATTATTGATTTGGAGATACACAAAGATACATTTGGGAAAGCTTGAAAGATATTCAGGCTAGGAGGACACTCAGAAATTTATAAGTATTTTGAAGATATGCTGAAGATTTTTTATAGAGAAGACTTGGACAATCTATGGAGTCTGGTTAAAGAAATGTTCAGATCTACATATCGTATACAATACAAAGAGAAGGAGCTATGGGTGGAATTGAAGAGGTTGTATGAACCTGATCCAAAAGATATCTTATGGAATTTTCGAGCTCATGAGTTGAGTACAAAATGGAGACTGTATGATACATGTGGTGTTCACCATGTATCTACAAAGAATGGAGTGGATGTCTACATGCTGATAGAAAAAGATTATCCATTAAGGGCAGCTAGCTTATTTGTTATGTTAGATGCTAAGCTGACAGTTACTGATGAAGACTCAGTAATGGCAAGAGAGTTACTGAGAAAGATCTTCAGACAAGCAAAAAGGAAATAATGTTATTACTGCTTGTGTCTCTATTAGTGTTGCTAGGTTTAACGTTGTACTAACAGGTTTAACTTTGTATAGAAGATATTTGGATTTTGTAACAATTTTCTTTAATAAAACAGATAGTCTATAAGAGGAATACAAAAGAAGGTATAATCGAAAAAGACCCAAGGGCGGAGATGGTTGAGTTGTTGGTGTTGTGAAGGGGAGGTCACAGGTTCGATACCTGTGGCTTCCTTTTTGGTATTTCCCTCCCCAAAATTTTTAAAAAGCCCCCATTTTTTTTCAGCAAATTTCAAAATTAAAGCCCCCCATATTTTTTTCAGCAAATTTCAAATTTCGCACATTTCTCACCAATCACCATCCACCACTCGCCGGTCCGGCCATCAACAACGGAGGGAGGTTCATTTAGATCTAAATTAGGTAATTTTTTTAATTAGGAAATCATTTTTTTTATGCAATGGTGAAATTATATTATTCTCGAAATTGTTTTTTACAATTATAAAGATAGCAAATTCTGCCCACTACAATACCCACTATCCATTGTAATTATACACAAATGATTTGATGCTTATATTGGTTTAATTTGTGACTTGTAGGATATATAGTTTTTTAAAGTTGTATTTTGGGTTTAACATGAATGAAAAATAGCATCTTCAACTTGAAAAACCAACTGTTATTACATAACAAAATTCTGCATACATAGATGCATTGTTGATTGCATAGTTGATTACATACAAGGAGAAAACATAGTACTTATTACAGTAGCCTCATAACATCAAGACTAGTAAAGCTCAGCTAATTGTCCTTTTCCCTTTACCCTTTGTGAGTTCAATTGGGCCTTTTCCCTTTCTCTTCTTTGCTTGGATTTCTTCCCAAGTTGCCTGATTTGGTAGGCCTAGAACTTGTTCCCTTTTTCCTGGGATTGACAGAGTGTGAACTGGAGGAGGGTTTTTGGACATTGTGGCTTTTTTTGAGACAGCTTCATCTTCAGATGTTGAATGATAGCTAGAAACCAAGCTATCATTAAAAAAGATACTGTTAAAGGAGCTAAAATCGTCAGAGCTTGAGTCAACAACATTTCCCTTAGGTGGTATTCTCTTATGAAAGCTACCTGTAGGAGGGTAGGGGAAATTCCAATCAGGTTTAGGAGATATTAGTCCTGATGAATCAGAGGATATTTCAATAACATTTGGCTTGGAAGTCATTGTGGAAGAGGTTTAGTGTTTGACAGGTTTTTGATGGTGTAATGTTGTGTGTAATGTAGTGTTTATGTAATGGCCATTTAAAGTAAAGAGGATCACATAGTTCAATGTATAAGTAAATGCCATTAAAGGCTTGGTTGGTATGTTCAGGTAACTTCCTGCATTTAGGTGTAATAAACAAAGTTTGACTTTCTTAAGTATATGCATTTTTGGAACTAGGCAGTACTAAACACTTGACATTGTAACTTTACAAATCAAAAGGATGTTAGAAAATAATATTGACATTAACATAGCTGCATTAATATTTAACATCATATCATACATCTATCATTACCATTCGATGACACCACAAAACACAACAACATCAGAAAAACTACCAACAACATCAACCATGACACCACAAAACACAAAAGACATAAACATAGTCAACTAACATAACAACCACATCAGTAGTTCATTGATCCAAGCTTCGTGATAAAGTTGCACAAATCACCTAGACGCTTATGCTTTTGGGCAATATCAACAAGCAACCTATCAGATGCCATCATGTTCTCCTCTTGCATCCTCCTTAAATCAGCAATGCTTTCAAGAGCAGAATCAAAACCATATAAAAGCTCTAACTCCTTGATCATCTTATCCCTATTGTTTATCAGCATTCTTTTCTCAGAAACCTTGTGCCTCAAATCATGAACTTCCTTGGAAGTAGCTTCAACCTGTCGCTCATAGTAAACTAGCATCATGTCTTTCACAAGCTTTGAGTTTGCAACTGTTGCCAATTCAGAACAAATCACTAGTTTAGTTTCCATATATGATTTTGATAAAAAAAAAAATTGAGATTTTTTGTAATTTTTAAATTTTATTTTGTTTTGTTAAGAAGAGATGAAAATTATGAGAGGTATGTTGCTTTATATACAACAACAATCAAGAAACACCTAGAGGAAGGAAGATGTATCGAGCCTAGCAATGTGAATAGTGTGTAATGATGAAATAGCCTTCCCCATAATTACTTGCAAGTTGCAAGTTGCAACAAAAACCATTAATACTATACTAACAGAGTATTATTTTAATTTTCACTTTGCAACAAAAACCATTAATACTAGATTTTACTAATGTATGGTTGTAATATTTTCAAAATAAACATTTTATCCCACATAAGAGTTAGGCCCAAACGTATCAAACATTTACAATTTTATATTGGTTTAATTTGTGACTGGTACTAGCAGTACTAACTTTATACTAGCAGTACTAAATTTCACTAGCAGCAGTACCTTTTGTACTAGTAGTGGTAAATACTTGGTTTACTTATGCACAAATGATTTGATGCTTATATTGGTTTAATTTGTGACTTGTAGGATACATACGTTACCATTTGACCTCAACAATAGCATGGACAAGTCTTGGATAAAAACTAGTAGGACCAAGAAACAATATATTGCTGGAGTACACGCGTTTATTAAGTATGCAGAACACAACTTGCAGAAGATGATGAACATCGACCCACGAGGTAATAAACAACAGCTTAAGATGCCATGTCCGTGTATCTCATGTTTAAACCGCATAGAGCATAAAGTGGAGGATGTGCAGTTCCATTTATTCTGCCACGGGATTAATCAAAGCTACACAAAATGGGATAACATGGAGAAAATGATGAGCAAGCAACAACTGCCCAAATACCTGTTAATGCTACAACAGAGGAGTTTGTTGACGACGCGGATTTCGACATGGATTTTGTTCCAAAAATTCCAACAGATGGCCCAGCAACAGTGAACATGGTTAATGCTGCAAAAGAATGTTTTGATGAGGATAACCTTGCCAAGTTTCAACAACTATTATTAGACACGGAGAAGCCACTTTACGAAGGATGTCCTGACTTCACAAAGTTGTCCGTAATAGTTAAACTACTCAACTTGAAGGGTAAGTATGGAGCTTCTGATAAGTTCTTTACTGAATTACTAGGATTGCTGAAAAAGATGCTACCTGCTGGTAACAAAATGGTTGAAAAAACTTATGAGGCAAAAAAACTAGTGAGAATGATGGGATCAGGATACAAAAAGAAACATGTATGTAGCAACAACTGCATTCTTTACTGGAAGGTTAACAAGGAATTGACTGTTTGTCCAACTTGTGGGACATCAAGATGGAAGGTGGATAGTAAGACACATAAAGTGTACGAAAACATTCCGGCAAAGGTAATGTGGTACTTTCCAATTATACCAAGACTGCAACGCCTCTTTAAGTTAGAAAGTATTTCAGAAGATCTAACATGGCACGCAACAAGGAGGATAACAGATGGTGTTTTACGTCACCCCGCAGATTCACAGGCATGGCGTACCATAGATGAAAAATTCCCCGAAATTGCTAAAGATCCGAGAAATCTATGGCTAGGAATATCGGCTGATGGGGTTGACATCAACTCAGGAAATAGGCATCACAGTGTATGGCCAGTTTTATATGTCATATACAACCTTCCTCCATGGTTGTGTATGAAAAGAAAGTTTATCATGCTTTCGGTATTGATATCGGGATACCCGGGAAATGATATCGATGTATTTTTAGAACCGTTGGTTGATGATCTGCATACCTTATTCGAGGAAGGGGTTGATACATACGATGCTTCGAAAAAAGAAAACTTTAATCTGCATGCCGTTGTGTTATGGACGATAAATGATTACCCTGCACTTGGTACATTATGTGGCTGCCCATACAGTGGATTCAAAGGTTGTGTAGTATGTGGGAAAGATACACACTGTGTTAGACTTTCCGCCTCATCCAAGCAAAGTTATGCTGGACACAGACGATATCTACCATACAACCATCCGTTCAGAACGCAAAGGAAGGCGTTTAATGGACAAGAAGATCCACGTCATGCTCCAAATCCATTGACCGGGGAACAAATATACAACGAGGTACAACATATTGAAAATAAGTGGGGAAAAGGAAAAACCTCGAAAAACCAAGATCAAGATACCAGAGGCAGAGGTGGGAAGATTAAAAAGCAGAAAAGGAAAACAACAGAAGAAGAGGGTAGTTCAAGCCAAGCAAATGAAGCATATTGGAAGAAATTCAACATTTGGTATTGAAAGCTAAGGTATTGGAGGCATCATTCTGTTCCGCATTGTATTGACTTCATGCATGTAGAAAAGAATGCTGGTGAGAGTCTACTCGGAACTTTGCTGAATGTTCCTGGAAAGACAAAAGATGGAATGAATGCTCGACTGGATCTGGAAGAGTTGGGGATAAAAGAAGAGTTGTTTGCTAGGCAAGAAGCAGATAAAACAACACTACCTCCAGCAGGTTACACATTTACGAATGCTGAAAAAGACATCTTTTGTGAAACGTTAAGCAACATCAGGGTACCACAAGGCTATTGTTCAAATTTCTCTAGTTTGGTCAGCCTAAATGATAGGAAGCTCATTGGCCTTAAATCGCATGACTATCACATGCTAATGCAAGAATTTTTACCCATTGCTATACGTTCAGTCATGCACCCGCCCACACGATATGCTATTATCAGGTTTTGCTTTTTTCTTTAAATCTATATGTAGGAAAGAAATCAGCTTGCAAGAACTAGATAAGATGCAAGAAGAACTTGTTGTTACACTGTGCCTAATCGAGAAGTTCTTTCCTCCGTCATTTTTTGATATTATGATACACTTGACTGTGCACCTAACTAGGGAGGTAAAATTATGTGGTCCCATATGCTTTCGGTTGATGTATCCCTTCGAAAGATGTATGAAGGTTATTAAAGGACATGTGCGAAACAGAAATAGACCAGAGGGATGCATCGCCGAGGAGACTATCGCGGAAGAAACAATAGAGTTTTTTAGCGAATATCATAAAACCATGAAAACTATTGGTATCCCAGCTGATAAACATGTAACCAATGAAGATGAGGACGGAAAGCCATTGTCGGCCGACAAACCAAGTGAAGTTTCCGGAGAATCCTTTCAGAAAGCACATTTGTATGTAATACAAAATACAGATGAAATTCAACCGTATATCGAGTAAGTATTACTAACACATGTCGATTTCGTTGCTTAAAATATTCTGTCAAATATAATAATCAAAGACATTTATTTGTTTCAGGCGACACAAGGAAGTTTTGAAAGGAAAAAACCCGGGTAAAAAAATGGCATTGCTGGAGAATGAGCACAGTAAATCTTTTGCTAAGTGGTTACTCGAAGAGGTAATTACTTGTATGTTGTTTATAATTGTTTGTTTGTTGCTATCATCATAATTGTCCCTCCTGTATATGACATTAGATAGAGGTCGACCAGCACACCATTTCATTATCCCAAACACTCCTATTCTTTAATTGTTTGTTTGTTGTTCCTGCAATTTAAAGGTAATATATACTTGTAATGAAATTCAGGTTGAGAGAGAGTTAGCGATATCGAATGATAGTGTATCAGAAACTGTGAGGTGGATATCATTTGAACCACGCGCCAGCGTAGTGAAATACGAGGCGTATAACATCAATGGGTATACATTTCGTACGAAAAGTAATGATGGCATAGTTTACCAGAACAGTGGGGTTAGTGTTGAGTCAGTAGATGTGCACATATCCAAAAAAAGAAGTTGCAACCATAAGAAAAACATCTTATTATGGGGTTTTACAAGAGATATGGGTACTAGATTACCGTTTCAGGCAAATTCCTCTTTTCAAATGTGATTGGGTTAATCGCAAAACTCATGGGGTCAAACATGATACTCTTGGTTATATGTTGGTAGACCTGAATACTTTCGGCCACAAGGATGATCCATTCATATTAGCGTCACAAGCAACACAAGTGTTTTATGTGAAAGACCGTTGGTTGATGATCTGCATACCTTATTCGAGGAAGGGGTTGATACATACGATGCTTCTAAAAAAGAAAACTTTAATCTGCATGCCGTTGTGTTATGGACGATAAATGATTACCTTGCACTTGGTACATTATGTGGCTGCCCATACAGTGGATTCAAAGGTTGTGTAGTATGTGGGAAAGATACACACTGTGTTAGACTTTCCGCCTCATCCAAGCAAAGTTATGCTGGACACAGACGATATCTACCATACAACCATCCGTTCAGAACGCAAAGGAAGGCGTTTAATGGACAAGAAGATCCACGTCATGCTCCAAATCCATTGACCGGGGAACAAATATACAACGAGGTACAACATATTGAAAATAAGTGGGGAAAAGGAAAAACCTCGAAAAACCAAGATCAAGATACCAGAGGCAGAGGTGGGAAGATTAAAAAGCAGAAAAGGAAAACAACAGAAGAAGAGGGTAGTTCAAGCCAAGCAAATGAAGCATATTGGAAGAAATTCAACATTTGGTATTGAAAGCTAAGGTATTGGAGGCATCATTCTGTTCCGCATTGTATTGACTTCATGCATGTAGAAAAGAATGCTGGTGAGAGTCTACTCGGAACTTTGCTGAATGTTCCTGGAAAGACAAAAGATGGAATGAATGCTCGACTGGATCTGGAAGAGTTGGGGATAAAAGAAGAGTTGTTTGCTAGGCAAGAAGCAGACAAAACAACACTACCTCCAGCAGGTTACACATTTACGAATGCTGAAAAAGACATCTTTTGTGAAACGTTAAGCAACATCAGGGTACCACAAGGCTATTGTTCAAATTTCTCTAGTTTGGTCAGCCTAAATGATAGGAAGCTCATTGGCCTTAAATCGCATGACTATCACATGCTAATGCAAGAATTTTTACCCATTGCTATACGTTCAGTCATGCACCCGCCCACACGATTTGCTATTATCAGGTTTTGCTTTTTTCTTTAAATCTATATGTAGGAAAGAAATCAGCTTGCAAGAACTAGATAAGATGCAAGAAGAACTTGTTGTTACACTGTGCCTAATCGAGAAGTTCTTTCCTCCGTCATTTTTGATATTATGATACACTTGACTGTGCACCTAACTAGGGAGGTAAAATTATGTGGTCCCATATGCTTTCGGTTGATGTATCCCTTCGAAAGATGTATGAAGGTTATTAAAGGACATGTGCGAAACAGAAATAGACCAGAGGGATGCATCGCCGAGGAGACTATCGCGGAAGAAACAATAGAGTTTTTTAGCGAATATCATAAAACCATGAAAACTATTGGTATCCCAGCTGATAAACATGTAACCAATGAAGATGAGGACGGAAAGCCATTGTCGGTCGGCAAACCAAGTGAAGTTTCCGGAGAATCCTTTCAGAAAGCACATTTGTATGTAATACAAAATACAGATGAAATTCAACCGTATATCGAGTAAGTATTACTAACACATGTCGATTTCGTTGCTTAAAATATTCTGTCAAATATAATAATCAAAGACATTTATTTGTTTCAGGCGACACAAGGAAGTTTTGAAAGGAAAAAACCCGGGTAAAAAAATGGCATTGCTGGAGAATGAGCACAGTAAATCTTTTGCTAAGTGGTTACTCGAAGAGGTAATTACTTGTATGTTGTTTATAATTGTTTGTTTGTTGCTATCATCATAATTGTCCCTCCTGTATATGACATTAGATAGAGGTCGACCAGCACACCATTTCATTATCCCAAACACTCCTATTCTTTAATTGTTTGTTTGTTGTTCCTGCAATTTAAAGGTAATATATACTTGTAATGAAATTCAGGTTGAGAGAGAGTTAGCGATATCCAATGATAGTGTATCAGAAACTGTGAGGTGGATATCATTTGAACCACGCGCCAGCGTAGTGAAATACGAGGCGTATAAACATCAATGGGTATACATTTCGTACGAAAAGTAATGATGGCATAGTTTACCAGAACAATGGGGTTAGTGTTGAGTCAGTAGATGTGCACATATCCAAAAAAAGAAGTTGCAACCATAAGAAAAACATCTTATTATGGGGTTTTACAAGAGATATGGGTACTAGATTACCGTTTCAGGCAAATTCCTCTTTTCAAATGTGATTGGGTTAATCGCAAAACTCATGGGGTCAAACATGATACTCTTGGTTATATGTTGGTAGACCTGAATACTTTCGGCCACAAGGATGATCCATTCATATTAGCGTCACAAGCAACACAAGTGTTTTATGTGAAAGACCAGGCACAGAAAAATTTGTCCATTGTCTTTAAAACACCTACCAAGAATTACAAAGATACATATGACGAAGTCGATGAGGAGTTTAGTACAGTCATTCACGAGCAAAATGAAAAAATATTGCCACGTGTATATAAAGAAGACTTGGGCAAGGAATCACGAAGTGACTACTATCGAACCGACATTGAAGGTATTGTTATACGAAAATCCAAGTGAAGCATGTCATGCTGCATTAAGACTGCTAGTGTAATAGTTAACCCTGCTGGTTGAAGTTAAGACTGCTGCTCAAGGCTAAGTGAAAGTTTACTGCTGGTATTGTAAAGTTAGTAATGTTAGATGAATAGCTGTTTTAGTATTAAATAGTTGTTCCTGTAATTTAGCCTGTTGTAATGGATTTTGACTCAAAAAAGTCAAGCTTTTCAATGGCAATGAAAAATTTTGCGGTTTTCACTGTTATATGTCCACTTGCAGTCAAGCTTTATTGTATTTGCAGTTTCCATTTATCATGTATATGCACTTTCAGGCACTTTAGTAACATGTTACTTCATTATAAAGTTGAAAATTGACTTTAGAAAGTCAAGTAATCTGGTTCCTAGGGGCAAGTAACATACTTACATACTACTGCATTAAACTAGATAGACTATAAAATCCCAGCATTGTAATGGGGCAAATTAAATGAAGAGTCATAACTAACAGTCTGAACTCAAAATATGACTCTATGATTTAGACACCTAAATAAATACTTCATGTGACCATATGTAACATCTTGAATTTAGTCACACAAACACTCAATGTGACTAATATCAAGGTTAATGATAACTGAGTTCACATTTTGCTATACATATTAGTCACATGAATATTTCACAGTGTGACTATTTTCAATGTATTGGTCACATATAATACCCTTATAATGTGGCCATAAACATAATTTAGATGCACATTTGTGGTATGGTGTGACTATTGTATAGCCTATAGTCACATGATTGTGCTACAATTAAGTGTGACCATACACATTAGGAATAGGCAGGCAAACACACACTTAACTTTAGACACACATATTAACTTACGTGACTATTTGTATCGAATTTTGGTCACACTTAATCATGTATACTGTAGTGACCGAGATTCACGAATGGAGGTGGAGGAAACATGATAAACACAAACTAAAAGATTAAACTTTGAATTTTTGGTTTATTGAATGCCGAGGTGTGTATGTTTTCTAGAGAGAGAAGCTAGAGAAAACACACACACCTCTTTGTTACAAATGAATCCTCAACCCTCCTAGTATTGACATAGGAGGGTATTTATACAAAGAATACAATGACTAACTTAGCCTAAATGTCTAAACTAGTCCTTGTATAAAGAATGAAGTGCAATTCCCAAATATGACAAACTTTAAGGCTAACAATCTCTCCCCAAAGTGAAGTCATATGGGAATTGCTTACAATGTTCCCTACAAGTAAAATATAAACCATAAGCACAGAGAATAGTCTTCAAACGTCATTACTTCGTTTAGCTTGGAGAATCTTCTCAGCATTCATTTCTTTACTTGCAGAAGAACCATGTGAGCAATTCTAATTAGGGTTTAATTTAGAGTACCCTGAGTGCTCTTCCCGTGCTCTCCCCTAATTAGTGCTCTCCCCCAAACTGACAACCTCATTTAATGAGTGCCTTGAGTGCCCTGAATCTGTTGGGGGGAATGAAGTATCAACATCTTCATCTCACAAAATGCGATAGTCTATGATCTAGAAATAATTGCAAAACACTTCAATTGCGAAAGAACCCCTTTGTCGATGAAGTACCATTTTTATCACAAAGTGATAAAAACCGCTTTTATGATCAGGATTGAAGTCGCAACCTTTTTGTAGCCATCTTTTCTCGATCAAAGGCCCTCAGCAACTCGTAAGACTTGAAATGCATACCAGTTACGTCATCGATGTACACCTTTCTCTCCCCTGATGATTACGATTCATCGGAATCAGCATAATGTCGTGTACGTGAAATACAAACTGGAAGCCCTTTATCAGGAATCATATTAGTCCGTGAGAAGATGTCGATACGCCCAGTCTAACCTCCTGTATCAAAAACAATGGCTTTATGTAGTGACTACTGATGGAGAAAACCCACTATTCCGAATTTGAGACTGAAGTAGAATAACCCAAACTTGTGACTTAAACTTGCACGATAGTGTGACTAAGAACCTATACTGAGCACTACAACGTAACTCCTTAAAGCATATAGGTCGTTTCATATACCCATCCATCCTTCCTTAACTGTATATGAACCTCTCTTGAATTATCTACATCTTTGTGTGACACTGAGTACTACAACGTATCTCCTTTAAGTGATAGTTAACTAGGTCTTCGTCCATCCTCCCCTTGACCTATGAAAACTAGATAACCCAAGACTTACCCACTATTCTCATGAGTGCCCAAACAAGGATCTCGAAGAATCATGCATCCAACCAACCCCGATATCTTCAAAATACTAAGTAAACGTACCTGAGATATTCCACTTCAACTTCAAATAAGTAATAATGAATCATCATCCTTGTAGTCACAGCTGATAATTTGACCATTGTCATCTGATTGTGAATCTTGATCAGGATCTTTTCGGCTATACGTGGTGATGTTGAAGGTGCAGTCCGATAATTTCATTTGTGATGTTGTTGTGAAAAATGCCATAAAATGCAATTCTAATGATGCCGGAAAAATTTGAGTTTAAGAAATTTTTACGCCGAAAATTCCCCGAAAAATTCAAATTTTGGCCAAAAAATTTGAATTTTGGGCCAAAATTTTCACACTTGTACCAGAATTTGAATCTCGCGTAAAAATGGACCGTTAAGTCTCCTGTGAAAAATAAATTTTACTCAAGTTTTCCCGCCAAAATACTCTTTTTTTTTTTTTTTTTTTTTTTTTTTGAATTGCGATAATGTTGTTCGATTGCGAGAGATTGTTGAATTGCGAAAGACAGTATCAATTTCGAAAGTCTGTTGCAATTGCGAGAAGGGAGTGCAATTGCGAAAGTCATGCCAATTGCGAGAAACCCAGCAATTGCGAGAGACTCCTCAATTGCGATAGAGTCAGCAATTGCGAGAGACTCGTCAATTGCGAGAAATTTCATTTCATCGCAATTCTTATACAAGAATGCGAGAGGCCCTGAATTGCGAGAGACATCAATTGCGAGAGAGTGGCCAATTTCGAAACTTTCCAACCACTCTTGACTTTTAGCTACATTTTCTCTTCCCCATGCTTTGCCAGTCTGTCTTTCACCAATTCCACCAACTTTGACCAATAATTCAATGAATAAGATATTCAATATATTCCAAAAACGCAAATCTTATAAAAGATTATGTGATTTTCGATCAAAGAAGCTAAGAACACACCAACTTTTTGCCTTGTTCTTGCGTATGAATCCAGAAAAACCACAAAAGCTCACGTTTTTTATGATAAAAATGCAACAGTTGGGTTCTTTCAAACACAAGTCGAACATAAATATAACACTAAACTCGGCTGTTGAAGAAGATGAAGAAAAACCGAGATAAAACACAACAAAAATCACCTTTATCACCTTAAAAACACCACGAGCAGCCACCCGGTTAGCTCTCTGATACCAATTGTAGTGACCGAGATTTACGAATGGAGGTGGAGGAAACATGATAAACACGAACTAAAAGATTAAACTTTGAATTTTCGGTTTATTGAATGTCGAGGTGTGTATGTTTTCTAGAGAGAGAAGCTAGAGAAAACACACACACCTCTTTGTTACAAATGAATCCTCAACCCTCCTAGTATTGACATAGGAGGGTATTTATACAAAGAATACAATGACTAGCTTAGCCTAAATGTCTAAACTAGTCCTTGTATAAAGAATGAAGTGCAATTCCCAAATATGACAAACTTTAAGGCTAACATATACCTATGGTTTAGTGTGACGATATATGACATTTGGTCACACTGTTCAAGTGTGTGACATATATTTGTCACTTTTAAATGCATATCGTGACTATGCTTCAAACTTACTTTTCAGTTGTCACACATTTCAAATTCATATGTAGCTAAATTTTCAACAAAAATTAGCAGTCACGCTTAAATAATGTGTGACAAACTTGAGTATATGATTTAGCCACATACGCAATTACTTCGTGTGACCATATATGGATTTTGGTCACACTTTTCAATTGCGTGACATATATTTTTCACATATGTATATATATAGTGCGACTAATGTTTCAACCGTATTTGTATCCGTCACACGTCCCAAATTATAAGTGACTAAAAAATCAAATTTTTTTTTACCAGATACGTATAGTCACGAAAATATTCGAATGTGTGGCTGTAGCCTCAGATGTAATTCCGAAATGGTCACACAAGTCGGATCAAGTGTGGCTGTTTATTTTATTCTGGTACATTTAGTCACATAAAAAAGCGACTGTGTGGTTGTTCGAAAAACAGCATGTGTGACTAAATCCACATTCTAGCGTAGTGTTTTGTACAGTCGCATCAAATCAATTAAAACTTTAAGATTTAAAGCTTAAAACATTTATGTAGTAAATTATTAATTGCTAGTCTCGCCTGGGAGCAAATTACCGTGCGAAGCAAACCACTGTCGGCACATAAGACTTGGAAATTAAATCGTTTACAACAAAGGTTTCATAGTTATTAGGTTCATTTATTTTTAATTGTAAAAATTACCCTCTTTGTAGTTACAATCCATCATAATTAAACACAAAGAACAAGTAATTAAAAAAAATAAAAAATAAACACTCAATAACACATATATGATCATTAACAATATCATATAGCCACATGCAAACCTTTTTGATAAATCCTATTAATTATCTATGTGAATTTTAATGTATCTAATCAATAAAACTCCCATTGGTTTTCGAGCTCATTGTGCCCAATGGACCACAGACGCCAAATAACTTGGCCGCGTAAGTTTTAATTAACTAGATACCACATTGCACATAACCAATTTTAATTAATATATTAGGGTCTTCCCTAATTTAAGATTTATCTTAAAAATCATGTAGCAAATAAACACAAAACATTCCATGACAAAATATGCAAGATTTTGTCATGGATTCCATATTGCACATATAATCATGTAATCACATATTATCATGTCAATATATATACGCAATCTAATTAATTTAATGACATCACATAAGGTACTCATTAATTAATCCCTAAAAATTGCATGCAATCCTAAGGTTTCTACAAGTTTTAATTAGAAAACTAAAACACTAAAAAAAAATTTATGGGTGTCGACCCAATTTAAAAAAATTAGGGTTTATAAAATAAAAAAATCAAAACCCTAGAAAATTAATTGCATGTATCTCAACAAGATTCAATTTTTAAGGTTTTTAGTAATTAATTACATGTTAAAAACGCGGCTCATGATGCCACTGTTGGAATATGTGAATCATAAAAAGACTATAAACACATAAACATCACAAGTACACGCAGCGGAAAGATCTACACTAACATGTAATATAATTAACTAAAAAAACTAAATAGAAAGCGTACCTTATTCGATTCCTAGCAAGAACAAGGAATCACGTGCTTCAAGAACAAAATTATATAAACCCTAATAAGGCTTATATGGATCGAACAAGGGCAAAACACACAAGCTAAAGGAAGCTTGTTACTCGTTCTTGTACACACACAATGCTAGCGTTCCAATGGGAAAAGCTAGGTTCAAATCACAAAAACAAACCAAACACTTTGTAAGCTTTACTTGGATCGGCAATACCTAGTGGTATTAAAAGAGGCCGATCGGTTTGAGCTAGAAGGAGAAGAATGGCTTGTTTAGGGATTCAAGATTAGGGAAACAATGAAACACAATGAATTGTATTTATAGGCTAACCCTGGCTTGCTCCCTACTCCACCCAAAACCGACTCCCTAGCCCATAAGGGAGGGTCGGCCGGATTTTAGAACCCAAAGTGGTTCTAGATCCTTCTCTTCCTACTTTGCATAATTAGTCCTTTAACGGCCGTTATCTCTAACCCCGTTAAGTACTAACTGTCGTTAAGTATTTGTTTTGTGAAATGAATAAATATAAATATAAAACATATTTAATTTATTCAAACCATTGGAACTCTCACGTATTGTGTGCAATCCCGAGTCTCGGGTTCATAACTGGACATACATATATTAATAATTATACATAAACTATAACAGCAAGACCTCAATTCATTTAACCACGTGGCTGTTGGATATGAAATAGCTAGCATGGATGGAATGTCGACTCGGCTTAGAGCATCGGCTACTTGGTTTTCTTTTTCGGGCTTGAAGTGAATCTCGAAGTCGTAACCCGTAAGTTTAGTAACCCATTTTTGTTGCTCCGGGGTTTGAATAGTTTGGGTTAAGATATGCTTCAAACTATGGTGATCGGTATAAATCCGAAATTTACGAACGAGAAGGTATTGCCTCCATTTTTTTACCGACTCCGTGATAGCATAAAGCTCTTTTGTGTAAGTCGATTGAGCCTGCATTGTCGGGCAAAGCTTCTTGCTAAAAAATGCAATGGGTTGGTTATTTTGTGACAAAACGGCTCCGATGGCGAGACCTGATGCATCAGTTGTGACGTCAAATGGTTCAGCAAAGTTCGGTAAGGCTAAGGTGATCAAGGTTTTCATTTGGGATTTGAGGTTGTTAAAGGCTTGATGAGCTTCGGGGTTCCATTTAAACTCTTTCATTTTAAGTATATCGGTGAGAGGAGAAGCAATTCGGGCATATGACGGAACAAAGCGCCGGTAATAACCGGTAAGGCCTAAAAAGGCAATGTGGTGAAAGAGGATGGTGGTGGCCATTGTTGGATAGCATGAAGTTTATCGGGTTCGGGTGCTACGCCGGACGCGGAGATTCTGTGACCCAAAAAGGAGATTTCATGGACTCCAAAAACACACTTAGAGGCTTTGGCATGGTAGGAATTGGTGGTTAGTGTGTTGAGAACAAACTCCAAATGCTCAAAATGATCGGTCTGAGAGGAGCTGTAGATGAGTATATCATCAAAGAAAACCAAAATGAATTGTCGAAGTACCTTACGGAATAATTCGTTCATAGCCGATTGAAAAATGGATGGAGCATTTGTGAGTCCGAACGGCATAACGAGGAATTCGTAGCGGCCGTCGGTGGTGCGGAAGGCGGTCTTGTGTACGTCGTGTTGAGCGACCCGGATTTGATGATAACCGGAGCGTAAGTCAATCTTTGAAAAAATTGTTGCGCCATGAAGTTCATCGAGGAGCTCATCAATCGTTGGAATGGGAAAACGGTCTCGAATTGTGACCGCATTCAAGGCTCTGTAGTCTACACAAAAACGCCATGACCCGTCTTTCTTTTTGACAAAGAGAACCGGCGAGGAGAATGGGCTTTGGCTGGGTTGAATGGTGTCATTTTGTAGCATTTCGGAAATAAGTTGAGACATGATACATTTTTGGTAATGCGGGTAACGGTATGGTTTCACATTCACCGGTTGAGATTCATTGGTTAACGGGATGTGGTGATCGTGTTCTCGGTTCAGTGGTAGGGTACGAGGTTCCTCAAAAAGGTTTTGGTATTTTAGGAGTAGTGTGGATATGTTTGGATTGGGGTGGGATGGTGGATCGATGGTTGTGACAGAAGGCAGTGGTAGGGGTTCATATGTTAATGTGTGTAGTGAAGCAATGGAATTGTGTCTCAACACTGTAGAAAGTGAGCTTGGGGAACAGTTACTTGCCATGGTTTCACCACGAATGGTGTGGGTGTTTCTATCTTTGGTAAACGAGATTTCTAGAATTGAAAAATCCGCTGTCAAACGACCCAAGGATGCTAACCATGTGATTCCCAGAACTACGTCTGTGCCTTCAACGGGTAAGACATAAAATGGAATATCGAACCCGGC
Source organism: Artemisia tridentata subsp. tridentata (assembly GCA_021014915.2). Lineage (NCBI taxonomy): Eukaryota > Viridiplantae > Streptophyta > Magnoliopsida > Asterales > Asteraceae > Artemisia > Artemisia tridentata. The sequence continues at coordinate 506,603,804 of CP139508.1, forward strand.
CTTTTGAACCTGGATGTTAACGGAGGGACAAAACCCTTTGCACTGGATGAATTGACCATTTCAAACCATGACGTTGAAGAGGGGAATGGAGTCGATTACCAGGTGGACGAGCGATGCAATACGAGGCTTGATTATATTGTGCGTACTCCTGCAATCGATGAGGATTGTTACCGGGTGTCCATAAATATAGCCCGTAGCTCGTAAGGTTTGCGGAGATGATAGTCCAAAGTAGGCCGCATCGGAAAGGGACAATAACTGTGGTGGTGGGTTTTCGGTTGTGGCCATGGTGATGGTTGTAGTAATGTCTTCGTCGGAACCGTCACGATCGTCGTTATCCACAATAAGCAAGAATTGGGGTGGCGAGCATTTATGGCCCGGAAAATACTTCTCAGGGCAGCGAAAACACAAACCGTCTTTGCATCGTTGTTGCAAAGCCTCTGGTGATAATTTGGTAAATGGAAGGGGTGAAGGTGATTTGGTGGGTGTGGGAAGAAGTGCAGGCAAGGTATTCGATGGGTTTGTTGAAGTAGAACCTGAATTATAGGAGGGAGTGGTTGAGGTGTTTTTGGAGTGATAATTGAATTTTGGTGGGTTTGGTTTAGTAGATAACGAGACCTTGTCCTCAACAGCTTTGGCTACGCCAATAGCTTCGTACAAGGTGGACAGGCGGAGAACGGATAGTTCGTTTCGTATCTCGGGTTTTAATCCTGAAATAAAACAACTATGTAGAGCTTGTTGGTTGAGGCCAGAAACACGGTTGCTAACTTTTTCGAACTAGGTAAGATATGCGGCTACGGTGGTCATTTGGGTGAGTTTGAAAAGTGTAGCTTCGTGATCTTCGAAAGAGGACGGACCAAAACGACGTTCAATTTCTCGTTTGAAGACAATCCATGTGGGTAAGAGATCGTTATTGGCCAAATTTTGGTACCACGCCAAAGCGTCTCCAATGAAATAAAACACGGCCAAGGGTACCCGGTCATTGATCAGTTTTTGGTAGTAGGAGAAAAAAAATTCGGCTTGAAAAATCCAACCGAGGGGGTTGGTTCCGTCGAAGAGGGGTTAGGGTGATTTATTAGTGTAGTTATGTGTAGTCTATATTAGCCCAAGCCCAGTTTATATCTTTTGTAGTGCTCGGCCCAACACAGGAATCCCTAGTATGTATTGTGTATATATTTGTAGTTTGTGGGAATGATAAGACACAATTCAAAAGTCTCAATACCTTTTAATATGGTATCAGAGAAATCCCTATAATCTCTCCCATCTCACGCCTAAAATCCCTAAAATCTCTCCCTTTAATCTCATACGCTCCTCCTTCTCCTTCCTCCCAACACCCCATCAACAATAACCATGGCAGGAGATGATAACACTGCACCCAAATCCAACGAAAAACCTTATGGCATCACAAACATCAAGACATACATCCCTCTTGTGCTCGATCTGAATGAACTGAACTATGACTCCTGGAGTGAGCTGTTCACGTTACATTGCAAAAGCTTTGGAGTCATTAACTTTCTCGAAAGTAAACCGTCAAGTACGAACCAAACCGATGAGGAATGGGGAAAACTCGACTCACTAGTGAAGCTTTGGATCTTTGGAACGATCAGCAAGCCGCTCCTCCAAAGGGTCTTGAAGAAGAACACGGCTGCTAATGATGTGTGGAAGATGTTGAAAGACATTTTTCATGATAACAAGAGTGCAAGGGCTATGCAACTAGACAATGATCTTCGCAACATCGAACTTGGAAGCCTCTCGATAACCGAGTACTTCCACAAAATAAACCGCCTGGCTGACCTTCTAGCTAACATCGAAGCACCTGTGGATGAGAAGAACCTGGTTACATATGCCATCAATGGCCTTGGAGACAAATACGAGCAAGTCGCGGGTATTATCCGTCATCGCGATCCTGCTCCCACCTTTGCTCAGACCCAATCTATGCTCCTACTGGAAGAGAGCCGTCTTGCACGTAAGACCAGTCGTCATGCTGCCTCTCGTGACATCACATCATCCTCATCGGTTCTCCTTGCTGCTCGTGACACCAACAGAAACAACAACCCTGGAAAAGAACCATGCCGCAATTTTCAGCGCGGTGCATGTACCTATGGCGAACGATGTAGGTACGTCCACTCCAACCCCACTGGTACACGGAATGGGAACAACACACGCGGGTATATTACTCTATGGAACAACACCACTGGTCGCGCCTTGCAAGGTTCTGGTCACCGTGTTACTTTTGTTCCTACCAGACCCTGGCCAAACAACAACAACAGTGGGTCGAAAGGAATCCTAGGCCCAACACCTGGACAAACTCAAGGCCGTACTGGGCCCAACCCAGTTAATACGCCTGCTGCTTTTGGACCTTCAGGCCCAACGGTGTATAACACTGGCCCGCTACATGGTACTTGGGGTCCTCAGATTGTGTACGGTCCCTATGTTGATCAACCGACTGCCCTTCCTCAAGCCTTCAATGCTATGAGTCTTCAGGATTACGGTGACCACGGGTGGTACATGGATACCGGTGCCACATCGCATCTTGCTTCGGATGCAGGTAAACTCACATCCATTTCTAATAATAGCACTATATCGTCTATATTAGTTGGTAACGGTAATTCTATTCCCGTCATTAACTCCGGCCATAGCATGTTGCCTACCTTGAATAGACCCCTTCATCTTCATAACGTTCTTGTTACACCAAACATAATTAAAAACCTTATATCCGTTCGCCAATTTACACGTGATAATAACTATTCTATTGAATTTGACCCATTTGGTTTTTCTGTGAAGGACCTTTGGACCCGCCACGTGCTCCTACGATGTAATAGCAACGGAGACTTATACCCGGTCTTTGCCTCCTACCAAATCGCCCACCGCACTTGTGTCAACCAATCAATCTACGTGGCATCAAAGACTCGGTCACCCGATTAATGAAGTGTTACGTTTTTTAGTTTCCAATAAAATGATTGATTGTAATAAAACAAAGACTACTTCTTTGTGCAATGCTTGTCAACTGGGCAAGCATACTAGGTTGCCTTTTTCCATTTCTAATTCTCGTGTTGAAAACATGTTTGATATTGTGCACTCGGATCTTTGGACTTCCCCGATCCCGAGTGAAAGTGGTTTTAAATATTATGTGCTTTTCTTAGATCACTTCTCTCATTTCTTATGGGTTTATCCCTTGCACAACAAAAGCGATGTGTTTGATAAATTTCTTCAATTTCGCATGTATGTACAAACACAATTTAAAACCGAAATCAAATCCTTCCAATGTGACCATGGAGGAGAATTCGACAATCACCAATTTCACTCACTCTTTAATGAACATGGCATCCTGTTTCGATTCTCTTGCCCTAAAACCTCACAACAAAACGGAAAATCAGAAAGAATGATACGAACCATCAACAATTTAATTAGAACACTTCTCTTTCAAGCTAAACTTCCACCACAATTTTGGGTTGAAGCACTTCACATGGCCACCCACTTACTTAACATTTTGCCCTCTTCCGCCATCAATAATGAGATCCCCTTCACCAAACTATTCAACAAACCACCTTCTTACCATCACCTCCGTATATTTGGTTGCCTATGTTACCCGCACCTCCACACTACTCATAAACTTGAACCTCGCTCCACCCCTTCCATCTTCTTAGGCTACCCCTCACATCACCGAGGGTATAGATGCCTCGACCTAAACACTAACAAGGTTATCATCTCTCACCACGTAAACTTTGATGACAATGTTTTTCCCTACCACTCACCAATAACTCAACAATCCGATTCATATCAATTTCTTGACATGCTTGAACAACCATCACCCATTGCTATTCGCCTACTCACCACACCTTCCCATAACCCAATAATCACGCCAACCTTACAACAAACCGTTGAACCAACCACCACAACCCCCAACAGTCCTACTCCAAACAATACTCTCCAAAATTTGGACCAATCTCCAGCCCACACAAACTCAGCAGCCCAAACCGACCCAACACCATCCTCACCTACCCACCATATTCACGAACCCATATCAGCCCAACACCCACCATCAACAGCCACGACACAACAACCCGCACCAACGGAGTCTCACCCCATGGTCACTAGGTCGAAGGTAGGTACTGTTAAGAAAAATCCCAAGTTCTCACTTCATATCACCACACCCTCCTCCATACCTCGTTCTCACTTACATGCTCTCCGTCCAAATTGGCAACATGCTATGCTAGACGAATATAATGCTCTTATTACTAATGGAACGTGGGTCCTTGTTCCCCGTCCTCAAAATGTAAATGTGGTTCGATCTATGTGGTTATATAAACTCAAGTTTCATGCAGATGGTTCCCTTAGCAGGTACAAGGCAAGACTTGTTGCAAATGGTCGCAGTCAATGATATGTGTCTAAATACACATATATTTTACCCGGTTTAAACCCACATAAACGATCAAAAGCACACACAAATAACCATAAATGTTATAAATATCATGAAAATGTGTTTTTATATGTTTCAGATGCAAAATGATTAAAATCAAGTGAAAACGAATAAAGTTTGCATAAATGGCAAGTCTAGTCCCTCGAATTTCAAAAGTTGTCAAAATTAGTCCCCGGGTGTTTTAAAATGGAAAATTATATTTTATAACCCTTGTACTATTTAAACTTGGCAAGAAATACCCTTGTGATAACTTTGGAATAATTACAGGTTTAGTCCTTGGATTTTCAGCAAATGACAACATTGGTCCTTATGTTTAATAAACCAAAATCCGGATCCAACACTAACCTTTAACCCAAAAATAATACCCAACCCAATTACCTATCCCATTTACCCAGCCCAATCCAACAACCAACCCAGCCCAACCTTTGACTGAGTTAAACACTCAGTCAAACAAGTCAAACCCGTCTTCTTTATACCACCATACCGCCAAAACCAGACACTCATCCCCCCACCTCACCAAAACCACTCACCACCTCATCCCCCCTCCTATACACGTTACCTAACATTGCCAAATGCAATTAATGCATCTCTCCCACTCCCACTAGCTAAATCAGAGGAAATTGCCACTTGCCACGTTTCCCGCCAAAAGTGAGTTTGGACGTTTGAGATCAAATTGAAGCAATTCAATGGTGGGGATATGATTAGTGATGTCGACAATGTATTTCCCATTTCAAATTAGTATAAATAGATAGCTTTGTAGCCTTAATTGGCAAGTAGTTAATTAGTAGCATAGTCGTTTTTAATTTCCAGTAGCTATAAATTGTAATTCTCAGTTCCATTTATCAATACAAGTTCATTTCAGTTTAATTGATCTTATTTTGTTAGTATTGAACTCAGTTTCAATGATAATGTAAGTTTCATGTTCACTGTTGAGTAGAAATAAGTTACAGTCCTATTAAGAATCAATCACAAACACTCCTAACCTTTCTATAAGCTTACATAAGCTTTCCATAGCTTTTGATAAGTTTATATAGTTAGTATCAGTTATAATCAAGAAAATTCAAGAAAAGTCAAAGAAAGTCAAACTGGGTGGAATAAGCTACTTTGGGGTATAAGCTGTTTTGGAAGGCTGGGTTATGGTTTTCTAGCTTGTTGACAACAAGCTAGGTGTTCTGTTCCTTGTTCTTTGGTTCATAAGTCCAATCAGTTGTAAGCTTCATTTTTTTCAAGTTTTTTTCATTTCACTATACAAGTGCTTAATTCTAGCTTATTATTAGTATTTCTTGCTTATTAATAGTTGCTAGTTGTATTTCATCAGTAGAATCAGTAGTTAATACACTTTTTCTTTATTTCACTTTAAAAATCTAATAAAAGCCAAAAATAGATACCATAAGCTAGCTTGTTAATTTGTTTCATTTTTCAGTCACTAAGTCCATTTTAATAGCTTAATATACTTATCGTATCACTAGATTTCATTTTAGAGCTTAGCATAACCATTTTCAGTCCTAAATACCAAAACAGTCCCCCATAAGGGCTGTTTGGTTTAACTCTGTCACTAAGCCAAACACTAGATTACTGTTACATTACCACAAGCTCAAGTTTGCACAAGCTTTTCTCATACCTTAGAAGCTATTTTCACTCTTTGATCAGTTCTATAGCAAGTTATAGCAGTTTTACATTCCCTGTGGGAATCTCAGTCAACAAAGAGCTCAAACAAGCTCATTTCAGCTACTAGCTTGTTAAGCCCTTGTCCTTGGCATTTTTGAGCTCATTGCAATACAACTAGTGTATTCCATAAGCCTTAGAACCTCAGTGCACTTGTGCACCAAGTTGCAAACAACTTCAGTTAAACAGGCCTGCATATCAGCAGATACCCCATTTTTCCACCTGATCTAGCCTTAAATTGGACATCAATTGGTGTATTTGTGATGGGGCTTTTAGCATTTTAGGATAGCCAATAGTATAGGGAGATTTTTCCCCCATAATATTCAAGTTTTCTGCTTATTTGAGAGCTTAATTTGCTCTGCAATTTGGCTGTTTAGCCTGAAATTTCTGCATAAGTTGTCCAATTGCATAGGTGCTTAAATTGTTAAATCTCTTGTGCTTATTTGTATTTTTAAGTTGTTTTGTGCATATAATAGTATATTAAGCCTGTTCTGAGCATTTGGTATAATTTTGTGCTTATTAGCTTATTTTTGGGCTTATTGTCAACTGCTTATCTGCCCAAATCAGCCTATTAAGCTTATTAGACTTTTCATTTTATTTTTCCTATCTTTTAATTTATATTTTAGAATTATCTGTAAAGTTTCATAATTTTCTGAATAGTTTTAATATTTTTAATCTTTTTTATTAGTTTCTATTAGTAATAAAATCATAATAAATAGAAAAATAATCAGAAAAATATAAATCCAATTTTCATAATTTTCTTTTATCATTTATAATCTAGGAAAAATATAATTACATTTTTAGACCTCAAGAAAATCAAAAATAGAAAAATAGTGATAGCTTCTATTTAATAGAATTTATCTTTTTAAATTTTAATTAAGTAATTTTCATTTTTATAATTTTCTTAGCTTTTTCTCATCTTATAATATTTTTAGAAAAAGTTTTAGAATTTTATTTGTTCATTTAGTATTTTTTATAAATTTAAATAAATTAATAAGTAATTAAATAATAAATAATTAATAATAAATAGATAAAAAGTGTAAAAAAATATATAATTTAAGTTTTTAAATAAGTTTTAAGTCATTTTACATTTTTAGGTTTTAAATTTCATAAATTTTATAAATTTCAGTTTTTGTCCCATTTTAGATTTATTGTTACGCGTTTTTAGGTTAGTTAATTCGCGTTTAATTGTATTGTGTATATTTGTTTTAATTTGTTATTTAGAATTGTTAAAAAAACATAATCAAAAGCAATCTAAATCATCAATCACTCTAATCCACACTTTTCACAGTTGCCCATTCACACCTCGTTGGGAAACGATCCGGGTGATCACTTGCCTGGTTTCACACTACACACGAGTATTCGTTCTGAGACTGTTTATATTTATATATACGTTTTCAGACGGATCAAATTTTGGCGCCGCTGCCGGGGAGGTTGTGCTGCGACTATTGTGTAGAGTTTTAGCGATTAGTGATTCGAGATCCTTCTATCAGAAGTTCCTATTTCCCAAAAACAATATAAAATACAAAAATATTTTTTCTCTTTTCTATATATATTATTATTATTATTATCATATAAAAAATAAAAACACCAAAAATAATTTCCGTTTTCTTTAATAAATAACAATAATAAAATTTACCCTCGAGAACCAAGACAGAGTACTACCTAACTGGGGGTACGACCATAATAAGTTCCCAAACCAAAGATTTAAAACTTTACCTTTGTATCACTTGCGAATATCGGCTCACCTTTGATTGATAAACAAACTCTAACGGAGGTTCTAGGATAGTCTGACATTAAATTGTCGGACTGAAAGAAGCGGGTTTTTAAGGAGCATTTAATTGCCCACCTTTGCTTCTCCGCCACTTTGTGCGTTTATCTTTTAGAGAGCTACCGTACGCTTGTTGATTATTGGTTTAAGTTCACTTGTGTTTTGATTCGTTCTTGATTTAATTACAATATTTTACTTAGTGCATGCGCACTCGTTCTTCCACGTCATCAAGCCCTTTACGTGAACTCGTAGATATTCCGAGAAGACGTAATCATAGACGTGCTGCCCAAATAGTCGAACCCGAGATTCGTACTGTTCTCACTGAAAATATGGCAGACGAACGCACAATGGCTGAAATGCTCCAGGCACCCACCGAGGGTTACGGAGATGCCATCGTTTTACCAGTCATCGATTCTGATCACTTTGAACTGAAAACACATCTGATTCAGCTCGTGTCCACAAACCAATTCCACGGGTTTGAACGAGAGGATCCTTATGCACACATTCGTTGGTTCAACAAACTGACCTCTACAATCAATTACAAAAATGTGTCGCAAACAGTGATCAAATTGATGCTATTTCCATTCTCACTTGAGGGGGCAGCCCGGATTTGGCTGGATAAAGAACCCCCTCGATCCATTGAAACCTGGGAAGATCTCGTTAAGAAATTTGTAAATTATTTCTTCCCTCCATCAAAGACGACTAATCCAAAAAATGAAATTGCTGGATTTCGTCAAGGTTTTGATGAAAATTTCGGAGAGGCATGGGATAGATTTAAAGATCTCCTAAGAAAATGCCCACATCACGATTTCACGGTGTTACAACAGATAAATACGTTTTATAATGGGTTGACCCAAAACGATCAAGATGCACTTAATGCAGCCTCCGGTGGCAATATCTTGAATCGTAAACCTAGAGAGGTGGTTGAAATTTGTGAAAATAAATCAAAAGTTCCTATTTCTAGAAACAAAGTGAATGTTCCTGTCACTCCTACTGCTTCTTCATCCGGTAACTCGTCAGAGTTAGCCTTTCTAACTGATTCAATGCGTTGTATGATGAAGGAAATGAAAGAACTGAAAAGTGAAATTCATAAACCGGAACAAATCAAAGCAATAAACAAAGTGTGTGAAACTTGTGGTGGCCCACATGCGTATTATGATTGTCAAGCAACCGATGCTTCTCTTTACCCAGCTCCCGTAGCTGCAGTAAACCAAAATCAATACCGTCCGCATGCTGAGACTCAGTACCGAGCACAGAATGCTATGGTCCCACCTGGTTTTCCACCCGTGCCAAATCAGAATAATCAAAATCGCTTTGTTCAAAATCAGGGACAAAATTTTCATAATTCTCAAAATTTCAATCAGAACCGAGGTCAGAATCAGGGTAATCATAACCAAAAGCCATGGAATGTCCAAAACCATAATCAGACATCCTCAGATGAGTTGCTTAGGCAATTCATAAAATCTCAAGAGGAGACAAATAAAACTCAATATCAGACAAACCAGTTGTTGGTTACCCAAATAAATGACATAAAAAAGTCTTTAAATGATATACCTTCTACCTCGGGAGGTCTCCCAAGTAACACTGTTGTCAACCCTAGGGGTGAACTCAAAGCTGTCAGTACACGTAGTGGTAAATCTCATGTTGGATTCAAGGTGATAAAGGACCCGGTACTTCCCACTAACAATGGAAGTGCTAAATACGTCCAACCTTCGGTCATCCAACCCTCGGTCATCCAAAAATCTACACCCACAATTGCTCCTCAGCCGTCAAGAATAGATCCTACTCTATCACGATTTACGGTTAAAAGTTTGTCAACCAAACTTAGTGAGCAAAGATCAGCCATATATTATTCCGAAATGCTCAATGCTGTTCCTGTCAGTGTACTTGATGACAGTGATGATGATGAAGATACCACTTTCGTCAAAGCTATCACCACTCGGAGTGGTGCTGCTTATGAGGGACCATCTGGTCCTATTCCTCCTCCGTTGTTTGAAATGGAAAAAGAGACGGAGGATACCACGGACAAAGTGCAAATTCCAAGCCCACAAAGTACAGCACATGTCTATCCTCCGGTAGTCCCGAAAAAATCCAAACCAGGAGTTGTCTTTGAGACTCCCGAAGTTGTAGCCCCTAAATCCAAACCTTACATTCCTTACCCATCGCGCTTAAATGAGCAAAAGCTCCGCGAGAAAGCTAGTCAACAAATGGACAAATTCTTTCAAATCTTTAAAGAATTACATTTTGACATCAGTTTTGCGGATGCTATCATTCTGATGCCCAAATTTGCATCAACAATCAAACACTTATTAAGCAACAAGGAAAAACTGATTGAAATGGCTAAAACTCCATTAAATGAGAACTGCTCAGCGGTTATCTTGAAAAAGCTTCCGGAGAAGCTTGGAGATCCTGGAAAGTTTCTATTACCATGTGTATTTCCGGGAATGGTTGAATGCTATGCCTTAGCAGATCTAGGTGCAAGCATCAACCTGATGCCTCATTCAGTATGGAAGAAACTTTCTCTTCCGGCTCTTACTACTACCTGCATGACTCTTGAGCTTGCAGACCGAACCATATCTCATCCTTGCGGCATTGCCGAAGATGTGTTTGTGAAAGTAGGGAAGTTCCACTTTCCAGCTGACTTTGTGGTTGTTGAATTCGACGCAGACCAAAAAGTTCCTCTGATTCTTGGAAGAGGATTCCTAAAAACGGGCCATGCTCTTATTAATGTATTTAAGCATGAGATCACCTTGCGTGTGGATAAGGAAGCTGTTACCTTTAACCATGATCAAACTTCGAGGTACTCCTCAAATTTTGATTCTACTTCGGTTAACCGAATCGATGTCATTGACATTACTTCAAAGGAATACTCTCAAGAAAATCTTGGTTATTTTCATAATTCTGTGAGTGGGGAACCCACCACATCTTCTCAACTTATCATAGCCGACTCTTCCCCTTCTCTCACTTCGGTTGAGGGAGGTGATCCCTTTTGGGATGAAGTCGATGCTTTTCTCGCTCTAGATAGTTCACCTCCGCATGAGGTTGATGATAACTATCTTGATCCTGAGGGGGATATTCTTTTTCTAGAAAATTTGTTAAACGAAGATTCATCTTCCCCTCTTCCACCAAAACAACTTCATAATGAGGAAACCAAGTCAGTTGAAAAAACTGATAAATTTCCTGAGATCAAGTTTAAGGACTTGCCTCTTCCACTTGATTATGCAATTCTTGAGGAGGAAGTTCTTATTTTAATGGCTATTCAGATCTCTCTTCTTCCCTTCACCTACCAGGTGATTTCCCCTATCTTTCACTCATTTGGGAGTGAGGATATTACTTTTGACCCCGGCATTGTCCATATAACATTGGTTTAATGCCAGATATATCTCTCTTGGTGTGGAACTTTCATGTACTTCAATGTGTATACAAACATCTTGAATGAAAATCCGATGGAGATGGTCTCTTCCACTTACTTCCCCATAGACTTTTAAATTGCTTTTTCTCCCGGGCTGTTCAGGAACCCTTTGTTACGGTTGACCGTTCACAAGCGGTTAGCTTGCGTGATAAACCTGACTGTTCGGGAGGAATCAACTCAATTCGGGGTCGAGTCAAGCTAGCGACTCGGTTAATAAAAACAGTAGCAAAATATGGGTTTTCACCCATGTTTCACCTAAGTGTGGGGGGAATGCCCCACATGTTGTATATATCCAAAAAAAAAAAAAAAAAAAAAAAAAAAAAAAAAAAAAGTGTATATAAAAATAATGGCTATAAGTATTTCCCTTTCACGTTCTAAGTGTTGGTTTAACAGCCGGTTCTTTGAATATTGAGGGCAATATTCAGTTCTAAGTGTGGGGGGGAATTCTTGCGAATTTAATCAAATGTACCATCTAGTACCCCCATTTTAGCCAAAATTTTAAAATTTTTTCTCACTTAGAACTCAATAAATGGTTATCAGTCCGCCATGTCTAACCCACATAAGGATTGGCTAATCCGAGAGCAAACGGCTCTTGGTAAAGATGTCTCAAATCCGTTGATGGCTTACAATTTTGATGTGCTGCGTGTGTCGTTGCGGTTTAGCAGTTTTAATGCCTACTCAAGTTTTAAATTTATATTTAGCCGACTTATCAATAACACACACACCTAACGAGCAGTGTACCCGGTCAGTATGAATATAATGGTAAGTAGAGTGTCGATCACTAAGAGTGGAACGTATTATCTCGTTATTCTAATCAGTATTTTATTATCCTAACACAAGGGGGTTTCAGCCTGAGAGACTGGCACGATTTGTTTGCAAGTAAATAATAAAGTAAACCAATAGGCACGAATCAGCAAGTAGCACACACGTACACAGATAAATACTCGAGACAATAAGAGGGCTGTCCTTATAATTAAGTAGTTTGTCACTTGTTTTATTGATAGCTTTATATGAAGTGTATATAGTTAACCCTTTCTCGTTGGTCCTATTCTTATCGGCGAGTAAACCCTTAATGATTACTTATGTCTAAAAGTTATTCCTAAGTGATCAATTTAGTAATAACCGTGGGAGCCACATTATGTCCCGCAGTCAAATGCCCGCAAGCCACTAATAAACACAGAGGTTATCAATGCACTAATAAGTAGTAACCAAAGACATCAACATATAAACTTTAATTGATGAGAAAGCAGTTTTAAGGGAGTGCAATCTTTCCGTTGTCACATTACACAAGCCACCAATCTTGATGAATTAAAGTTTACTAACACAATAAAACAAAACTACTTAATGAATTAAACATATGCAGCACCTTCTTACAGCTCTTGTATCTTTGATTTGGGTGTGTCTTGTGCTGCCTCCTTGACTGAATTCGTCCTAGGGTTTTTCCTGTTCGGTCTTCGAATTTAATATAAAGCGTACGAAATTCGTCTGTCCTTGGGGTATTTATACTTTCTGTCTGAGGGAAGATGCGGCGCATCTAAGGAGTAGATGCGGCGCATTGACTTAACTTCGCGTGGGGTCCAAGATTATAATATTCAGGAATATTCGTACACCGCCAGAAGATGCGGCGTAACTCCATGATTAGATGCGGCGCATGTCCTCTTGTATCTTGGATCGTATCTGGTGATATCTTAATATAGATGCGCCGTATGTAATGAGTGAGATGCGGCGCATCTGGAGCAGAACAAGTTGGTTATTCTTCGTTGACCAAAGTTTCATATGCGGCGCATGGGATAAATCCATGCGGCGCATTCTTCAAAGTCAGGCAGTGGTCTTTATTTTCTTCATTCCAACAACCAATTCCAATCTTGATCATTTTACTCCGTTTTTAGTCCATAATCGCTAAGTTTCACCAAATGCTTGTTTTTACCTGAGAATTACAAAAGTAAACGATTAAGTATCAATCCTCATACATAATATAGTAAAACAAGTCAAATTAATAGGATAAATGATAGTAATAAAATGTACTTATTTGAGTTCATCAAATATCCCCCCACTTGAACTTTACTTGTCCCCAAGTAAACCTTAGAATTTCTCTTATGAAAATGTATCCTAAAAGATGTTAGGATTTATTTTTATATTTAAGCATGTATTCGTTTATTTCATAATCACACAACTAAACACTTAACGAATTAGAAGTAAAATAAAATAATCTGATAAAAGCAAATCTAATCGTTTAACTGTCCAGTCGTGACGAATATTCTATCATAAGCTTGGCAAGTATACACATCTCCACCACTAAAGCTAAGGAATAACAAGTCTAAAGCGGTAAAAAGGGTTTTTAGGCTTAAGGGTTAATTATTCTTGATTACTATCGATCTCAAATTCCAGAAAAGGCGACAAAATTACAAATACATGATCGAATCCACGAACACGATACTTGCAATTGCTCAAATCCTTAACTCGAATAGGCTAAAGATAGGTCCAAATTTCACCAATAATAATATATCAAAAAGGGCGACAAAATCATAAATACATAGCCGAATCCACGACTACGATACTTAAGATTGCTCAATTCCCTAATCTCAATAAATCAAAGGTTTGGTTGGATAAAGAATAATAAAGGGCATGGATAACATTTGGGATATAAATTGGTGTAAAAATAAAAATAAACAAAACAAATAAATTAAAATCCTAAGTGTGGTTAATCACTATCCCAACCATCCCATGAATAAGACTCATATCATCGAATAACTCACGCTTTAACACTTGAAACACACGCTTTAGGTAGACACGAATTATACTCAACAAGATCTTAATCAAATAATAAACCTTAATTGGCGTTCCCATAACTGCCAATTCCCATTCAATCCATAGATATAGTACAACAAATAGTGGTGATATCGACCACTTACATAACTTTACATAAGTTGGTTAAAACTAACTTCCAACTTTTCTTTCTTTCTTTTTCTTTTCTTATTTTTTCGATTTTTTTTTTTTTTTTTTTTTTTTTTTTCAACATATAGATGTGTAAAATTTCACCACATCACTATAATGATAATTCTGGATAATTTTTCCATACTTTTCATACTTCAGAAATAACGGTAATAGTGAAAGTAGTAAACACACGAAAAATAAACTTAAAAATATACAATATTTACTTTCACTCCAATTGCATTGTGCAATTTCCCGACCTAACCAAAGATAATGAATTACGCACGCGAACACAGGTAATGTAAGGAAACACACTTTGCCTATAGCAATTAACCAACCACGGATTCTAATCTACAGGGTAGGCTAAGGTGTAAGGGTGTAACAAAACATTTTAAACATAGGTGTAAGAAACGAAAGGAATGGCTCTGAGTGTTTTTCTATGGTTATCTTACTCTAAAAATGAGAGTAACAAAGGGTTTATACGGGGGTTAACTAACCAGTGTAGTTAGTTAATAACACATAACATATAATAGGCTATTTGGGTGTAATCCTAGAATTTTACCAATTTAGACAAGTCATTCCAATTATATAAATAATACTCATTATGGTGGTCTCGAATAGTATACAAGCCAAGTTCTAAAGTTTACAAGTCACCGGCACACTCATAGATTTGTGAATTTTGAAAAATCACAATTTTTGAAAATAACGTCTTGTGTGCAGCTATGCAACTTAGATCTTAAACAAAAACATGCTAAAAAATTTTTAAGTTTGATATTTTAAGCACATTTTAAGCATAATTTTTGAAAAAGTTTAGGACAAGTAGTTGTTAAGTGTTCTAATTCTCCAATCCCCCCACTTAAGTTAAACAACGTCCTCGTTGTTTGTATAAAAGGTTAAAAACTGAAAAATAAAAGAATTAGAACAGAAAAACTCCCCTGAGATTTGCTCGGTATGATCCTCCATTAGTGTAAGAGCAAAAATCATCTTTCTTGTGGATTAGAACGTTTAAGCTTCATATTTGATGTATCCACAGGAAATCCAGGAAACTATAATACCACCAATGCTTTAAAACACACCTAAGATAAGAAAGGTTCAAACTTGCATAATACATTAGTAGTTAGGAAAAATAAAACTTAAAAATTAAAACTGAAAAATCATCAGGTCAGTCGATGCGCCGTATCTTATTGAAGAAGATACGCCGTATCGAGCCTGGAATAAATACGGATCAGAATAAAGATGCGCCGCATCCTTAACCAGGGATGCGCCGCATTAAAATAAACTGGTAAATAGTTTTAAAGTCGCAAATAAAAATGCAGAAAAATAAAATAAGATATGACCATTGCAGGAGATGCGTCGCATCTCAGAATTGAGATGCGCCGTATCCTCGGCGGGTCTGACTGACTCGACACAGAAAACAGAATAATAAATAAAAAAATAAAAGATAAGCATGGGTTGCCTCCCACGAAGCGCTTGTTTTTGTTCGAGTCACGAGCCTGACTCCACCCTTATTTACTGTGTAGTAGGGTGTTGTTCCCCCCACTTGGGATCAAGTGTGGATGATAGTAGCAATAAACACGAAAGGAGTGTAAATTTGCTAGTAAAGATGGAAGAAATAAATAAAGATCATACCTTGGCAATACATGTACATCTTTCCTATTCATACCCGGTTTGGTTGATAAATTGGATGACTTGACCACTTCATTTGAAAGAGTAGTGTGTTGAGAAAAAATGAGTCGCCTTTCTTCTCGGTTAGTCTCTTTGGTAGTAAGGCGTCCCTTGACTTTCGCAGAAGATGAGAAAGGGTCTTTAGCAAGTAAAAGTTCGAGTTCCTCAACATACTTTATAGGGTCGGAATCATCATCTTCATCAATCTTAGCAATTTTTAAGAGCTCATCTCCAAATTCTTCTTCGAGCTCCACCAAATACGGGTTGACAGGTGCTTCAATAGGTAGTGTAATAAATTTCGCCTCATCATCCTCTTGTTTTGCAACCTGTTTAGGAAAACTAGCAAGCTTATTAATAACGGGATAAATAGTATTAAATAAATTTGTACCACTTTGTGTTGTAAGTGACTCCATTTCATCATTTGAATCTCCATCTTCAACAAGTGGTCTTGCAATTTCAGCATCGTCCCGAATTTCATCCTTAAATAGGTAATCCCAGATTTCTTCAAAATCCCTCGTTGGGTCAAAATCTGGTTGAGGTATGTCATCATAAACTATGGCGTCAAATGGTTCAAAATCAAAATTAGAATGTTTTTCATCTTCATCCGTTGGATTGTCTAATGGTGGTAATACGATTGCAGAATATTCTTCAACGTAAGGTTCCGTATACACATCATCTTGTGCAATCTCCGAAGAAAAAGTACTATCAATAACAATTGCCGGAATTGGTTTCACGGTATATGAATCTTCTTCATCATCACTTGACATACACCAGGTGTGTTGAAATGGCAATTTGTTTCTTCCTTTCCTTGACTTTTCTCGTCCAAGAATCAAGTATTCTTCCATAGTGATTTCTTTCGTATCAATGACTTGTGCACCATATCTTGCTCTTTCCTAATCGTAGATCCCATTATTGCTCAAGGCTTTTTCCTCTTCAAATCTGATATATTCATCCATTGTAATATCCGGATCGTCCATCTTCCTGAAATAAAACTTACTCGTGCAAAAGAAGGGTGAAACGATCAAAGTAAAATAAAAGCTTCTGATATCTGCTGTTGATGCGCCGTATCCTATAAATGGATACGCCGTATCATAATACGTTAAAAATAAGTCAAACTTTTATTCAGAAAATAGATACGCCGCTTAGAGATTTAGAATGCGCCGTATCAATTTAATTAATCAAAAATCAGCTTATCTAATTAAAATTAAATGCGTCGTATTAACGAAAGTTAATGCGCCGTATTTTCGTTACGTTTTAAAAATAGAAGATTTTTTATTCAGAGGATACGCCGTATCGACAGAGATCGATACGTCGTATCTGTTTAATAATTCGCAAACTGTTTTTAATTAAAATAATAGATACGCCGTATCTGCTAAAGCAGATGCGTCGTATGGCGTTAACGTTTAGAAAAAAAATTTTATCAAAAACAGATACGCCGTATCTTAGGGAAAAGATGCGTCGTATCACTTTATCGCTTAGAAAAATTTTCTTATTAAAAACAGATACGCCGTATCTTGGGGAAAAGATGCGTCGTATCGAATTAATTAAACGCGTTGTATTTTATAAAAATTAAACGCAATACGCCGTATCTGAGAGATCAGATGCGCCGTATCGTTCGATTTAGCACAGTACAACGATAGCAGAACACACAAAAATACGAAAAATAAAAAACAAAAATTAAAACACACAAACAAAAATAAACACAAAAACAAATAAAAGCAAACAAATAACACACAATACAACAAATATGCAAAATAATACAATGATGCAATTAATCTAATAAAAAGAAAAACCTAATTAAAATACTAATCAAATTAACAGATAATAACAATTCACTCCCCGGCAGCGGCGCCAAAAACTTGATGTGCTGCGTGTGTCGTTGCGGTTTAGCAGTTTTAATGCCTACTCAAGTTTTAAATTTATATTTAGCCGACTTATCAATAACACACACACCTAACGAGCAGTGTACCCGGTCAGTATGAATATAATGGTAAGTAGAGTGTCGATCACTAAGAGTGGAACGTATTATCTCGTTATTCTAATCAGTATTTTAATATCCTAACACAAGGGGGTTTCAGCCTGAGAGACTGGCACGATTTGTTTGCAAGTAAATAATAAAGTAAACCAATAGGCACGAATCAGCAAGTAGCACACACGTACACAGATAAATACTCGAGACAATAAGAGGGCTGTCCTTATAATTAAGTAGTTTGTCACTTGTTTTATTGATAGCTTTATATGAAGTGTATATAGTTAACCCTTTCTCGTTGGTCCTATTCTTATCGGCGAGTAAACCCTTAATGATTACTTATGTCTAAAAGTTATTCCTAAGTGATCAATTTAGTAATAACCGTGGGAGCCACATTATGTCCCGCAGTCAAATGCCCGCAAGCCACTAATAAACACAGAGGTTATCAATGCACTAATAAGTAGTAACCAAAGACATCAACATATAAACTTTAATTGATGAGAAAGCAGTTTTAAGGGAGTGCAATCTTTCCGTTGTCACATTACACAAGCCACCAATCTTGATGAATTAAAGTTTACTAACACAATAAAACAAAACTACTTAATGAATTAAACATATGCAGCACCTTCTTACAGCTCTTGTATCTTTGATTTGGGTGTGTCTTGTGCTGCCTCCTTGACTGAATTCGTCCTAGGGTTTTTCCTGTTCGGTCTTCGAATTTAATATAAAGCGTACGAAATTCGTCTGTCCTTGGGGTATTTATACTTTCTGTCTGAGGGAAGATGCGGCGCATCTAAGGAGTAGATGCGGCGCATTGACTTAACTTCGCGTGGGGTCCAAGATTATAATATTCAGGAATATTCGTACACCGCCAGAAGATGCGGCGTAACTCCATGATTAGATGCGGCGCATGTCCTCTTGTATCTTGGATCGTATCTGGTGATATCTTAATATAGATGCGCCGTATGTAATGAGTGAGATGCGGTGCATCTGGAGCAGAACAAGTTGGTTATTCTTCGTTGACCAAAGTTTCATATGCGGCGCATGGGATAAATCCATGCGGCGCATTCTTCAAAGTCAGGCAGTGGTCTTTATTTTCTTCATTCCAACAACCAATTCCAATCTTGATCATTTTACTCCGTTTTTAGTCCATAATCGCTAAGTTTCACCAAATGCTTGTTTTTACCTGAGAATTACAAAAGTAAACGATTAAGTATCAATCCTCATACATAATATAGTAAAACAAGTCAAATTAATAGGATAAATGATAGTAATAAAATGTACTTATTTGAGTTCATCAAATTTGCCGAAAATTGTATGGTATTCGACTCACCATATCTTCATAAGTGAAGAGTTGGCTAGCCCGCAAGATTATGGCTTGTGGTTAAGGCAGTGAAAAACCATATTGGTAATCAGCTCACCAAAGATAATAGTAATAATTTATCTAAGAGTTGGCTAGTCCAGAAGCAAACGGCTTCTGGTAAAGACAAATCAAAACCGTTGACAGCTGATGGTTTGCTCAAAATCATTTGGTTATCATTGTACCAAAGTATCACATACTAAAACATTGGCTACTCCAGAAGTAATGGCTTTTGGTAAAGAGAAAAATCCATTAAAAACTTCATAAAAGATTGCTAGGGACTAGCAATAGTTTAGTGTGGGGGATTTGATATGTGTCTAAATACACATATATTTTACCCGGTTTAAACCCACATAAACGATCAAAAGCACACAAATAGCCATAAATGTTATAAATATCATGAAAATGTGTTTTTATATGTTTCAGATGCAAAATTATTAAAATTAAGTGAAAACGAATAAAGTTTGCATAAATGGCAAGTCTAGTCCCTCGAATTTCAAAAGTTGTCAAAATTAGTCCCCGGGTGTTTTAAAATGGAAAATTATATTTTATAACCCTTGTACTATTTAAACTTGGCAAGAAATACCCTTGTGATAACTTTGGAATAATTACAGGTTTAGTCCTTGGATTTTCAGCAAATGACAACATTGGTCCTTATGTTTAATAAACCAAAATCCGGATCCAACACTAACCTTTAACCCAAAAATAATACCCAACCCAATTACCTATCCCATTTACCCAGCCCAATCCAACAACCAACCCAGCCCAACCTTTGACTGAGTTAAACACTCAGTCAAACAAGTCAAACCCGTCTTCTTTATACCACCATACCGCCAAAACCAGACACTCATCCCCCCACCTCACCAAAACCACTCACCACCTCATTCCCCCTCCTATATACGTTACCTAACATGCCAAATGCAATTAATGCATCTCTCCCACTCCCACTAGCTAAATCAGAGGAAATTGCCACTTGCCACGTTTCCCGCCAAAAGTGAGTTTGGACGTTTGAGATCAAATTGAAGCAATTCAATGGTGGGGATATGATTAGTGATGTCGACAATGTATTTCCCATTTCAAATTAGTATAAATAGATAGCTTTGTAGCCTTAATTGGCAAGTAGTTAATTAGTAGCATAGTCGTTTTTAATTTCCAGTAGCTATAAATTGTAATTCTCAGTTCCATTTATCAATACAAGTTCATTTCAGTTTAATTGATCTTATTTTGTTAGTATTGAACTCAGTTTCAATGATAATGTAAGTTTCATGTTCACTGTTGAGTAGAAATAAGTTACAGTCCTATTAAGAATCAATCACAAACACTCCCTAACCTTTCTATAAGCTTACATAAGCTTTCCATAGCTTTTGATAAGTTTATATAGTTAGTATCAGTTATAATCAAGAAAATTCAAGAAAAGTCAAAGAAAGTCAAACTGGGTGGAATAAGCTACTTTGGGGGTATAAGCTGTTTTGGAAGGCTGGGTTATGGTTTTCTAGCTTGTTGACAACAAGCTAGGTGTTCTGTTCCTTGTTCTTTGGTTCATAAGTCCAATCAGTTGTAAGCTTCATTTTTTTCAAGTTTTTGCATTTCACTATACAAGTGCTTAATTCTAGCTTATTATTAGTATTTCTTGCTTATTAATAGTTGCTAGTTGTATTTCATCAGTAGAATCAGTAGTTAATACACTTTTTCTTTATTTCACTTTAAAAATCTAATAAAAGCCAAAAATAGATACCATAAGCTAGCTTGTTAATTTGTTTCATTTTTCAGTCACTAAGTCCATTTTAATAGCTTAATATACTTATAGTATCACTAGATTTCATTTTAGAGCTTAGCATAACCATTTTCAGTCCTAAATACCAAAACAGTCCCCCATAAGGGCTGTTTGGTTTAACTCTGTCACTAAGCCAAACACTAGATTACTGTTACATTACCACAAGCTCAAGTTTGCACAAGCTTTTCTCATACCTTAGAAGCTATTTTCACTCTTTGATCAGTTCTATAGCAAGTTATAGCAGTTTTACATTCCCTGTGGGAATCTCAGTCAACAAAGAGCTCAAACAAGCTCATTTCAGCTACTAGCTTGTTAAGCCCTTGTCCTTGGCATTTTTGAGCTCATTGCAATCCAACTAGTGTATTCCATAAGCCTTAGAACCTTAGTGCACTTGTGCACCAAGTTGCAAACAACTTCAGTTAAACAGGCCTGCATATCAGCAGATACCCCATTTTTCCACCTGATCTAGCCTTAAATTGGACATCAATTGGTGTATTTGTGATGGGGCTTTTAGCATTTTAGGATAGCCAATAGTATAGGGAAGATTTTGCCCCCATAATATTCAAGTTTTCTGCTTATTTGAGAGCTTAATTTGCTCTGCAATTTGGCTGCTTAGCCTGAAATTTCTGCATAAGTTGTCCAATTGCATAGGTGCTTAAATTGTTAAATCTCTTGTGCTTATTTGTATTTTTAAGTTTTTTTGTGCATATAATAGTATATTAAGCCTGTTCTGAGCATTTGGTATAATTTTGTGCTTATTAGCTTATTTTTGGGCTTATTGTCAACTGCTTATCTGCCCAAATCAGCCTATTAAGCTTATTAGACTTTTCATTTTGTTTTTCCTATCTTTTAATTTATATTTTAGAATTATTTGTAAAGTTTCATAATTTTCTGAATAGTTTTAATATTTTTAATCTTTTTTATTAGTTTCTATTAGTAATAAAATCATAATAAATAGAAAAATAATCAGAAAAATATAAATCCAATTTTCATAATTTTCTTTTATCATTTATAATCTAGGAAAAATATAATTACATTTTTAGACCTCAAGAAAATCAAAAATAGAAAAATAGTGATAGCTTCTATTTAATAGAATTTATCTTTTTAAATTTTAATTAAGGAATTTTCATTTTTATAATTTTCTTAGCTTTTTCTCATCTTATAATATTTTTAGAAAAAGTTTTAGAATTTTCTTTGTTCATTTAGTATTTTTTATAAATTTAAATATTTTAATAAGTAATTAAATAATAAATAATTAATAATAAATAGATAAAAAGTGTAAAAAAATATATAATTTAAGTTTTTAAATAAGTTTTAAGTCATTTTACATTTTTAGGTTTTAAATTTCATAAATTTTATAAATTTCAGTTTTTGTCCCATTTTAGATTTATTGTTACGCGTTTTTAGGTTAGTTAATTCGCGTTTAATTGTATTGTGTATATTTGTTTTAATTTTTTATTTAGAATTTTTAAAAAAGCATAATCAAAAGCAATCTAAATCATCTATCACTCTAATCCACACTTTTCACAGTTGCCCATTCACACCTCGTTGGGAAACGATCCGGGTGATCACTTGCCTGGTTTCACACTACACACGAGTATTCGTTCTGAGACTGTTTATACTTATATATACGTTTTCAGACGGATCAGTCAACAAGAAAGGGTAGATTGTGATGAGACATTTAGTCCGGTTGTTAAACCGGCTACCATTCGTACAGTTCTCAGCATTGCGGTCTCTCGTGCATGGCCTATACACCAGTTAGATGTGAAGAACGCATTTCTTCACGGTCACTTATCAGAGACGGTCTACATGCATCAACCCCCTGGTTTTGTTGATCCTGCTCACCCTGACTATGTTTGTCTTCTACAGAAATCTCTATATGGTCTTAAACAGGCACCTCGGGCATGGTTTCAGCGATTTTCTGGTTACGCTACCCGTGTTGGATTCCACCACAGCAAGAGTGATGCTTCCCTTTTTGTCTTTCAGCAGGGTACCGAGATAGCATATCTACTTCTGTATGTTGATGACATCATCTTGACAGCATCATCCTCGTCTCTCCTACAACATATTATTTCATCCCTTCACAGTGAGTTCGCCATGACTGACCTTGGCCCGCTCAACTATTTTCTTGGCATCTCTGCTCAGCGTACGCCTTCAGGTTTGTTTCTTAATCAGACCAAGTATGCCACTGAACTACTTGAGCGGGCCCACATGCTCAACTGCAACCCATGCAAGACTCCTGTTACCACCGAATCTAAGCTTGGACCAGATGGTGACCCAGTAGATGATCCGACCTTATATCGCAGTCTTGCTGGGGGTCTTCAGTATCTTACATTTACATGACCGGATCTCTCATATGCTGTGCAACAGATATGTCTATTTATGCACAACCCTCGGGAACCTCACTTTGCGGCCCTTAAGCGCATTCTGCGCTATGTTCGTAGTACTCTTGATCATGGCCTCCAACTTTATACATCTCCAACCTCTCAGCTCACAGCCTACTCTGACGCGGATTGGGCTGGTTGCCCCACCACCCGGCGTTCCACCTCGGGTTATTGTGTTTTTCTCGGTGACAATCTTATTTCTTGGTCATCTAAGCGGCAACATGTTATTTCGCGATCAAGTGCTGAAGCAGAATACCGTGGTGTTGCAAATGCTGTCGCTGAGACTGCATGGGTCCGGAACCTTCTTCGAGAGCTTCTTATACCTTTACGAACCGCTACACTTGTTTATTGTGATAACGTCAGTGCTGTGTACTTGTCTACTAACCCGGTTCAACATCAACGCACGAAACACATCGAGATTGACATTCACTTTGTTCGTGACTTTGTTGCTACCGGACATGTTCGTGTTCTCCATGTGCCTTCCAGATACCAGTATGCCGACATCTTTACCAAAGGACTTCCGTCTCCTTTATTTGCCGAGTTTCGCTCCAGTTTGAGCGTCCGACCTCCTCCCGCTCCAACTGCGGGGGCGTATTAGTGTAGTTATGTGTAGTCTATATTAGCCCAAGCCCAGTTTATATCTTTTGTAGGGCTCGGCCCAACACAGGAATCCCTAGTATGTATTGTGTATATATTTGTAGTTTGTGGGAATGATAAGACACAATTCAAAAGTTTCAATACCTTTTAATAATTTTTGGGGTGCGTGGTTGGGGGTGGTTAGACGACGATGAGTGGGGTGTGGCTGGGGGCGATTGAAGGGCTTTGAGTTTGGGACCTGATGGTGATTCGTGGGGAATTTTTTCTGACATGGCTGTTAATACATTAGCTTGTAGGTCGAATTTCGTGTGAAGGGTCCGAGTTTCTTCTATGAGGGTTTGGAAATGGGTTGCTTGCTGCGCTGCAGCGGCTGCTGTGGATGATATGAGTTGATGGAGCAATTCATTTATGGTGGGTTGTTGGTCATCAGATGTGGATTCTTTGCGAGGACCCATGGGAGGAGTTTGAGGTAGTGAATGAAAGCACCAATGATAGCAATCCTTAGAGGGGATTAGGCTCCAAGAAAAATCAAGGAGAGAAGAGATCTTTGGGACAATTTTCTCATATATTCCATAATGCAAAAACGAAATATAAATATGCAAGATCAAGGACTCATCACCCATGATCCTTATTTCATGCCACTACTCCTAACATGCATCCACTACTCTAGAAATGTAAACATGGGAAAATGCAAGCTAAACTTAAGGAACAAGAAAATAAATAACAACTAAAAATATCAAGCAAGCTGGATCGGATCTCTCTACTCCTGTGCATAGCGGGCTGGCCTTCGGGCTTCTCTTCTGGGCCTGTCAGTCTGGGCCGGTTCCAATAGGCTACCCGGTTGCTGGATCGTATCAGAGTGAATATTAAAATTTATATTTTAAGGGTGCGTTTGGTTCGTAAGTGGGATTGGAATTAGATTCGGATTTGGGAAAGGTTTGAAAGATGTGGGAAAGGAAAAAAAATGGGGCCCGCAGGTTTCAAGTGAAACCACCCAACTAAGGTGGGAATGAAATCTATTATTCCCTCATTCCCTCATTCCCAAATTGTGGGCCCCGCCTAAAAACCAAACATAGGTTTTAATCTTTCTTTCATTCCATTCCCTCCAAAAGCATGAACCAAACGCACCCTAAACCTTGAAACTATTTGACATGGATACTTTAATATAAAATTTGTGTAACCAAGCTGTGTGTATGAGTCCAAGTCTCGACTAAAATAGTAAAATCTCATACTCCAATCAAATGATATGAGTAGCTTTTTTTTTTTTTTTTTTTTTTTTTTTTTTTTTTTTTGCGATTTGTTAACCGGTGAGGAAGGAATGGACTTGCTTTAATTTTGATGTCGACAAATCTTTGACAAATGAAACACAAGCACGATAAGAAAGAAACATCATATCCGAAGAGACACATGATAGAGCATTTATTTTGACATATCGTATGCCTTTAGTTTCCTAATATACGACAGTTTATACGGACACCCCTATAGGGGGGTTTGTAATCATTGCGTGCATTGAATGGTTGTACTGTGTGCATCGTGGTGTTGTACTGTGTGCTTCGCAGTTTATACGATTGACCCTATGAGGGTTTGTATAGTATACCCCTCCTAAAATATAAAGGTTAGACATAGCAACTTTTAGCATTAGGACTTAGGTTCGACACAGTAATAGCGAAGATCGACTGATCGACGATCGTCTCTTCTGTGGGTGTCGATCGCTTAGCAATCGATCCCCTATTTTCTATTTTTATTTTTATTTTTTTTCCGATCGCGCATGCGATCGACAATCGTCCTTTGTTTTTTGAATTTGCAGGTGAATGTTTTATACAAACGTTTAAATTTTAGTTTACTTACTTATTATTATTTTTTTCAATAAACATAATTCATACACTATAAAACTTGTAATGTTTTTTAAATTTGGTATTGTAATGTTAATTTGTATTTAAATGAATGAAAATTTATTTTCGTATACGAAGAACCAAAGTAGAAGACGAATTTTTATTCATTACAGAAGCAAAGCAGAGTACTACATTAAAATGAAAATAAAACTGCAATACAGTAAATAAAACACATAAGTTCTTCAGCCATAGATTAATCTGTGTAATAACAATCGTCGTGAGCAGAAAACTCCCCAACATCTTCTTCCCACTCTTTATACGCTATGTCAAACCAGCGTTCCTTACGATCTTCTTCTTCCCTTGCTTCCCGCTCCTTACGAGCTGCTTCTTCTCTTGTTTTTTCTTCTTCAAAAGCTCTCAATGCTTCTTCATCCTGAAGAAGTATTCGTTCCTCTTCAGCAGTAAGCAGAAATGGATTGTGTTATGATTCCTCAACCGGTTCCTCAGTAAGCAAAAACGGAATTATATCTGAGGGTGGAGTGTTTTCTTCAGGTGTCCGCCCTTTCTTGAGAAATTTTTTGTATAAAATGGTTAGATGTGTTTTTTTGAGAGAAGTTGTGTGTGTGAGATGTGTGTTTTTGAGAGAAGTTGTGTGTGTGTGTGAGATGTATTTTTTTGATGAAAATGTAGTTGATATATATAGAGAAAAAGATAGGGTTTTCTTTGGAAAAAAAATGAATGTCGCCTTTACTGTGGCAACCAATCGCCTGTAGGTCGCCGGAGAGAGAAAGCTGACGTGGCGGATAAAATAGGGGTCAATCCCCTCCCTTACTGTGTCCAGCCTTAGGAGTGTGGCATGTTTCTAGCTTTTAACACTAATCTTTTGAATTTAGTACTTTAGTTTACTTAATACTCCCTCCGTCTCAAAATTACTGTTAGAAGACAATTTGGTGTGGGTATATGGGAATATGGGAATGGAGTTATAGGTTTCATAGTGATTAATGGTGTTTGTTTAGTGGGCCCAGGAATGAAATGGGTATATCATTGCCATAGAATCATTACCCACCAATTTGGTGTCTATGAAATCCATTCCGTGGGCCCCTCTCTTTTCCACTACAAAATTCAAATATCTATACACCTTTTCATACCACATTTTGTCATCCAAACATAAACAATCGTAATCATACATTTTTTCATATGCATTGTCATTACCACATACCAAATCTGATACCCATTGTGATTCCTAGCAACAAGCCAAACAACCCCTAAGGATTTGTTTTGAGGGTTTGGATTGGGTGTAGCTATGATTAAAAGTGTTTGTTTTATATTAATTGGGTTTTCAAAAACCATTGACATGGGTTTTCACAATCCAAGCTAAATGGGTGGGTTTTGTACAAAAGTTGTGGAACCCATTTCCATTCTCTTGCACTTCATTTGAATTTTGTATTTTAATACAATTCGAAACCATTTCTAAGAGTAACGGGTATGGTAACGTAGCCTCCGCGCCATTCCCATGTGGCAAGGGAAATGGCGCCGCCACACCATTGAGGTACAGCGCCATTTGGGAAGTAAGTGTGTTAATGTTCGCCATTTGCTACTTTTTTTTATTTATTTATTTATTTATTTATTTTAAATTGTGTTGTGTTTTTTGTATGAAGTGTGTGTTGATTGAAGAAGAAGACAGGCAAGTGGTGGTGGCTGCAAGAATTTTTAGGATTAAGTGGTCTTGGGCTTATCCAAATTTATTACTAACAGTTTTGGGTAGGGGGCTTGGTAGTGGGCTAGCGAAGTTTTTTAGACTATTAATTTTTATTGGGTTGAATATATCACAAGATTATATCTTGTATTTTTTTTTAATTGTAATTTGTATTTTTTTTTTTAAATGAAAATTTAGTTTGTTTGAAAAAAAATAAATTGTGGGGCCTAAAAACTGGGAAACGGCACGCAAATGGCATGTGAAACGAAGGAGGGGTATTTTGGGTGTGTGAATGTGAAATTCTTATGTGACGCTGATTTGGCACAATGACATGCACAACAACATGCCACCACACCCCTTACTCTAATATAAAACAAACAAAAGTTAATTATAATAGATATTTTTTATCTCTTCAATTAATTTATACCAAATCCAACCCTAACTTCTAAAAGCACATATTGATACTTACATACATATTTTAACTCCTTAATTATTTTGATATCGGTCGCAACAAAGGCAGACGCCTCCTCATTTGATAATAATAAAAAAGAATACCAAATGCTAAACTCTAAATTCACATATTAAACATCTTAGTTTGGAAATAAGATAGCACTCTAATCCTATATATCCATCTAAGAGCAAGGGGTATGGTGAAGAGGTTTTTCTCCTCATTTGGGCCCCACCGGGTGCCACCTCATTTCAACACTCTCATTTCAAAATACCCATTCACTCATAACAAGTCATTTGGGCCCCACCCACCCTGCAATTTTTCTTCCTCACTCATAACAAGTTCATAAAAAGTGGTTTGTCTTTTTCTTCCTCACTTCACCGGAGAGAAGCAAAATGGCGAGGCTTTGTGGTGTGGTGACGAGCGGACGGCAAGTGGTGGCAAGCTGCCACATAGGAAACGGCGAGCTACTTCGCCACCATACCCCTTGCTCTAACAACCATCACTTTTACAATCATACACATATTTCCAAAAAATGAATTTAACTTTTAACTTATTATTCACTTCAAATTTATTTGTCAAAGACAACCGATAATATGGAGACATGTTTCTTATCACTACTACACAAAAATATTATTTGGTACGGTTTTTAAGGCCTTTTGGTACGGTTTTGAAACCGTACTAGATACTGGCGTACCAAATAATAAAATGTGCTCTGGTACGGTTTTAAAACCGTACCAGAAAATGATTATTTGGTACGGTTTTTTTTATAACCGTACCAAATGTCTTCGAAGAAAATGATTATTTGGTACGGTTATAAAAAAAACCGTACCAAATGTCTTCAATAAAAAGCCCATCAACATTTTTTTTTCTGGTACGGTTTCTTAATAAACCGCACTAAAAAGCTGTTTTTTCAAAAAAAAAATTCCAAAACCTGTGTCCAAACACTACCATAAACCTGTATCCAAACACTACCATAAACCAGTACCATAATCGTTTCCGCAGCAGACCCGACATTTCAACATACACAAACAAGTACACTTAACAAACTTAACATTTTATATTAACATCAACCAACGCAACCATCTGAGTTGGACAAAAGTGTTATCATCGTTTACACGTCATCATCACCAAAATATAAAACCTAGACTACTGAGGAGCCGTTGTATCTAAAGAAGTAAGTACAACATCCCTATAAAACTCGTTCAGTATTAGAAAAGCCACTTGGTCGATGTCCCGCGGTTGTAAAGGGCGTGTATCATTCCAAAGCTATAAAAACAAATATAGATATATATTAGTCATATTGTTTCGCGCAAACTGCTCAATATTGATAAGACCCTACAATTTTAACTATGATCCGTAAAACTAGTGGTGACGCGCAAACTGCATACACAATAGTATAATCAATAAAACCTATATAATCACTAGACTTAACTATTATCAATAAACAATATCATAATCAGTAAACATTACTACAATCAGTTAACCTAGTCGTAACTTTCAAACAACATACACGCTAATATCACTATAATCAGTAAAACATTGTACTCAATAGCTTACCTATATATATTTCAATCAGTTCACTTAACTATTATCAGTAACACATTAATATAATCAGCCAAACATAACTATAATCAGTAATACATAACTAAGTAAATAAAATCAGTACAAAAAGGACAACATATACATAGCTATTATCACTAAACGATACATAATGAGTAAAACATGACTTCGAACAGTAAAACTTAATTTTCAACTACTCACACATTTCTATAATCACTATAGGTCCATACTTTGACTATATCCAGTAACACTTTAATACAATCAGTAAAACCTTGCCAAATTACTACTAACTGCTACTACTCGCGACTACTGCTAGTTTTGTATGTTTGGCGCGCAACATTCCAGAGCATTTTGAAGCAAATTATATTACAAGTAGCTAGTCAATTCGGTCCAAATTGCATATAAGTATATAACATGTTAATTCAACCCATTTGACACCCGTAGCTGCAATAGCAGCCGACCCGCTGCAATAGTAGCCGGCCCGCTGCAACAGCAGCCCACCCGCTACAATCCCAGCTAAACCGCTATAATCTCGAGCATAAAAGGAAATACTTACACTTTTTGGAAAGTCGGCTTGTTTTTTTACAACAAGGTCATGCATGAACTTCATCAAATAGTATCCGCATTCCCATCTACCCTTTTGTTGGAAACACTAAAATTAAATAAACAAACATAGTTACACAAATGCAACAACCAAATCAATTATATATACACAACAATTTTAGATTATTTACCTTCGCAATAGTCCAATCAAACTTTATCTCAAAAGCCCTATATTGAAAAGTAATGGCATTTCATTAACTTCAACTCTTTTCTCAAAAATTACATGTCAACTCAAAGTCAATATTAGAAAATTTACCTCTCTAATATCTCTGGGAAATAATAATTTTTCTCATTATCCTCTTTAGCAGAATCCACAATATAACCCATCCGCAAGTTTGGGCAAACCACAAAAAGAAGCCAATGGCGCTCACTACACAAAAGTTTCAATCATTTATTATAGATATAAAGCACATGTAATATTATATGTATAACAAGCAAAGACAATACCCTTTCAAATAAGGTGCCACGTATATTTCTTTTCCCGGGTTTAGTCGCTTAGTATCAAGAATGTGATTCACGACTTGTTTACCATTTCTTAAACATTCAGTCGATGAGATGAGATGTGGGTTGAGGAAAGTACATCTGTTTTCACGAAGACCTTTTACAATTGAATGTAAATGCCTGTAATCAAGAAAATGAAATACAAGTTAGTTGCTTTCAGAGGGTGTTTGGTTGCTACAATAAAAGTGCCTTTCTTTAAAAAATGTTTGGTTGCAAAAATAAAAAGAAATAGAATAGAAGTTAACTTACATCGCCCACCAATGTATAAAACTAATATCAACCTTCCCTTCGACGTGCAAGTCTACAATTGCCTCGTACTCAGTCCACTCTTCCCAAGGTTTGGCATACATCTCTTGAGGTGCAACAATTGAAATATTTTGATTCTTGCATTTCATGAATCGTCTCAATGAATCTTTAAAAGCTTTCGGCCGATCTTTTAATTTATCAATCCGCTCATGAACTCTTTCCTCCTGGGTTTGCTTAGGCTTAACACGTTCACTTGCTGAAGAATGAGATGGCATTGTTTGATCTGGGCTTGATTGTTTCGATCCAATTGTACCGACCCCATGAAGTCTGCCCACATGACGACTTTGAGGAACGCCAATACCTTTGACACCTTCCAAATAGTTTGTATAAAAGTCGATGACCTCCTCAGAAGCATATCCTTCAACAATACTACCCTCGGGTCGAGACCGGTTCCTTACATACCCCTTCACGATGCCCATATATCTTTCAAAAGGGTACATGTAACGTAAAAATATAGGACCGCAAGCCTTAATTTCACTGACGATGTGAGATACCAGGTGAACCATGACATCAAAAAAGGACGGCGGGAAGTACATTTCTATTTGACATAAAGTATTGATAATATCTTTTTGCCATGAATCCAAAATTTCGGGGTTAATCACTTTCGAGTGAATCTTGTTAAAAAACAAACAGAGATTTGTGATTGTATGTCGGACATGCTTTGGTAACAAACCACGAATTGCGATGGGAATCATATGTGCCATTAAAACATGACAATCATGCGACTTCATTCCTTGTAGTTTACAGTCTTTCATGGATACCAGGCTCCTAATGTTCGCTGAATAGCAAGATGGAACCTTAATATCATGTAAGCATTTACAAAATTGGGCTTTTTCTGCTTTTGACATGGTATAACACGCTGGTGGCAGATAGGTGCGTTTTTTGTCATTCTCAACAGGGGCGAGCTCTAACCGGATTCCCCATGAGACCATATCTTTTCGAGCATTAATACCATCTTTAGTTTTCCCTGGAATATTCAACAATAACCCAATCAAGCTGTCACATACGTTCTTTTCAATGTGCATAACGTCGATACAATGTCGTACTTCCAAATCCTTCCAATATTCTAATTCCCAAAAAATTGACCTTTTTTTCCACGTTCCTTGTTCAATTTGACGTCCTTTTCCTTTTCCAAACACAGTGTTCAGATTAGAAACTCGAGAAAGTGCGGTATCTCCACTAAATCGTGTCCTGACTCGTCCAAACTCCGTATCTCCATCAAACTCCGAACTCATATGACGATACGAGTGATTAGTTGGAAGCGATCTTCGATGGCCCATGAACACGGTTTTTTTACAATTGTCTAACCACCTTGAGGATGTCTCATCTTCACAAATCGGGCATGCTTGTTTACCCTTCGTGCTGTATCCTGACAAATTTCCATATGCCAGAAAATCATTTATGGTGCAAAAAATCATGGCTCGTAACATAAATTTCTCTTTCTTATACGCATCATACATTTCTACACCTGGTTTCCACAATTCTTTCATATCGTCAATGAGAGGAGACAAATACACGTCAATGTCATTACCAGGTTGTTTTGGACCAGAAATTAACAATGACATCATAATGTATTTACGTTTCATGCATAACCATGGTGGAAGATTGTACATACATAAAAGAACCGGCCAAGTACTGTAACGACTGCTCATGTTTCCGAATGGGTTGATTCCGTCTGAGCTTAGTCCAAATCGAATATTTCTAATATCTTTACTGAATTCTGAAAATTTGTTATTAATTTTTCTCCATTGAGGGGAGTCCGCCACATGCCTTAATTTCCCGTCATCTTTACGCTGCTCAGAATGCCAACGCAATAATTTGGCCTCTTTCTTGTTTTCAAATAACTGTTTCAGTCTTGGTATGATGGAAAAATACCACAATAGCTTAGCCGGGGGTCCATTTTTTTTCACTTCATCATCAATTTCATCCGGTTCTTTCTTATACCTTGATGTTCCGCAAGTAACACAAGCATGCAAGTTTTCGTACTTATCACCCCTATACAACATACAGTCATTCGGACATGCGTGTATTCTTTCAATTTCTAGCCCCATTGGACACAATATTTTTTTAGCTTGGTATGTAGAAATGGGTAACTCATTATTAGCGGGAAGCAGTCTGTGTAAAAACTCTAATAGCTTTGTGAAGCTACTATCACTCCAACCACTATTTGCTTTTAACTTTAACAACTCCAAAACAGCACAAAGTACAGAAAAATTATTGCAACCATCGTACACCGGTTTCTCTGCGTCTTCAAACAATTGTTGTAAATCTTCTTGATCAATATCACCATCATTGGCCTCTAAATCATGCAACATCTCTTTTAAATTTTCATGTTTATCATTAATGCAAGAATCATTGTTTTCATTAGTATTTGATACATGACTTGATGTGCTATTATCAAATAGTGATTCCCCATGCTCTGACCAACAAGTATATTTACGGACAAAGCCGAATTTGTGCAAATGAAACTCAATCGTTTTGATATCAGTATGGGGTACAAAATTTTTACAATTCGAACAAGGACAAAAAATCTCAATTTCTCCCTTAGCCACTCGGTTAGACTCAGCAGCTATAAGAAAACTTTGCACTCCTTTCACAAATTCTGGGTCATTAACGTTCATCCCATACATCCATTGTCGTTCCATCTGAAATTTTAAAACAACATAATAAATCATATGTACGTAAGAATGAAACATAGGTGGTCACATGTGGCAAATCCTAACCCACCTTTTGAATATTTTATCTCATATGTGAATATGTTCTAGCGGGTTGACTATTTAAGAAAAAATCGGCAGCATTTCCCCTCAACTCCCCAAGTATGCGTATAAAACGCAAACTCGTAGGAGTAAGGAGAAATGTATACCCATTTTTTCTAAAAACTTCAACCCGCTAAAACGTATACGCATCCTAAATGAGACAAAATATTCAAAAGGCAGTCCCAAACGGGGACTGCCCGAAATTAATCTCTATTAGATTAGTTTCGGACGGGTACTAACTAATTTCATATGATGATCTACTAATAACTTTTAGATACACATGCTATATATACACAAATAAGCGTATCAACAATATAAGTATATACAAGTATTTAGAACTAATAATAACAATTATAAATAATGTTACAAATAACAAAAGGTTTATAAACTCACCTTATGGTCCGATTTTTTTTTTTTTTTTAAATTGAGTGGAAAAGCTCTATATACATGATGAAGAAATTTATACCTATACAAATATAAAAAATATATTAGTTAAGGAGGATAAAAGTGTTACAATGAGAAAAAATAATTAAAAATATCCACAAAATATAACTATTACCTTGTTGGTAGTTTTGTGAAGTTTAAAGTAAATTTATTATGGTTGTTGATTGGATTAATGTTATAGTTTTTGAAAGATTGAGAAGGAGTAAATGTATTATTTGAAATGAGAATGAATTGAAGTAGCAGTTTCCGTTGTCAGAAAGGAAAAGTATGATCGTTCAAAAAAAAAGAAAAGAAAAGTGTCCGCAGTTTCCGTTAAACAAAAAGTAGTCTTCTCCACTTGTTTAAAAAGTATGACAATGTTAACAATAAACAAAAGGTATCACAAAGTTAGCAGAGTTGGAATTGTTTGTTGCGGTTGTAAAAAAGCCGTAGCAAATAAACTTGGAATTGTAGATCATTTAACACGGTTAGTATAAAAACCGTAGCAAAAAAAACTATTTAGTACGGTTCCAAAACAAACCGTACCAAATAACAAAGAAAATATAAAAACCGTACCAAATATGATTTAGTTAACACGGTTTTTTTTAAAACC
The DNA here is from genome assembly GCA_021014915.2 of Artemisia tridentata subsp. tridentata. Classification (NCBI taxonomy): domain Eukaryota; kingdom Viridiplantae; phylum Streptophyta; class Magnoliopsida; order Asterales; family Asteraceae; genus Artemisia; species Artemisia tridentata. The sequence continues at coordinate 506,638,490 of CP139508.1, forward strand.
GTACCAAATGACTTAATTTTTGTTTTTTGATACGGTTTTTTGTTAAACCGTACCAAATCACCGTACCAAAAAACACTTTGTGTAGTAGTGTATATTTGTGTAACTCGTTTAATCTTACAATTATTAGCTTAAAAACTTATATATGTTAAAATTTTCTTCTTGCAATTTTGATGTTCAAGTAAATAATTAACATATTTTTTTTTCGAAAAAAACCGAGCACTTATTTTGACCGTAAGTTGTAAAGAAAACGTAGCAATCTTCTATTGTTAAGAGTCTTAAACTCTCGTATCAATTCCTTTCATTTTAGCATTTCACGTATCAATCCTAACCATATATCTCACCCGTAATATGTTGAAGCATGCCATCAATGTGACTGTCACTATTACCGAACACATCTATTTCATGAGGACATTCGGTTGGAAAATAGCCAAAATATTGATTCTAGTTGAATTTCATTCGAAAGTTTCGTTAGAAAGGAGTAACTATTAGACATTTAATACACGATACATAACAGATACGATAGTATAAAGCTTTTTTAATACATCAAGCATGCCCAGACAGTAAAAAAAAAATTGTTTGTTCATTTCAAAGTTGTGCTTTTGCGGCCCTTTCCGACTGAGTAAAAGCGAGAACAGCCAGTTGAAGAAGAGTAACCACATGGATAATCAATTGTTTGGTTATGCTCAAACCAAATATGGGATCATGCAGCCTTTGAGTCCTTGACAGCCTTGACACTATAGACAGTTTGAACCGCAGTAAGAACAGTTTGAACCACAGTAAGAACAAACAGGAAGATTCCAGCAATTAGAGCAATGATACTCCATGGATTACTGAAATAGTTACGCCTCAACTCGGCAATAAGGTTGGGCCAATAAGCATTGCAGTACTCATCCATTTTCTTCCATTCATCTTGGTAATAGAAATCTCTAAAAGACATCTCTTTGCATATGGTGTTTATAAGATCCGCTGCTTGCTCATTGGAACCTATATAGTTGAGAAGGACTTGTGATCTAACCAACTTTGCAACATCTTCAGGAGTATCTATTAAGTAATCCATCGCATACATATATGATGTGACACAAGTCTGAACTTGAGAGGACTGCTCATATATAATGAGGTTCCTTATAATCAACTCTTTGGAATCAGCAATACGTAGTATTGGCATTTTAAGTGTAGGTTTACTGATCCATGACCTAGGGAAGCATAGGAACCTTGAATACTTCAGTTCCATGGCCATTGGCCACTTTGCATCAAGTTTCTTACTAAACCTGACTCCCGACCTGTCCAATTCGACAGCAGAGTGGGCTTTTACCCTTGTATATCCTGGTGATGAATCACGATCTGGATTCTGGTAAGATTTGTGGATAAAGCCAAGGATATGATCATGGGTTGAAGAAACATTGGAATTGTCCATTGCTAACTCTCGGTCAAATATGCGGCATGCATTTGCAACTTTGAAGATAATTTGAGACAGAGTACGGGTTTCGGGATAATGTTTCGAAAAAGTACACTCAAATATGTCTTGAAGAACAAAAAATGGAATTTGGTTTTCTATTAGAACCATGTCAAAGAGTATATCTTTGTAAACTAACTTGATTGGTCCTAATGAAGAATATCTTATGTTTCCTTCGTGTAGGAAAGCGAGTATGAAACAGGCATCCGTTACCATCATTTTGACAAGTTCAGAATCAGGGTATGTCTGCATCGCGAAATAACATGCCTTAATTTGGTCAACTGAATCACTTACCTTGGTCACACATTCTTTTAATATTTGCTCAGGCGTGGAATCTAAATCACTCAATATATTATGGAATAGATTATGAATATAAGCGGCTTTCTGCACTTCAAATCCTTTCAAATGTTCATCTTCGTGGTGAAGAGGTCCAATAGAGACCACTCGGGGGGGTAAAAGAATGTGGGCTGAGATCTCGATAGAAGCTAGGAACCATGAAAATCGATCCTGGACGTTGTTCTCTAGGATTTGGTACTTCTTCATCGTATTTATGAAGAAGTTCAAGAAGAAGTTGGACAGTGTCGTCAGTATCTACAGGCCCAAGTTCTACATCACCTTCTGCCATTCGAAATGTTAAAATAAATAATTAACTTTGGCGCTGTCGTTGTTAAATATACAGTACTATGGAATCTAGATAGAAGGGAAATAATTTAGAAAGAAAGCGAATGTATGGGAAGAATAGGAACGAGATCGGTAGTATTGTCTAGCAAAGGAGGGAAGAGTTTCATAAGGCTGAAAAAAATGGGTCGGTCGAGGAAAGTGCCCGATATTCACATCGGTCACTTGGGATGTGGAAAATCGGTCGAGTACGGTCACCGGAGTAAGAAATCAAGTATCGGTCGAATATGTGACCGATTGTTTAACACACAATTCAATAGATTAAAAATGATAACTTCATGCAATAGGAATAGCACCTACACAATATTTTAATCCACAAAACAATCATCAAAAAGCAAACTTTGCTTGAAAATAATCAAAAGAAGAAAAGATTCTTGAATATTACCTCAATAAATAATCACCAGTTTAAAACAAAGGCATGACATAGAACTAGAAGACTTTGAAATGGATCTTGTTCGATTTTTTTATAACTGGAAGTAAGGGAATACCCGTTTTAAATAGAGGAACCTGCATTAATTAAGAAAAAAGTAATAATAAAAAAAAAATGTGAGTATCAGTAGCGGGTCTCATATCAGGTATCCAACTCCCAAATTATGGGCCATACATCTCTCACCTCCTTTATGCACATGATGCTATTCTTCTGGCTCTTGGTCCACCACCCACTTAGCCAATATAACTAGAATCATGAGATATTTTAGAGCAATAGGTGTGGGTGAGGAGTTTTTTCTCCTCATTCGGGTCTCACGGGGTGCCACGTCACCACAACAAACCACAACTTACAACCCCTTTATCACAACATACCACAAATTACTCATTCGGGCCCCACATACACACTTATTCACCCTCACAAACCATTATAAATAAATAATAATAATAAAAAATAAAAAAAAAAGGTACAAGTTTACCTCCTCGTGCAGACGATGAGGAGATAGATGAGGAGCCATGAGGAGGGTGGCGGTATGGTGAGGAGGCATGAGGAGGCATGTGGGGCCCTAATGGTGAGGCATGAGCAACCCCATACCGAGTGCTCTTATCTTGCATCGGGTCTCAAGATTAATTTTCACAAATCGTGTTTCTATGGTATTGGTCTCGCACAAGCTCAAACCGAAGCCTCCACCAACATCCTCAAATGCAAACCGGGTAGCCTACCTATGACTTATCTTGGTTTAATAGTTGGTGCAAATATGAACGAGTTGGAAATTGGCATACGGTCATCCAAACTTTCGAAAACCGGCTATCAAACTGGAAAGCCGCCACCTTATCAATTGGTGGTAGAATCACCCTCATCCGCTCCGTACTTGACAGTCTTCCTTCATACTATTTTTCGTTGTATAAGGCACCGGTTAGTGTTCTTGCTAAACTTGAGAAAATTCGAAAAAACTTTTTTTGGGGTGGTTCTTCGATTTCAAAAAAGATTCCATGGGTCTCATGGGATGTCATCACTGCCCCTGTTGAATCGGGTGGGTTAGGGTTGGGTTGTTTGTATTTGAAAAACCATTTTCTTGCTAAATGGTGGTGGCGACTCCGTATGGAACCTTGCTCCTTGTGGGGGCACACCATTACCTCAATACACTTTTCAAACTCGGAACTGCTCATATATCCCATATAAGTCCGGACTGGTGGGAGCTTGGCAAAACATCGCCAAACATAGCTCCCACCTTGACTCCTTTAATCTTTCTTTGCATAGTTTGTTTTTAGGTGTTGTAGGAAATGGATGCTTGATTCAATTTTGGGTTGACCCCTGGTTAGATAATGTTACACTATGCACTGCCTATCCCGATCTCTACAAGCTAGAAAAAAGAAAAGGATGCACCATTAGTGATCGACACACATGCAACAACTCCTTTCCCCAATGGAAGTGGGATTGGTCCAAAGCACCTTCAACAGTCGAGGAAATGAATCAACTTACTCATCTACTCTCAAGAATTTTCAATCTCAATTTATCAGCTGAAAAAGATTCGTGGGTCTGGAGCCCTAATCTGTCAGAACCTTTCTCTGTCAGGTCTATGAAAGAATGCCTCCAACGTGCAAGCTTGGATCCGAAGCCATGGACTTTTCAATGGAATAAATTAGCTCCTTTCCTTCTTGGCTGGAAACTCGATAGGAATTGTCTCCCTACGAAAGATCTTCTTCTCAAGAGGAATATACCAATACAAAGCCCGGTTTGTTCACTATGCAACTCCAGAGACGAATCATCGTACCACCTTTTCCTTGAGTGTCCCTTAGCTGATGAACTGTGGAAATACATAATGTCCTGGTGCAAAACTCCCCTGATGAAACCATCCCAGCTCAGATCACTATTCGAGATACATAAAGATCCACTATTGGCCCCTCACAAATCCAAGATTTTCAACGTCATCATCCTGGCCTACGTTTGGACCATCTGGCAAATCCGCAACGACAAGGTCTTCAACAACAAAACACCATCAATACACTATGCTACCAGAGAGGTCAAGTCCTTAAGTTTTCTTTGGCTAGCTCATTGATCGAATTCAATCCAAATTGAATAATCAAAATGGTCTAGTTTTAATTTGTAACATCATTCCCTTTCTACAACTTGTTGTATCTCTCTCCACTCTTGTATTCTCCAGCTTCTTGTTGGTTTCTTGCTTTTAATATACTTTGAATGTTCAAAAAAAAAAGTAGCGGCTCTATTCAATCTTTGACATTTCATTCATATATTTTGCTATCGCTTGTTAACATAAAATGTATCGAATCTCTGAGTGATTTTATGTGTAGGGGTAATTTCATATCTCCCCTTCTTTTAGTTGGAAATTTCATATATACCCAAACATGCATTAAAAATATTGTACATTGTGCATTCAATACTTGCACTTTGGGTATATATGAAATTAATTATGAAAGTAGGGTGATATATGAAATTAATCCTTATGTATAAAACAAAAATATGAAAGTTACAATTTGGAGCTCTACCAAACATTAGTAACACGAGAGATACGGCTACACGGGCTAGTAACACTCTGAAAAGTTTTCTTTACACTTTATGGACGAAAATTAGATGTAGCGCGTGCTACGCCCGCCACTGGGTCTACCCCTGAATACTATAAGTATAATATGTCGATAAGTAAATACTCATTCACTCACAACAAATTTCAACAAGTCATTTGGGTCCCACCAACCCCCCAAATTTTCTTCCTCACTCATAACAAGTTTCATAAAAAGTTGTTTGTCTTTTTCTTCCTCACTTCACCGGAGAGAAACAAAATGGCGAGGCTTTGTGGTGTGGTGACGAGCGGACAGCAAGTGGTGGCAAGCTGCCACATAGGAAACGGCGAGCTACTTTGCCACCATACCCCTTGCTCTAACAACCATCACTTTTACAAACATACACATATTTTCAAAAAATGAATTTAACTTTTAACTTATCATTCACTTCAAATTTATATGTCAAAGACAACCGATAATATGGAGACATGTTTCTTATATTTGTGTAACTCGTTTAATCTTACAATTCTTAGCTTAAAAACTTATATATGTTAAAATTCTTCTTCTTGCAACTTTGATGTTCAAGTAAATAATTAGGTTTGGAAAGGAGGCTCCCAGTATGTGTAATTTATGCATAGAACTCTTTCGTGTTATCTTATTTAAGTAATCGTATACGCAACCATTCTACTCGTATGTTAACAGTGGTTTGTAAACACACAGGTTTCAAGTCTTGTATGGGCGGGGCTTGGGACTGAGTGGATTTACAAGGAATTTGCTTTGAAATCTTTATTCAATACTTTACATTTTAAACTAAACTCTATGAACTCACTAACCGTTGGTTGACACTTTTTAGCATGTTTATCTCAGGTTGTTAAGGCGATAGAGGATGCATGGATTCTAGAGTCATTGGCATACTTGAAGACTCATATCTTATCTTTATCATTCGATACACTTGAAAACTTTTATGTAACTTTACTTTGGAACTTATTGTCATAACTCTGATTTTAATAATTCGAATGATAACTTTTCAAAACGTCTCATTTAGAGGTCGTTTTCTATACCTTGAATCTATATTATGAAGTAATACCCCCTTAACACTACTGTTCCGCTGCGGTAATTTGGGGGTGTTACATATAGGAATGGGGTTATAGGTTTCATAGTGATTAATGGTGTTTGTTTAGTGGGTCCAGGAATGAAATGGGTATATCATTGCCATAGAATTATTACCCACCAATTTGGTGTCTATGAAATCCACTTTAGTGGGCCCCTCTCTTTTTCACTACAAAATTCAAATATCTATACACTTTTTCATACCACATTTTGTCATCCAAACATAAACAATCGTAATCATACACTTTTTCATATCCATTGTCATGCTACCCCATACCAAATCTGATAGACATTGTGATTCCTAGCAACAAACCAAACGACCTCTAAGGATTTGTTTTGAGGGTTTGGATTGGGTGTAGCTATGATTAAAAGTGTTTGTTTTATATTAATTGGGTTTTCAAAAACCATTGACATGGGTTTTCACAATCCAAGCTAAATGGGTGGGTCTTGTACAAAAGTTGTGGAACCCATTTCCATTCTCTCGCACTTCATTTGAATTTTGTATTTTAATACAATATTTAAATACAATTCCAAATCACTTCTAAGAGTAACGGGTATGGTAACGCAGCCTCCGCGCCATTCCCATGTGGCAAGGGAAATGGTGCCACCACACCATTGAGGCCCGGCGCCATTTGGGAAGTAAGTGTGTTAACGCTCGCCATTTGCTCTTCTTTCTTTTTATTATTATTATTATTATTATTATTATTATTATTGTTATTATTATTATTTTAATTGTGTTGTGCTTTGTGTGTGTTTTTTGTATGAAGTGTGTATTGATTGAAGAAGAAGACAGGCAAGTGGTGGTGGCTGCAAGAATTTTCAGGATTAAGTGGTCTTGGGCTTATCCAAATTTATTACTAACACTTTTGGGTAGAGGGCTTTTGTGGGCTAGCGAAGTTTTTTAGACTATAAATTTTTAAATTTGGTTGAATATATCACAAGATTATATATTTTTTTTTTCTTTTTATTATTGTAATTTGTATTTTTTTTTTTTTTTTTTTTTTTATAAATAAAAATTTAGTTTGTTAAAAAAATAATAATAAAAAAAAAAAAAAAAAAAATGTGGTGGAGCCTAAAAACTGGGAAACGACACACAAATGGCATGTGAAACGAAAGAGGGGTATTTTGGGTGTGTGAATATGAAATTCTTATGTGACGCTCATTTGGCACAATGACATGCACAACAACATGCCACCACACCCCTTATCTGAGGCGAGTTTTTGGTAAACTTCAACACACATATTGTTAAGCGAAACAAGAAATGAACCACACCCCTTATCTGAGGCGAGTTTTGGACCATAACCATCGAAGTAGATCTAACATGTATTCTCATTCTCAACCTAATTGGCTCGAATATTACTAACCAGCCATAAAACAGTTGTAACTTATTTTTTATTTTATTTCTTTGAGCAAAGTTGTAGCTTATTGATAAACTACATATTAAGAAAAGAACACGATACTTGCGTATCTAATCTAAAACAAAATATAAAAAAAGAAGAACAAGTCTCGTTCAAGAATTGATAGAACATCACGTATTTTTGTCTTTATCTATAAAAACTTTTTATACTCCCACTAGACAAAGTTCCATTCAAACATAAAAATCATTTAAGTAATAGCATTCGTCGTTTGAAGATTAAACGATTACTTGCGCATAACAGCGACAATTTATAGTAACATCAATTTAAATGTGTTTGATCGATTTGTTTGGTCAACGGTTTAGATTTGTGATCTGTATGCATATTGTTACGATATTGTTATTCGTATTTTATTGTGTGTTTTTTTGGTATGCATGTGAATTTAGTGTTTGGATTGCATTTTGCGCTTGATTTGACCTTGCATCTGTAACGATTTGCTTGTGTTAGATTTTTGTTACTTGACTTTCTAACTTTGAGCATGTATATTTGATTGCGCATTACATCGTAAGGTCTAGAAGATTTACCGAGCTTCAATAGTTGATTTGCATTTAACTAGTTGCAATAGACTAAAGTTTAAATTACGTTGAGTAAAAATGCACCAACTTTGTAAAGGATGGGGTTGCATTCTTGCTAGGGGTGGCAGTTTGAGACCCATTGGTTGAACATGGGTCTGGATGGGTAAATATCTATTAGTGGATGCGTCTAATTGGGTCTCCGGTAAATATTATAGATGAGTCTAATTGGGTATTTGATAGAAAGTGCAATTATATAACAATTACCTATCAGGCTTAGACGGTTTAGCGGGTCAAAAAAATTTATACCTTTTTTTCCCACTTTCTTCATCTTTTACTAAATTTTTTTTCAACCCGACCAAAACCCATCTAGACCCGGACCCATTTAGACCCATGCTTCTAGAAGACCCATCTAGACCCAAACCCACCCTGAACCGACCCGACACAAATCCATCTAGACATGTGAACCGACCGGACCCATCTATTTTGCCACCTCTAAATATATACCTATTGAGTAGAAACTAGAAAGCATAACCAATTAGTTGCATATACACATTGCATAAGTTGGATTGTTTAGTTGTTGAATCACTAGTGTCAGCATACTTCGTCATGTGCAGTTGTTTTCTTAAAGCGTATACGTAGTTTTTTTAACAAGGCAATGTTTTCTTTTAGTAAATATATTATGAGATGCTGTGAGTTTTTGCTTAATCATTCTTAAATCTCAACAAATCTTTGGCATGAAACTATATAAAAATTTAATATTTTTCAGTCGTTCATGATAAAATTCACAGTATGGAGTAATCACAATTGTAAACTGCATTGCTACTAATTAACTAGTGAAGTACTTACTGTTCATATAACTAACCTATTTTTTGTTCTGCAACTATGACATCAAGCCTTAGGAGTAAGGCTATCAGTTTGGTTACTTCTAATAATTATATCAAACTTCCTGTTGCAGAATCTCACAATTTGATGATTGGACTCCTGAGATATTGTTGAGCCAATTCTCATATCTTTAACTTTTTTCTGCCATCAGTGGTGCTGTTCTATCACACACCTTTGAGTTGGAGTCAAATGTGAAAACCGTCGTCCACAGCAAACCAGCCGTTGTTACATTCCGTGTCCCCACAAAGGCTGCATTACAGGTTGGTATTCTAGAAAATGACAGTACATTGGTATTGCAGGTATTGTATATTTGTACGTGTTTTAGTCTTACGGTATTTTGACTTTTTTTTTTCAGGAGGCATATTCAACCCCACTTTTGCCACTAGAAATCCTATCAGACAAGCCTCGTGAGAGTACTCTTGGTCTCGTAAGTTTTGTATTACTGGTTGAAATAATATAATAAACTTGTTTTAAAAAGGAAAATGATAAAACCCTTATAGATTTTTTTTTTTTTACCTGGGATCCGACTGGACATTGCGAGCCGACTAATCCCAGGGCGACTACCCTTTTGGATAGCCCGGAGTCATCGCAGGTGAACCTCCGTGGCCATATGGGGATTAATTTTCTCCCCAAGGTTGACTTTAACCACTTTGGAGACCAAATCCAAACCACTGGGTTACCCTTACCCCATGTGGTTAACCTTTATAGATTTGTATTGATCTTTTAACTGATAATGCATTGTTGTGTTCTTTTGCATGTATTGTGCTTAATGGATGCCATCCTTTCAGGCTAAGGTATGAGATACTTTTCTGATCAATGTGTTTCTTTTTACGATCTATTTAGTAAATCTGATATAATATATTTGTAGTCGATCTGAAATATGTCTATTGTAATCATCCATATTTATGTTTTTGTTATCTAAATTTGCTGAAGTTGTTGGCTAAGTATGGCTCTTTGGTGTCTGTCATCTCCATTGTGGTTTTGTTTGTGTACCTGGTGGCTACTCCGTCAAAGTCTGGTGCTGCAAAGGGAAGCAAGAAGAAACGTTAATGATTAGTTTTTGTAATGTAATTGTAGAGGCACGTGGACCAACCTTCGTGTTTTGACTTGCCTTTATTGTAAAATGTTTTAATCGGATAGTCTACATTGTAAAAGGCTGTTGGTCTTTTTCGATATCCTGTTTCTAAATCCTTAGCTTTCAGTTGCCCTTTAAATGTCCATTTTTCTACCAGTTTTACTTTACATAGTCAATATAACCTACAAAGTATATCTCGTGGTACGGTACAGTATATCGTTTACTGGTTTTCATATTTTTTTGTCATATTCTTTAGTTGCCGGTTTGGTGTCTTGGTTCCATTTTCCTAGTTTGATTTTAGAAGCATATACAAGGACGTAAAACTAGTAGAAATAACAAAAAAATTGGTTCAATACAATGTCTTAACAAAAACACGAACAATATTTTAAAAAAAAAATTAAATAAAAAATAAAAATAAAAATAACTGCATCATATTGTTAGGACCTAAGCTTCTCCTCTTTATCACACAAACACTCTAGATGATGACACTCACAATCACTTAAGAACAATAAGAAATAGAGTTGTATGGATCATATGGTTATTTCTAGTCAAATGATTATATTCATTAATATGAAAGATAATACAAAGACTAGGGAGGACTTGGACACACACACACTCTTTTTCTTATCTTGAATGAGGCATACTTTACTGTGAAGAGTGTGTGTGGTTTAAATGAAACACAGCCAACCAAATGGACCTTTGGTGGGCTTTAACTTTGGACTTGGAGTGGGCTTATGTTTGCACTATACAAATAACTAGTTTACAAATATAACTAATGCCATAAGCCCACTAAACAAAATACATATTATACATGACAATTTAATTCGAGACTACAAATGACCATCACTTCCTAAATAGCATAAAATTAATGCTAACAATCTCCCCCTAAGGGATGGTCATATCAATGATGCTCCCGTGATTGTTCTTTTGCATTTGATGTCTTGAACTTCGTGTGTCGATGTATAACATTCTTCGATCAATGTTCCTTCATGCACTGTGATCTTCAAAGAGTCGTTTCTTGGTCTTCCTTGCCTTGATCTACATCTTCAGTCCAGCTGCTTCGCCGTTGTAGATGATGATTGTGAATGGACTTTCGTCGGTACCTGCATAAAACAGTTAGCAATAAATCGTCCTTCGGCCATCATGTCGTGAGGCAAGATCTTTTAGATCTCATTAAGACTCATACAACTTGTATCCTTTGAGGTGAACACAAGAGTATTTCATAGGAAGTGTTCCTAAGAGATCTTTTGATGAATCTCATGTCTCTAGACTCAATTATGTGCGTTTTGGTTTTAGTCGTCGGAGGCATGGAGCAGAGTGCCACCTTTTCAATATCAACACATCTCGGAGTGAGAGGTCGATAGATTACGTAGTGTTCTCCGTGAGAAATGAAACAAATATCTTTTAAAAGGTATCTGAGTGGATAGGAGGGGTGTTGCAAATGCGTCACTGGGTCCATGACTTCTTGTCTTCAATACCAGTATCACCTTAGTGAGTACCGATAGCAAATGTATTGACCCGGTTTCTGTCCTAAGTTTTCATGGAGGGCTATTTCTTTTCACCCTTACAAAAACTTTTCTTTTTCATTCTTCAACCCCTTCTTTCTCCTTTCTCATTATACTCCTTTTTTCAATCATACCTAAGGACTTCTAATGCTAAGCTAATGGAATAGTCCTTGGGTAGATCCCTCCGGTTCTGGCGGATCATTGGACATAACCTAACCATAATCACCTTATTACTCCATGATTATCCTAGATTATTTGTCACATGCCATTAAACCTTTTGAAAATCTCTCAACGTGTTTATGAGAAAACACATTTTGTTAACACATCGAGAGTTTTGCATTTATGAAACACTCCCCCTTCACATGTGCTCATGCATTTTTGTAATAAATTGCACATGTTGGGTAGAGTTCGCACATTTGGAATGATCGACTTTCAATGAACATGACCTTCGCGAGACACGCTTACATCACTAGTTAGACTAGCTTGAAGTTATTACCCGTCCTGGTCATATTCAAAGATCATCTCTCGAATTGGTACATTCTACTCAGACAAGTCCTTTGCGAGACACGCTTACATCACTGGTAAACCAGCTTGAAATTATTACCCGTCCAGGACAAGTCTTTTCGAGAACGGACATTTAGTTTCGTCAATTCGAGGGTTCATGCTAAGTCTTTTTGAAGAACTCGTTTTGAGATTCAAACGATAAAACTTCTTTTAGACCACATTTTAATCACGTCCTCTCCCCCATATTATAATAAACACCTAATCTCCCCCTCAAAAATAGCATGAAGTGGTATTTTTGAAAACAGTTGATTAAAATGAAACTTTTAGTGGAGAGACGGACTGATTTTAGCATGAAAAAATGGAACATTTTTCTTTTTATACTCCCCCTTAATCAGAGCAAATGGTTAAACTTTTGAGTTTAAAAGCATTTAGAGGTCTTAGAGGGAGTTTTTGTGAGCACAAAATTTAAAAAAAGACTTTGAAAAATCTTTTTGAAACAATTTTGATTAAGTGCTCACGGGTTTTAGCTTTTCGCCATTAACATTGCGAGTTCTGATCGGAAATAATCAGAAGTCATTCAATGTAGCGCGGGTTTCGTACTTAAATGCACGAAAGCCGAAATGAAGAAAAATTTGAGAAACGACATGTTTTAGAAAAACATAAAAAATAACTCTCGCTCAAGCATCTGTAAATACCCGTATCATTGTTGAATGACATTTCTAAGTACGTACAGAATATTGATTAGACGAGAGACATGTCGTGAGAAGAATATTTTTGGTTTTTGATGTTTTATATTTTTTATGGCTTTTTCAAATTTTCTATTTTTATATTTTTGTTTTTGAAAAGGTATATATATATTTACCAAAAATATATACATAACTATTTACAAACATATTTACACATATATATTTACATGCGAAGCTTTATGAAGTAAATCAATAAGATTCGAGAAGACTTTCTAACTCTTCGGGAGTTAGGCTTCGCATTCCAATTCGACGAACTAAGTTTTCAAACCGCTCTTTTGGGAGGGCCTTAGTAAATAGATCGGCGAGCTGGTATTCTGTCTTCACGAAAAACAATTCAACAGTACCCTCTTCAACGTGCTCTTTTATGAAGTGGTAGCGGACTCTAATATGCTTGGTCTTCGAGTGTTGCACTGGGTTGCACGAGATGGCTATGGCACTTTTTGAATCGCAATACAAAGGAATGCGGTTGAAAGAGAAACCATAATCTGTGAGTTGTGTTCTCATCCAAAGAACTTGAGCACAACACGCAGATAGAGACACATACTCGGCCTCTGCAGTTGATAAAGCAGTGCAATCTTGTTTCCTTGACGACCAGCCTACTAGCTTTTCTCCCAGAAATTGTGCTCCGCCTGATGTACTTTTCGCTGTAACTTGGCATCCAGCATGATCGGCATCTGAAAAGGCAATTAGTGTAAACTCCGAATCCTTCGGATACCAAAGACCCATGTTAATGGTTCTTCGTAGGTATCTAAAGATCCGTTTAATCTCTTGGAGGTGAAGTTCGGTAGGCCTTGCCTGAAACCGTGCAAGTAAGCAAACAGCAAAATGAATATCTGGTCGGCTTGCAGTTAGGTACATGAGAGAACCAATCATGCTCCGATATTTCTTCGGATCCATGGGTTTCCCATATAGGTCAGCGCCAATTTTTGGTGAAGTGACCATAGGAGTACCAACAGAGTCACAATTGTCCATTCCATGTTTTTTCAAAATCTCAATTGTGTATTTAGCTTGATTAAGAAAAATTCCACGTGGGATTGATGAATTTGTAAGCCTAAAAAGAATTTTAATTCACCCATCATGGACATTTCGAATTTGCTTTTCATGAGATTTTCAAAATGTTTTGAATGTTGCGGATTAGTGGACCAAAATATTATGTCGTCCACATAAATCTGAACAATCAAAATATCATTTTTGTATTTTCTTGTAAACAAGGTTGGATCAATCGTTCCTTTGGTGAAATTATTTGACAACAAGAAAGATGATAACTCGTCATACCACGCCCGTGGGGCTTGTTTCAAACCATAGATTGCCTTCTTTAGCCTGTAGACGTATTCCGGATGATCTTTATCAACGAAACCGTCTGGTTGACTCACATACACTTCTTCTTTCAGAGTTCCATTCAAGAACGTCGTCTTGATGTCCATCTGATAAACCGTGATGTTCTTGTGAGCGGCATAAGCTAAGAAAATCCTGACTGCTTCAAGCCTTGCAACCGGTGCGAATGACTCTTCAAAATCTATTCCTTCTTCTTGTCTGAATCCCTTTGCCACCAGACGAGCCTTGTTGCGAATCACAGTCATTTCTTCATCCTTTTTATTTTTCCATAACCACTTAAGATCAATGACTAGTTTGTCAATTGGTCTTGGAACTAAATCCCAGGTGTCATGGATTTGAAATTGAAGAAGTTCTTCCTGCATCGCTTCAATCCAGGCATTATCTGCCATTGCTTCCCGAATGTTCTTAGGTTCTATGAGACTGACTGAGCAGACATAGATGCACATGTCGCAATCGGTATGAAGTTGTTTTCTCGTCTGAATAGGTCTTGAGGGTTCACCAATAACCTGTTCAATCGGATGGTCTTTTGTCCACTGTAATGTTGAAGGATACCTTGGACTGAATAACTGCGTGTTAGTCGGTTCATGTAATCTGGAAGATGATTCACCAGATTCCGTTCCAAACGGGTTTTCAAAGACTTCTTCGTCTAACACAGCATTGTTTTGTTCTTGCTCATCAATTCTTGGTAGAACAATTTCAATGAATGGAGTTTTAGGAGTAAATGAAGATGATGTTGATGGTGAGGGAGGTGGTGCGCCAGCTTCGAATGTTGTGGATGCATCTGGATTTGGTGGAGGTGGTGGTGGGTGTTGATGTTGAGTGGATGCAGCGGAATGTTGGTTAGATGCATTTTTCGAAGCGCCACCATAGTATTCATCGTACATGAACTCGAAGAAATTATCCAGTTCTTGAGTTGTGGGTTGTTCGACATGAATTGATTGAGCTCCTTGAGGTGCGAGTCCCGAACTGATATGTCCGGAAGTCATTCGGTTAAGCGCGGGTTCTAGAGCGAGTCTCTCAGAAGCCATTAAACCTTTTGATACCACTTGTTAGGACCTAAGCTTCTCCTCTTTATCACACAAACACTCTAGATGATGACACTCACAATCACTTAAGAACAATAAGAAATAGAGTTGTATGGATCATATGGTTATTTCTAGTCAAATGATTATATTCATTAATATGAAAGATAATACAAAGACTAGGGAGGACTTGGATACACACACACACACTCTTTTTCTTATCTTGAATGAGGCATATCATACTGTGAAGAGTGTGTGTGGTTTAAATGAAACACAGCCAACCAAATGGACCTTTGGTGGGCTTTAACTTTGGACTTGGAGTGAGCTTATGTTTGCACTATACAAATAACTAGTTTACAAATATAACTAATGCCATAAGCCCACTAAACAAAATACATATTATACATGACAATTTAATTCGAGACTACAAATGACCATCACTTCCTAAATAGCATAAAATTAATGCTAACACATATGAATAAGAAAAAAAAAACATCACAACCACCAAAGTAAGGAAGTTGTAAAAGACAGAAATGAAACTAGCTATATGCTATATCACAAGTTTACTTGAACCATTGACCAGAAAGCGTTACAGAACTTACAATAATAATAATACCATCAGACTTTTGTCAAGGGAAGAGATCTAGCTTGAAAAACGTAATGAAAATTACACATGTTAATAAAACACCAGTTTGGCGCCTAAGAAAGAACATTATATTATAATGACGGAAGCCAACTATGAAAATATGAAATTATAACTGTAGACAGGGGCGGAGATAAAGGGGGGTCCGGGGGGTCACGTGACCCCCCGGCGAAAAAAATTGTAGTGTAAATTTTTGAAAATTTTCGGCTATTTTTGTAATTTGCCCCCCCCCCCCCCCCAACGGACCAATTTTTAGTGTAGTTTCTAAAAATTATCATATTTTTCCCCCTCGATAATAAAGTTCTGGCTCCGCCCCTGACTGTAGAACATGGATGACTTAAAACAGTGAAAAATAAAAATTAAAAGATAATACATGAGTAAAAGCGAGAACAACCAGTTGAAGAAGAGTTGTTGGTAATTCACAAGCAATAACACAATATTTCTAATATAAACACAATGATCTTTTATTTATGAAATTGCATATATGATTTACAAGTTTCTGTTTGTTCGGTTTGGCCCTATTTATACACAATGGACCGACACAATCTAATAGACATACCGTTTCATTATAACGGTTATGACTTTCTAACTTTGACACTTATACATAATATACCCTAAACTTTACAATATACACATATTTAGTTTAACTTCAACAAGAGTAACCACATGGATAATCAACTGTTTGGTTATGCTCAAACCAAATATGGGATCATGCAGCCTGTGAGTCCTTGACAGCCTTGACACTATAGACAGTTTGAACCGCAGTAAGAACAGTTTGAACCAGAGTAAGAACAAACAGGAAGATACCAGCAATTAGAGCAATGATACTCCATGGATTACTGAAATACTTACGCCTCAACTCGGCAATAAGATTGGGCCAATAAGCATTGCAGTACTCATCCATTTTCTTCCATTCATCTTGGTAATAGAAATCTGTAGAATAAGTCTCTTTGCATATGTTGTTTATAAGATCCGCTGCTTCCTCATTGGAACCTATATAGTTGGCAAGGACTTGTGATCTAACCAACTTTGCAACATCTTCAGGAGTATCTATTAAGTAATCCATCGCACTCATATATGATGTGACACAAGGCTGAATTTCAGAGGACTGCTCATATCACTACAACATTGACCACTTTTTGCGGGACATATTTAACCTTTCTGCGGGGACATGTCCCCGCATAAACACTTTCCGCGGGGACAAGTCACCGCCCAAACGTCACCGCGGCAAGCTCGTCGCTAATACATTACGCGGTGACGTTATATCACTTTCTGCGGGGACGTGTGGGTCCCAGCTCTTTTTTAGCCGGTCAAAGATTGTCCGACGTGGCAATACCTTTCTGCGGGGACATGTCCCCACAGAAAACTAAAAAATTAAGTAAAAATTAATTAATTCCGTAATTATAATTGGTTTTCTGCGGTGACTTGTCCCCGCAGAAACTCTTTTATATATTTTCGAAATTCTTTTCTGCGGGGACAAGTCCCCGCAAAAAAGGTTTTTATATAAGTGTTTTATTACTTTTTGCGGGGACATGTCCCCGCAAAAAGTGCCTGACCCATTTTGCAGCAAATTGCTGCAAAATGGGTTATTCCAGGTTTTTGCCGCAAATATGTGCAGCAAAAACCTACCAAATGCAGGTTTGTATGCTAAAACCTGCTGTTCCCATTTCACAAATTTCGCCAACAACACGATATTAAAACCAAATTCGCTAAACATATATACAACAACAATTTCAAACAAAATTCACCAAAAATAATATTAATCCAACTGCCCTAAACAATCCAAATTCGCTAAACATAATCATATGAATCCTAATTCGCCAAAAACGGTTCAAAAACCGTGATCCACACAAAATGTCCAACAACATATGAATCCTAATTCGCCAAAAACGGTTCAAAAACCGTGATCCACACAAAATGTCCAACAACCCAAAAAATAAGCTAGCGAGGAACAGTTTAGTGGGAATCCTAAGACATAATAATCAATCTAAATCTACACAATATGTCCAACAGCCCAAAACAAGCATAAAGTGACCCATCCGACCCATACATGCCTAATCCCCATTCTCCCCACCATCCCCATTACCCCCACTACCCCCAGCTCCCCCACTACCCTCCCCTGCAGGTCTAGACTCACCCGGCATCGGAGTCTGGGATCCTGATGTCCCCGCCAATCCTGCTAGCTCCTGAGGAAAGCCCGGCTGACGCCTCGCCCAACTCAGAATCATCTCCAGCGTGTCCCCTTGCCGCGCCACGGTCTCGCGCAGTGTGGACGAGGAGGCTTCCTGACGAGCTCGTGAGGCACTCAGAGTCGGCCTGTGACCACCTCCTGATAAAACTGGACCAACGCCAGGAATATGTCCCCTCTGTTTGCCACCAAGAACCTGGCTCAAGATCTCTGTATCTGTCATGCGCGTCCCGGAGGAGGTGCTCTCTGACCGAAGCTGGACCATCTGATTCTGTTTAGTTACAAAAAAACAAGAAAAGTAATATATAAGTCGTGATTTATTATATTGCATTAATGTTGGTGAGTTTTTGGAAATAAATTATACTTACGTAGCTGGATTCGGCGGCCTCAGACTCCCAGGTGCCATCTCTGGTATGAGTGTGTCTATACATGTCTATATAGTCTGGAGTATTCTCAGAGTCGGGGTCAGGGGAGCTCAATTGTTTATAAATAAAATCAACCAATACTCACCCAACACTATATATATAAATAAAATTATTAAAAAGTGTCTTACAAAGTTATCTGCTATGACTGCCAAAGAATGAGATCCATGAAGTGTCGTAGTCTTCATTTTCTTCCTATTTTCGCTGTTGATCTTCCCGATCTTTAACTTATCCGGGTCGATCCAATGCTGAATCTGCTTATTATAAATAATAATAATAATAATAATAATAATAATAATAATAATATAATAATAATAATAATAATAATAATAATAATAATAATAATAATAATAATAATAATAATAATAACAACAACAAAGTATGTGTCGATCCAGAAATTTACCTGCTTCTCCCATTGATCTGCCGCCATGTTCTCGGACGGTTTGCCCTGATATCGTCAAGTTTATCGAGCCCACCTTGGTCTGTAAAATGTTTCTTCTTGTGCTTGAATTTTTGGTCATTGTATACCTTTCTCAAGTAAGCTTCGATACTTTTAACAATATTCTCTCCATCTGGACCAGCAAGGTGGGGGCGAGATCAAAGTAATGCTGCAATAAAATATAATTAAAATAAATATACAAATTTAAATAAAGAGACAAATTTAAATAAATAAACACAATTAAAATAAATAAACACAATAATTAAAAAAATAAAAGATAAAAAAAAAAACTTACATTGAGCTGAGAATCCACGTGTGCCTTCGAGGCCTCTGAAACATCATCCCACGTATCGTGATACAGTGGAACGGTGTCCCGTATCAAGGTCCCGACAAAGCTCGAGTACCACGCAGCGTGATTGCCCACATGCTCCCAGAAGCCTTTAGCATTCTTTCTAAATCTGATAGAGACTGGGCGGCCAGTGTCATTCCGCATGGCGATTAATGCTGTGTTCTTGGAGGGACCACGAACCACCTTCCCTTCTTTCCCGATTTTTGACCCAGGCTTCGTCGGCTTAGGCCTGGGAGCTCTCGAGCTAGAGCCTGCAAGTAATCAAATTAAAGTGATGGTGACATAAAATAACAAGTTATCAATTTCAAATAATGATCAAGTTTAATTAAAATAAAGGAGAAATTCTTACGCTCGCAATTTGTGCCTATCCTCCTCGCCGGACCCCGGGGTGGCTCGTGACCCCCATCACCACCATGGCTTGTCGCTATAACATCCACCATCTATACTAGAACATAGAAATTAGTGAAGAAACACATATACGCATATATATACACACATTCAAATAAATAACAATATAAACCAAAAAAGATAATAACAAATAATCAAATAAATAAATAAATAAACACATTTAACAACTCGATAACAATTTCATTAAAATAAGTGTCGTTTAACAAATTACAATTTGAGATCAATCTCCTACATCACTAAGATAAAAATCAACATTATTAGTGCCAGCTTCATCTTCACCATCGACGTGGTCTTCATGATCAGATGCTAAATCATGAGGAATGTGGTCATCATAATCAATATCATCGTCGTCGTCGACATCAGTGATAATTGGTGCTGGTGGTGCCTCAACTTCCGCTGGCTGGACATCTATATCTATGGTGCTATAATTCAAGTTTTCCAACTCAGCAGAGAGTGTGACATGTGATGAGTTGTTGTCATGTACAACATCTTGATTGTCTTCTACCACGATTATATCCGGGTTCCAAATCTTTCGATGATAAGAATCTTGGACGGCCTTCAAACTACCACGTTTACCCGGGAAATCAAGGTAAAAGACTTGTGTTGCTTGTGTTGCAAGAATGTATGGTTCATTTTGAAACGATACACGGTCTGTCATAATTTGTGTAATGTTATTTCTATATGTACAACGTTTTATGCGACCCTCGTTATTAGTGTCGAACCATTTGACTTTGAACAGCACAACCTTGAACGGAACATACAAAAACTCGAGAATTTCTTCAAGCTGGCCATAATACATTCCTCCGCTAGGATTAGGAGTTGAAATTCCGCTGTTTTGAGTTGAACGACATAAATCACGGTCGTGTACGATAAACTTCACACCGTTGACTACGCAAGAGTCGACTGAGACTGCAGTCCATGCTGGTCCACAAGCCAAAGCGAATAACTCGGAAGTAACCTTGCCCACTCCACCCAGACAAACTACTTCGAGCGGGAAAGTCATTGATAGTCCATAAAAGCGCTGCTCTCATACAGAATTCAGTGCCAGTGGCAGCATCCCTAGTCATGACTCCATCTTTCCATAGAATCTTTAGGTCTTCAATCAAAGGCCTCAAGTAAATATCTATGTCCTTCCCAGGTGATTTAGGGCCCGGAATTAACAACGTCAACATAAGAGAAGTCTCTCTCATACATATCCAGGGAGGCGTATTGTACGTTGTTAATATGACCGGCCACATGCTGTAAGACTGACTAAGGTTTCCGTACGGATTGAAACCATCAGCAGCCAACCCTAATCGGACGTTTCTTTTTTCATAGGAAAATTCTTTAGAATACTTCACGTCAAATTTCTTCCATAATTGACCATCAACCGGGTGTTGCATCTTACCGTCCTCCGTAGACTGCCCAGAAGCATGCCAAGTCATATGTTTTGCAGTGTGGGTCGACTTGTACAAACGCTGTAGTCTAGGAATGATAGGAAAATAACGCAACACCTTGTTAGGAACTTTCTTCCCCAGTGTGTTCTTGTCTTTCCATCTACTAGCATCGCAGATGGGACAATTATGCAAATCTTCGTTACCCGCCCCCCGATATAAAAAGCAGTCATTTACACAAGCATGTATGGATTCGTATCCTAACCCGATCGTTTTATATGTTTTCTTTATGTCATAGTATGACAATGGGATTTTGTATCCTAGAGCGGGTGGGAAACATTCTTTGAGAAATTTTAGGGTTTCGTTAAATGTGGTGTCACTCATTTTACCTTTGACCTTGATGTTTGTAAACTTTGCCATAAAGTCCAATGAAGACATCCAATTACAGCCCGGGTATAGTGGCTCGTTGGCAGTGGCGAGTAACTCTTCAAACTCGTTACGTTGAGGAGTTGGCTCGTTTGTCTCGCCAATATTTCCTTCAGTTGTCTCATTTTGATCGTTATTCGGACAAATATCATGAAGGAACTCGGCCATATCACTCCCATGTTGATTCGTGGTGGGTACTACTGTCTGCTCATCCGGTTCACCGTGATTAAACCATTTTGTATAACTTTGGTCCCAACCGTATGACATTATGTGATTAAACAACTCTTCGTATTTTACCCAACCAATGTTATGACAATATTTACATGGACATTTAACATTCCCATCAATATTCACAAAAGACTTGCAATACTCGCAAAAAGCTCTAAGACCTTTTAGAAATTCGAGGCTAGAACGAGGTTTAGAGACCCAACTCTTATCAATTGGCATAACTGCGTTTTAATGATGCAATAAATAATTATTTAGAATTAAGCATGTTCAAAAAAATCTACACATAAATACATAAAGGTGGAATCACGAGTTGTGCGTTTTGTTCACCTAATCCAACTATGGAAGGCAATCCTAACCCACTCTTTGAATGTTTCGTCTCATACATGAATGCGTATAACTGAATTTACTATTTGAGAAAATTTCGGCAGCATTTCCCCTCAACTCCCCAAATATGTGCATTAAAGACATATTCGTAGGAGTAAAGGGGAAACACTGTCGAAATTTTCACAAATAGTAAATCAATTATACGCATTCATATCCTAAATGAGACAAAACATTCAAAAAGCAGTCCCAAACAGGGGACTTTCCGAAATTAATTTCTAATAAATTAATTTCGGACGGGTTTTCTATGGGATGATTAACTTCGGACGGGGACTTTCCGAAATTAATCACTAAATTCCTAAAATCATTTATAATAGTCTAACACAATTAGATAAAAAAATTATAAGCACATAACATATTCGTACATTCATTTTCATATATTCACAAACGCATACCAAATACATTATCAAAGGTATACCAAATACATTCATTTTCATATATTCACCAACTTGGTACTTTTTAAACGTATACCAAATACATTCATTTTCATATACCAAATACCTCAAAATACATTCATTTACATAAACATAAACAAAAAATTGTCGTTTTGTATGGGACATTATTAACCAGTGTACGAAACTAACTAGTTTACTACGCAAAGTACAGCTTCAACTAAAAGATATCGTCTACTTGTCTGCTTCACGAGATGCATCCTAAATTTCATAAGTTAATAATAATCAAAGGATTCCCATTTGTCTGAAATGGAAAAAATTCCCACAGCAAACTAAGACACTAATCCAGCTGAAACCATCAACACTATTTTGGACCCGTTGATTACAGCGACTCATAGTATAACCTAAGACAATGTTTTTAACTGGTATACCTCAAAATATCATAAACATCACTTAACAATAATCAAAGGATTCCCACATAACATCACTTAACAAACACAGCACGCAAACAAAAAAAAAACGTACTGAATATGGTTGCTCTCGGCTGGTCTTGACAGTAGGCTGCTCTCGACTGTGGTCTCGGTCTCAGACAGCAAGTCAGCTAAAAAAATTACATAAACATAAACTAATGACTATAAACTTTTGGCGGCGACATGTCCCCGGTACAAAAAAAAAATTAAACATAAACCTGGTCTCGGCTTCTTGGTTCTCGGCTTCGGGTCTCGGCCTTACGTACTCCTCTTCCGTTCTCAGCAGCAAGTATACCTCAAAAAATTAACATAAAAAAAAAAATAAAAAAAAAAATAAAATAAAAAAAGAACAAATCAAGAAATTAACAAAAATTAACAAATGACAAAAAATTAAAAACAAATAACAAATTAAAAAGATAACGAAAATTAAAAAAATAAAAAAAGCTAAAATTACTCACCAAAAGAATTAAACGGGAAGAAATTAAACGAAAATGAGAGGAGGAGAAAAGAATTAAACGGGAGAGGAGGGGGAGGAAAGAATTAAACGGGAGAGGGGGAGGAAAGATGTGCACAGTGGTGCGAGTGTGGGTGGTGGTGGAGATGGTGGTGTTGTGGTGGTGGTGGTGGAGATGGTGGTGTTGTGGTGGTGCTGTGGTGGTGGAGATCGTGGTGTTGTGTTGTGGAAGCAGATCTAGCAGAGAAGCAGATGAGTGTTTTTTTTTTTTTTCTAAGTGTTTGATCTGTGATAACTAATATGGGCAAGTTTTAGGAATTACTTTCTGCGGGGACATGTCCCCGCAGAATATAAATGCATATTTTAATCACACTTTTTTGCGGGGACAAGTCCCCGCTGAAAGTAAAAAAAATTCGCCAAACCCTTTGGCGGGATAAAGTAAATGCTACGAGGGAAATTTTTTTTTTTTTGGGAAATCTTTCTGCGGGGACATGTCCCCACTGAAAGTATTTTGTAAATTATTTTTAATTAATTTAAAACTTTTAAAATGAATATTAATTCTTTTAAATTTAACTAAAAATTTTCAAAATGATATTTTATTAATTTAAAACTTTTTAAAATTATTTACATCACTTTTACCTAATACACGAGTTGTTTAACGAACGATCCGAGATATTATGGTTATACACGAGATGTTTAACGAACGAGCCGAGATGTTAACGAACGAGCCGAGATGTTATGGTTACACACGAGATGTTTAACGAACGAGCCGAGATGTTATGGTTACACACGAGATGTTTAACGAACGGGCCGAGATGTTATGGTTATACACGAGATGTTTAACGAATGATCCGAGATGTTATGGTTACACACGAGATGTTTAACGAACGGGCCAAGATGTTATGGTTAGACACGAGATGTTTAACGAACGAGCCGAGATGTTATGGTTACACACGAGATGTTTAACGAACGAGCCGAGATGTTATGGTTACACACGAGATGTTTAACGAACGAGCCGAGATGTTATGGTTACACACGAGATGTTTAACGAACGAGCCGAGATGTTATGGTTACACACAAGATGTTTAACGAACAGGCCGAGATGTTAACGAACGAGCCGAGATGTTATGGTTACACACAAGATGTTTAACGAACGAGCCGATATGTTATGGTTAGACACGAGATGTTTAACGAACGAGCCGAGATGTTATGGTTACACACGAGATGTTTAACGAACGAGCTGAGATGTTATGGTTACACACGAGTTGTTTAACGAACTAGCCGAGATGTTATGGTTACACACGAGATGTTTAACGAACGAGCCGAGATGTTATGGTTACACACGAGATGTTTAACGAACGAGCCGAGATGTTATGGTTACACACGAGATGTTTAACGAACGAGCCGAGATGTTATGGTTATACACGAGATGTTTAACGAACGAGCCAAGATGTTAACGAACGAGCCGAGATGTTATGGTTACACACAAGATGTTTAACGAACGAGCCGATATGTTATGGTTAGACACGAGATGTTTAACGAACGAGCCGAGATGTTATGGTTACACACGAGATGTTTAACGAACGAGCCGAGATGTTATGGTTACACACGAGATGTTTAACGAACGAGCCGAGATGTTATGGTTACACACGAGATGTTTAACGAACGAGCTGAGATGTTATGGTTACACACGAGTTGTTTAACGAACTAGCCGAGATGTTATGGTTACACACGAGATGTTTAACGAACGAGCCGAGATGTTCTGGTTAGACACGAGATGTTTAAC
Organism: Artemisia tridentata subsp. tridentata; assembly: GCA_021014915.2. Classification (NCBI taxonomy): domain Eukaryota; kingdom Viridiplantae; phylum Streptophyta; class Magnoliopsida; order Asterales; family Asteraceae; genus Artemisia; species Artemisia tridentata. The sequence goes on from CP139508.1 coordinate 506,663,635, forward strand.
GAACGAGCCGAGATGTTATGGTTACACACGAGATGTTTAACGAACGAGCCGAGATGTTATGGTTACACACGAGATGTTTAACGAACGAGCCGAGATGTTATGGTTACACACGAGATGTTTAACGAACGAGCCGAGATGTTATGGTTACACACGAGATGTTTAACGAACGGGCCGAGATGTTATGGTTATACACGAGATGTTTAACGAACGAGCCGAGATGTTATGGTTACACACGAGATGTTTAACGAACGGGCCGAGATGTTATGGTTAGACACGAGATGTTTAACGAACGAGCCGAGATGTTATGGTTACACACGAGATGTTTAACGAACGAGCCGAGATGTTATGGTTACACACGAGATGTTTAACGAACGAGCCAAGATGTTATGGTTACACACGAGATGTTTAACGAACGGGCCGAGATGTTATGGTTATACACGAGATGTTTAACGAACGAGCCGAGATGTTATGGTTACACACGAGATGTTTAACGAACGGGCCGAGATGTTATGGTTATACACGAGATGTTTAACGAACGAGCCGAGATGTTATGGTTACACACGAGATGTTTAACGAACGAGCCGAGATGTTAACGAACGAGCCGAGATGTTTAACTTTCCCACCAAAACTTTCCCACCAAAACTTTCCCACCAAAATGCTGGCGCCAAAAATTTCCCACCAAGACCTGCTCTTATATACTAACATTTTATCCACACAACTTCGCAACCTCTTATACTTAAAACCACTTAACCTCACAACCACAAACACACACTGTTATCATGGTAAAGATGGCGGAATTTGAAGCTTTTGCTTGTCCTTGTAAACGAGGAGACGTAATTCTGCGAGAATCGCATAAACCTTACTCCCTTGGTAAACAATACTATGCGTGTCCTTTATCAAAGGTGAACAATTACATACTTTTTTGTGTGTTATATAAATAATTTGGTTAGTTGTTAAAAATAATAGTTTTTACTCTTTAACAGGGTGGGACAAAGGAGTATGGATGCGATTTTTTTTTATGGAAGGAGGAACGACTAGCCAAAATGACCGGTTTTCTTGGAGCTTTAACGCCTCCAACTCATTCCGCAAGATCATCCATAACTCTAACTCGTTACACTGCAGGACCTTCAACATCGAGTCCTGGAAATACAGAGTGCTCAAACTGCATCAAACTGAATCACCAGATAATGGTACTCAATAAAATGCTAGAAGTGTATATGCATCCAGACAAACACACAACTGATTCAGCTGCCTTATTTCATGACCTTTATAATGACATGCTAGGTGATATGGGAAATCTTCGTATGTAGGTTGTTGTTGTTGCTGTTATTGTTGTTGTTGTTGCTGTTATTGTCGTTGTTGTTGTTTGTTGTGTTATTGTTGTTGTTTAATAAAATGTTGTTGTTGTTGTGAAAACTGATGTCGAACGTGCTTTATATTTTTAATTCGTACGCTTTAAAATGTTCCAATGATGTTGTTGTTGCTGTGAAAACTTAAGTATCCATCAAGATTCAACCATAAGGGGCCGTTTGGTTTATGTTGTCCAAACAGGGCCGTTTGGTTTATGTTGTTTTGTTAACAGCAGCCCACAAGGGCCGTTTGGTTTATGCTGTCTAAAGAGGGGTGTTTGGGATTGCTTATTTCCTACACCAAAAGGGTGTTTGGGTTTATGACCTTATTTGAAGAAACAATATCACAATTAACAAACACGAAGGCAAACATTTTATTTAAAACACGCAAGAGTTCTCAAACGAAAAACTCGACAACCAAACGAAACAACTCAAACTAAACAACTCGACAACCAAACGAAACAACTCAAACTAAACAACTCGACAACCAAACGAAACAACCCGTTTATTTTTTTTTTGCGGCTACTTCCCGCTTTGCTGGAACTCGCACCATCTTTTCCCTTCCTTGCTCTCATTTCCTTGATACGTTGAGCTTCAGCAGCACGTTGAGCTTCAGCAGCACGTTGAGCTTCAGCAGCATCTAGCTCTTCCAAATACTCTCTATAGTACGGCTTTCTCCTCAACCATTCCAGAATCTTGTCTCTTTGCCACGGTGCACAGTTCTCATAAGAACCATATTCATCAAAAATTTCCCAGCCCCAATGAAGTATAATTTCATTATACAGGAGCTCGTGTGATAAAGCCTTTGACCATTCCTGTTCCGGCGTTAAACCATCCATTGTTATGTGTGTTTTTTTGTGATAATTTACGTGTTTTGTGATAAATTCATTATACGATATATATAAGTAAAAAATTGGCGGGGTAAAAGAAAATTTTGGCAGGAATACTTTCGGCGGGGACATGTCCCCGCCAAAAGACATTAATTTTCGCGGTAATTAACTTATCTTTTTGGAGCCAAAATGTTTAACGTTTTCAGCGGGGATATGTCCCCGCGAAAAATTAAAAATATACATCATTGTTTTCTGCGGGGACATGTCCCCGCCGAAAGTAGAGCGGGAAAAAAAAGCGGGAAGAATTAAGCGCTCTAATTTTGGTCAAACTTTGGCCAATATGTAAAAGACTTTCTGCGGGGACATGTCCCCGCGGAAAAGTGGCGTTGAAAATTTTATAACTGGTCAGCGAGACTTTGCGCCAGCTCAGCAATTTTTTGTCGTTTAGCGACTTTTCGCGGGGACAGAAGCGTCCCCGCAAAAAAGCTGGTCGCCCGTTCTCCTTTTTGTTGTAGTGTATATAATGAGGTTCCTTAAAATCAACTCTGAGTGATCACTAAGAAGTAGTATTGGCATTTTAAGTGTAGGTTTACTCCATGACCAAGGGAAGCATAGGAACCTTGAATACTTCAGTTCCATGGCCATTGGCCACTTTGCATCAAGTTTCTTACTAAACCTGACTCCCGACCTGTCTAATTCGACAGCAGACTGGGCTTTTACCATTGCATATCCTGGTGATGAATCACAATCTGGATTCTGGTAAACTTTTTGGATAAAGCCAAGGATATGATCATGGGTTGAAGAAACATTGGAATTGTCCATTGCTAACTCTTGTCTAAATATGGGGCATAATTCTGCAAGTATGAAGATAGTTTGAGACAGAGTACAGGTTTCGGGATAATGTTTCGAAAAAGTACACTCAAATATGTCTTGAAGAACAAAAAATGGAATTTGGTTTTCTATTAGAACCATGTCAAGGAGTATATTTCTGTAAAGTAACTTGATTGGTCCTAATGAAGAATATCTTATGTCTGCTGCGTGTAGGAAAGTGAGTATGAAACAGGCATCCGTTACCATCATTTTGACAAGTTCAGAATCAGGGTATGTCTGCATCGCGAAATAACATGCCTTAATTTGGTCAACTGAATCACTTACCTTGGTCACACATTCTTTTAATATTTGCTCAGGCGTGGAATCTAAAGGACGCAATATATTATGGAATAGATTATGAATATAAGCGGCTTTCTGCACTTCAAATCCTTTCAAATGTTCATCTTCGTGGTGAAGAGGTCCAATAGAGACCACTCGGGGGGTAAAAGAATGTGGGCTGAGATCTCGATAGGAGCTAGGAACCATGAAAATCGATGCTGGACGTTGTTCTCTAGGATTTGGTACTTCTTCATCGTATTTATGAAGAACTCGGGGGTAAATGTACATCACCTTCTGCCATTCGAAATGTTAAAATAAATAATTAACTTTGGCGCTGTCGTTGTTAAATATACAGTACTATGGAATCTAGATAGAAGGGAAATAATTTAGAAAGAAAGCGAATGTATGGGAAGAATAGGAACGAGATCGGTAGTATTGTCTAGCAAAGGAGGGAAGAGTTTCATAAGGGGATGGAAGTAGTACGGAGTGGCGAAGATTGATGAGGAATACCCGTGTTAATAGAGGAACCAGCATTAATTAAGACAAAAGTAATAAAAAAAAAATTGTGAGTATCAGTAGCGGGTCTATTCAATCTTTGACATTTCATTCATATACTTTGTTATCGCTTGTTAACATAAAATGTATCCAATCTCTGAGTGATTTTATGTATAAAACAAAAATATGAAAGTTACAATTTGGAGCTCTACCAAACATTAGTAACACGAGAGATACGGCTGCACGGGCTAGTAACACTCTGAAAAGTTTTCTGTACACTTTATGGATGAAAATTAGATGTGGCGCGTGCTACGCCCGCTACTGGGTCTACCCCTGAATACTATAAGTATAATATGTCCATAAGTAAATACTCATTCACTCATAACAAGTTTCAACAAGTCATTTGGGTCCCACCAACCCCCCAAATTTTCTTCCTCACTCATAACAAGTTTCATAAAAAGTGGTTTGTCTTTTTCTTCCTCACTTCACCGGAGAGAAGCAAAATGGCGAGACTTTGTGGTGTGGTGACGAGCGGACAGCAAGTGGTGGGAAGCTGCCACATAGGAAACGGCGAGCTACTTCGCCACCATACCCCTTGCTCTAACAACCATAACTTTTACAATCATACACATATTTCCAAAAAATGAATTTAACTTTTAACTTATTATTCACTTCAAATTTATATGTCAAAGACAACCGATAATATGGAGACATGTTTCATATATTTGTGTAACTCGTTTAATCTTACAATTCTTAGCTTAAAAACTTATATATGTTAAAATTCTTCTTCTTGCAACTTTGATGTTCAAGTAAATAATTAACATATTTTTTTCGAAAAAAACCGAGCACATATTTTGACAGTAAGTTGTAGAGAAAATGTAGCAATCTTCTATTGTTAAGAGTCTTAAACTCTTGTATCAATTCTTTTCGTTTTCAGCATTTCACATATCAATCCTAACCATATATCTCACCCGTAATATGTTGAAGCATGCCATCAATGTGACTGTCACTATTACAGAACACATCTATTTCATGAGGACATTCGGTTGGAAAATAGCCAAAATATTGATTCTTGTTGAATTTCATTCGAAAGTTTCATTAGAAAGGAGTAACTATTAGACATTTATTACACGATACATAACAGATACGATAGTATAAAGCTTTTTTGATACATCAAGTATGCCCAGACGGTAAAGAAAAAAAATGTTTGTTCATTTTAAACCCTACTGTAGGGAGGTCCTCCCTGCGGCCCGCTGATGTTTTGGTTTTTGGATGGGCAGTGGGGGAAACATGCTTGTGTGGACCTCACTAGTGTGTCCCCCCTTGTGGATCTTCGAGGTAATGGGTTTACGGCTGGGCAAGCTGTTATACAGGCTAAGATGAAGAAAGTGGACAAACATGATAAAGCCTACTCCGAGAAGCAACACGTGTTTGTTCCTTTTGCATTTGACAGTTTTTGTTCCTTAGCCCCTCAAGCTGTGCGTTTGTTGGATCGGGTTCGTAAGGTTGTTCGCAGCAATGTATCGGCTCCGAATGGTCACGAATATGTTTTCAGTAGAATAGAGTTTGCTATCCAGAAAGGGGTGGCGGCACAGCTTGTTGCCCGCTTACCTACCACCTTGATGTAAATCCTTGTTTTGTATACTCTTATAAATATATATAAAATAGATTCATAACCTAATTCGCTCGAATATTACTAACCAGCCATGAAACAGTTGTAGCTTATTTTTTATTTTATTTCTTTGAGCAAAGTTGTAACTTATTGATAAACTACATATTAAGAAAAGAACACGATACTTGCGTGTCTAATCTAAAGCAAAATATAAGAAATGAACAAGAAGTCTCGTTCAAGAATTGAGAGAATATCACGTACTTTTGTCTTTATCTATAAAAACTTATTATATTCCCACTAGACAAAGTTACATTCGGACATAAAAAATCATTTAAGTAATAGCATTCGTCGTTGAAGATTAAACGATTACTTGCGCATAACAGTGACAGTGTATATTAACATCAATTTGTGTATGTAATAGTTTTTAATTTATAGATGGGTGTGCAGTAACTGAGAGTGAAAAAAGTTAACGATTTAAATTGTAATTAGGTATATAAATATTTAATATATTGCATTGCATTTTATAAATAATAGTATTTTAATCTAACAACATTATTCATTTTTTAAAATGCATTTCTTGTTTATGTATAATATAGATAATGTCTGGAATTTTCTTATTTCTTTTGCCTTATCTGTTTTTTTCATAGCATCTTTAATAGAAGGTAAAACAATGATTTTTCCCCAAAAGGTCATTCAATGATTTTTTTTCTCATTAGAGCAATCACTTTTTAAAGTAATACACTCATTGAGTCAATTACTTAGACCAGGTGTAATGATGACCGCGAACATTACCGTCACATCAGCTTTTTGCTCCACCACAAACATCAAGACCAACATAGTATAATGAGACAACTAACTTTACCACTAAAATATACCTCACTTTTTACCACTAAAATATACCTCACTTATATACAAATATACTACACATCACATCTTATGCACACACACGACCAACATACAAGTCACTCACCACCGACACAAGCTTCTCACAAACATTGAGGGACAACACGTCCAATCCTCCCCATTACACTAAGGGGGCGTTTGGTAGGGGAATTTGAAATTCCGGAATTTTAAATTCTAGAAAAAATTAAATTCTTGATAATTTAAAATTCCGGAATTTAAAATACCTTCGCATGTTTGGTTGACAGAAATTTATAAATATTTTTTATTTTTTAAATATAAATTTCATAAATATTATATTTAAAAGTTTATAAAAAACAAAATTTATAAAAAAATTATAAAAAATTTATAAAAAAAAGTTTATAAAAAATTTATAATAAAAGTTTATAAAAAATTTATAAAAAATTTATAAAAAAAGTTTATAAACTGGAAAAATCATGTTCTGTAAATAAAAGCAACCAAGAAGCAAATTGAGAGTTAATAGAAGGTAGTAGAAATTGAGAGTTAAAAATCTTAATGTAATAAAATGTTTATTAATAAAAGTGTTTCATTATATAAATAAATGTACTATATCGTATATATGATAGAATCTTGTGAATTTTGATTAATAAAATACACGAAATGACTAAAATACCCTTTAAGTTAACAGTCAACAAACGGATTTATTGGTCAAGGGACTAAACCCGTTATGGGTCGCAAGTTTGGGTAGCAGATCCGTTATGGGTCGCAAGTTTAAGAAAAACATAATTAATAATGCTTTCTCTCTCTTATTTTTTTGGCAAATGACAAGTTTACCTTTAACCAATTAATTAACACTTCTTTAAAGTTTGTAATATTAATTTCAACCAAGGGTAATATAGTAAACTTTACCAAACTCCACTTTCTATTTTTGGCATGAGACAATAATTTTGGGACAACCGGAAAAGGAAAAAGGTGTTGATATAAATAATGCCTAAACACGTTATTAATATTTTTCGATATCTCTACGTTTTGATAATCACAAAATGTAAAATCATTAATCGGAAAATTATGACGTAAACAAGTATTTAGTTGTAAATATCTATTTCTACAACTCAAATCACTTAAGGTATGAATGAACTAATGCTTAATGCATTATATGATCAAAGGAACATTTTCTTAAACAATAGATTTTTTATAAAATGTCAAAAACATTTTATATCTTTTAGAAAAACATTTTTGGTAATAAATAAAAAGGTTTAATTCATTATAAATTTATGAATTCAAATTTTCAACCAAAATCAGTAAAAATGTTCCAGAAAAACCTTCCCCACCAAAAGACAAAACTGGGCAACGGCTAGGGAGGGGCGGCCCCCTTAATTATACTAGGCGGCCCCCTTAAAATTAAAGGGGCCGGCCACGCTCCAGTAGGTTCCAGCTGTCCAGTTTTTCTGCCTATAAATACCAGCCTTCCCCTGGATTTTTACTCACCTTTTGCACACCAAAACCTTCTGTTTTAAATCTTGTAAATCCTTTCAAAAACCCTTTGATCATATTCTCTTAAGCATTGGTTTCTAAGTGATCCAAGCTTCCACCATCAAAGTGCAAAAGAAGAATACTCCTTCAACTAGAGAAGAAGTATTATAGCTTAACTCATATCATCATTGTAGTTGTGTAAAGTGTTGTATAGTTGTGATAAGTAGATCTAAGTGTAAGTAACTAGTTGTGTTGTAAAGAAGTAGTGTAGAAGTAGTTGTGAAGTAGTCGTGAAGAAGAAGTCGTGAAGAAGTCGTGATTAAGTTGTGTAGAAGTTGTGTACAAGTTGTGAGATTGGTTCTAGCTACAATTAGAACTCGACATCTAGCTTTGTGTCGTTAAGCCGGTGTAAGCTAAAGTTGTGTAAGGTTTTCTCCGCCATAAGGGAGTTTGTTGACATAGTGAAGAAAACTCTCGAGTAGGTGACTCGAGGAGTGGAGTAGGGCAAGGAAGGTGTCCTTGTAGCCGAACCACTATAAATCTCCGTGTTGTGGTTTGATCTTTCCATCTCTTTCTTTCATTTCATTATATTTACTTTACTTGCATTGCTTATCTATATTTGTTTATATTTGTTCATATTGATCAAGAGTTGAATTCACATAAGATATAATCGAAGTTTTAAAAAGTAAACAAAAGTTTTCATAAATTAAAAAGACGTAAAACTATTCAACCCCCCTTCTAGTTTTCCACAATTGGTATCAGAGCCAGGTTAAACAAGATTTTTAAAATAAACTGTATTTTAAAACTTGAAACGATCTATGGAATCTGAAAAATATTTAGAAGGGCAATCTATGCAAAGACCACCACTATTTGAAAGTGATGGATTTTTATATTGGAAAAATTGATTCGAAACTTATGTGAAGTCAAAAGATCTAGATCTCTGGTATGTTATTACTAATGGTGATTTTTTACCTATTCAACATAATCTTGAAACTAAAAAGGATGAAGTTGTACCTTTTGAAAAACAAAGTGATGATTTAAAAAGAAAACTTTCTAAAAATAATGAGGCTAAAATGGTTATTTATAATGCGTTACCACGTAAAGAATATGAAAGAATCTTTATGTGCGAAACCGCAAAAGAAATTTGGAACTCTTTACTAATAACTCACCAAGGTAATAGTCAAGTCAAAGATAATAAAATAGATCTTCTTGTTCAACAATATGAACAATTCTCGATTCCGGAAGAGGAATCAATTGATAATGCATTTGCTAGGTTTAACACAATCATCACAAGTTTAAAGGCACTTGATGAGAGTTTTTCTAGTAAGAATTTTGTCAGGAAATTTCTTAGGGCTCTTCATCCAAAATGGCGAGCTAAAGTTACGGCGATTGAAGAATCGAAGAACTTATCAACTCTTCAACTTGACGAGTTGATTGGCAACTTGAAAGTCTACGAAGCAATAATCAAGAAAGACTCCGAGATGGTCAAAGGAAAGAAAGAGCAAAGCAAGTCAATCGCGTTGAAAGCTAGGAAAGCATCAAGTGACGAGGATAGCTCAACCTCCGAAAGTGATGATGAAGAATATGCCATGGCCGTAAGAGACTTCAAGAAGTTTTTCAAAAGACGAGGAAGATTCGTTAGATAACCACATGACGAAAGGAAAACACTCCAAAGAAACAAAGACGACAAAGGTAGCAAGAGCGAGAGGAAGTGCTTCAAATAAGGTGATCCAAATCATCTTATCGGAAGATGTCCTATGATGTCAAAGGAGCAAAACCAAAAGGCGTTCGTTGGAGGAGCATGGAGTGATAGTGACGAAGACGAGAAAGAAACTACAAAGGAGGAGAAATGTCTTATGGCTAAGACATCAAGTGAGGTACATTCCGAAACCGAATACTTTAGTGATGAATATTTATCATTAGATGAAAAAGACTTAGATAGTGAATATAATATGACTATGCAAACTAGGTCAAAAAGTAATGACTAAAAATAAATCACTAAAACATGTAAATAACCAATTAGAAAAGGAAATACTAGAATTAAAAATTAAACTACATAACTTAGAAAAAGGGAAAGAAATTTTTGAATGTAAAACATGTCAAGAAACTAAAAATGAAAACGAAATACTTAGGAAGGAAATTTGTAAACTTAACAAATTCGAAAATAGTAGTAATTCACTTAGGAAAATAATAAGTATTCAAAGAGTATCAAGTGATAAAACCGGATTAGGATTTAATTCAATTGAGGATTCAAATAGTAAAACTAAAAATGTAAAATTTGAATGTAAAACTAGTGAACAAAAACCTTTAGAGTTAAAACCTAAGTATATACTTATGAAAGATAGAAAAATACCCATACCTAGTGATGAGGAAGTAAAAACATTTTATAAACCATCTTTAAAAAATGAAGTAGAATACTCTAAACCAAAGTTAAGGTCAAAAAAACCACCTCCTCCTAGAAGACCACCTAGTCCTCACCCTCGGCCTAAAACTCCTCAACCTAAAAGAAACCAAAATAGACCAAACCGTCATAATAATAGTTACCCAATGTGGAATTACCCAAATCCACCAAGCTTCAATCCTTGGGGAATACTTCCACCATACATGCATCCTAGTCAACTACAACCCATTTTTGGTTCAAACAACTTTGGATCAATGAGACAATGGGGACCAAGTGGCTAAATTGCTATCTCATTGGTTTATTGGCATCTCTTCCTTGATTGACTTCTACAAGTCAAACATAATCGCTTTGAAGCGCTTGAAGACCACATGTTGAAGACCAAAAGGTACGCCTCTCTTTCATGCTCATCATTATATGTGTAGATTAATGATCTAGCCAATTGCATGCCCCCGTAAGTTTTTAATGCCTAGTTTGGTTAGTTCTTGTATGTTAGTTAGTAGATAATCCCTTATATATATATATATATATATATATATATATATATATATATATATATATATATATATATATATATATATATATATATATATATGTGTGTGTGTGTGTGTGTGTGTAGATTAATGATCTAGCCAATTGCATGCCCCCGTAAGTTTTTAATGCCTAGTTTGGTTAGTTCTTGTATGTTAGTTAGTAGATAATTGATGCGTGCGATGTGTCGTTGCGGTTTAGCAGTTTTAATGCCTACTCAAGTTTTAAATTTATATTTAGCCGACTTATCAATAACACACACACTTAACGAGCAGTGTACCCGGTCAGTATGAATATAATGGTAAGTAGAGTGTCGATCACTAAGAGTGGAACGTATTATCTAGTTATTCTAATCAGTATTTTAATATATTAAGTTAGCTATACAATCTAATCTAACGCAAGGGGGTTTCAGCCTGAGAGACTGGCACGATTTGGTTGCAATTAAATAATAAACTAAACCAATAGGCACAAATCAGCAAGTAGCACACACGTACACAGATAAATACTCGAGACAATAAGAGGGCTGTTCTTATGATAAGTAGTTTGTCACTTGTTTTATTGCTAGTGTTATATGAAGTGTATAGTTCGATGCAACGCACCGAGATTAAGTCCTTTCTCATTGGTTCTAATCTTATCGGCGAGTAAACCCTTAATGATTACTTATGACTATCCCGTTTATCTTTCTCCTACTTTTCTACAGACCATAGAATGCATAGGCGATCTAATAAACAGGCGAGGGCAGAGGCATGGCGACCCGATCAACGCTCAGCTAGCCACAGAGGTTATCAATGCACTAATAAAAGTCACCAATGACATCAACATATAAACTTTAATTAATGGGAAAGCAGTTTTAAGGGAGTGCAACCTTTCCGTTGTCACGTTACACAAGCCACCAATCTTGATGAATTAAAGTTTACTAACACAATAAAACAAAACTACTTAATGAATTAAACACATGCAGCAACTTCTTACAGCTCTTGTATCTTTGATTTGGGTGTGTCTTGTGCTGCTACCTTGACTGAATTCGTCCTTGGTTTCTGGTCTTCGGTCTTCTGTTCGGAACTAAAGGCTTTTAATTCGTCTGGTCTTTGGGGTATTTATAGTTACCGTCTGAGGGTAGGATGCGGCGCATCTAGTAAGTAGATGCGGCGCATGTACTTAAATTCGCGTGGGGTCCAAGATTATAATATTCAGGAATATTCGTACACCGCCAGGAGATGCGGCGTATCTTCATCATTGGATGCGGCGCATGTCCTCTTGATTCTTGGATCGTATTTGGTGAGATCTTGATAGCGATGCGCCGTATGTGATAAGCAAGATGCGGCGCATCTGGAGCAGATTAGTCTTGATCTTGTACATTTCAGTAGACTCTTAACTTCTTGCATGTTTTGCTCCATAATTAGTCCAAAATCGCCAAGTTTCACCAAATGCTTGTTTTCAACTGAGAATTACAAAAGTAAACGATTAAGTATCAATCCTCATACATAATATAGTAAAACAAGTCAAATTAATAGGATAAATGATAGTAATAAAATGTACTTATTTGAGTTCATCAATAATCCCTTATATATAATATATATATATGTATATATATATATATATATATATATATATATATATATATATATATATATATATATATATATATATATATATATATATACATACTATATACATATATAAATATATCCGCACATAACCTAGATACGTCATTTGTTGACTATCTAGAACTAAAAGAAATTTTTCGTCCTCGAACCTTTTCTTCCCCCTTTGCCTCTCTTGAACTTTAACGTTCAACACGAAAATCTTCCGTGTCCACTATCACATAACTCATGGTGATGAAGAGAAGTGAGTTAAGTGGATTAACGTAGAAGTAGCACTTCGACCGTCGCCTCAAGAAAACTATGGATGAAACAAACTCCCATCGCCGTCAGCACCTATCTCCGTCATTACCTCATTCAACATCCCACGTTCACACACAATATAAATATATATACATATATATATATATATATATATATATATATATATATATATATATATATATATATATATATATATATATATATATATATATATATATATATATATATATATATGCACATTTACTCTCACTCGCTAAAACCTTTGTCGACTTGACATCTTGATTATTTTATCCAAAATTCTCAAGAAATATTTTCTTAACGAAATGTTATTAAAATGTCAAGTATTCCTTCCTCGTGCCAATAAAACCCAACGTATTTTTGATATATAATAAATCTATCTATATACATAAAAATATTTTGCTATCAGAAACTAAACCCGACAAAAATCAAATTTTGGCAGGCGGCCCCCTTAATGTTTAAGGGGATCGGCTAGTAAACGGGGGCGGTCCCCTTAATAATTAAGGGGACCGGCCTACTGTTGCCACCAAATTAGTTTATCTTCCAAAATTCTTTACCAAACACTCCATTTTACAAACACTCCTTCCCTATCCTCTGCTGTGAACGAGCTGCAAACACAAAACCATTCACCAAATCACCATTTCCGACTAATTTCGCAAGGGGCAAACACCTATATTTTGATTAGCAACACATTTTGTAAGTTTTCCAATACACATTTTATCTAATTTCGTCCAATTTTGAGTCTAATCATAATAAGGTCTTTTACTTAACAACGTTTCAAAACTAGTAAAAGAAAATAGCATGCTATTTACTTTCCTACACCTTTGAGTAATGCCTTACGTAATACATACTAAGGTACTTCAAAGAATGTATTCTACTTGTCAATGATGGAATATCCATCAATGCAATTAACTTGAAAGAATTGGGTATGCAATTTCTTCCTCAATTAGGTCTACCATCCCCATCATCGTATGTAGCACCTTCAATTGGTTAAAGCACAACAGCTAGATCAATCCTTCTAGTTTGCCTTTTACCAATTTTGCGTTAATTAGTCTAGTTTCTAATTTTAATAACTCCTAACCGTGCAATTTCTAAAAAATTCGCCATGAGTTATTTCTTAGAATTTAGACAATTCTAATTTCCTATTATACCTTTCTCATTCATGAAAAGGAATAGGATTAAGTCTTACTCTTCACACGGAAAGTAGACTCGGATTATTCTTTTCAGTAAAAAATAACTTTATCCAAAACCCCTACGGGTGTAGATCAATTTACTTCTAAAAGAATGTCCCATATTTACGGTTTTAACGTTGCATTAAATACATTAAAAGAATTTTTCAAAATTCAATTTTAGTATTTTTGATAATAACTTTTCAAGAAAATTAAACACCCACGGTAAAATAAAATTTCACCATTTAATTTTCATTGAAAAATAGGATCCAAATTGACGTCGTTTCATTACATCAGCTGAGGTTGCTAGCAATGAAAGTACTCAATAAGGTACGGGTCAATCCCAATTGCTAATATCCAATTGTGTAGGACCGAAGCTTCCACTATGTCACACAAACACAAGCTTACTAGATGACTCTCACTAACACATTTATAGCACAAGAGTAGTATGTGGATCTTATGTAAATTTTCAAGTCAAATGTTTATTAATCTTCAAAGAGAAAAGAAATAAAACAAGAGACTTGGGGTGTTACTCTCTCACACACACACACACTCTTTTTCTTATCTAAAATGAGGCATCCACAATGACAAAGCAAGAGTGTGTGTGTGTTATACGTGACTGCCACAAACCAAAGTGGTTTGATGGGCTTTCTAATGGACCTTAAGTGGACTCAAGTCTTGCACTACACTTAGGCACATTTAGATACATACATTGCTAGTGCCATAAGCCCACTAATTTGATACATATTACACTTGACACATTTATACAAAAGCCAAAATGACCATCACTTCAAAGTAGCATAAATTCAATGCTAACAATCTCCCCCTAAGGGATGGTCATTTCAAATGATGCTCCCTTGATTGGTCTTTAGCTTTTGACATCTTGAACTTCGTGTGTCAATGTGTAATCTTCTTCATTCAATGTTCCTTCATGCGCTGTGATCTTCATAGAGTCGTCTTGTGGTCTTCCTCGCCTTGATCTACATCTTCAGTTCAGCTGCATCGCCGTTGTAGATGATGATGGTGAATGGACTTTCGTCGGTACCTGCATAAAATAGTTAGCAATAAATCATCCTTCGACCATCATGTCGTGAGGCAAGATCTTTGGATCTCATTAAGACTCATACAACTTGTATCCTTTGAGGTGAACACAAGTGTATTGCATAGGAAGTGTTCCTAAGAGATCTTTTGATGAATCTCATGTCTCTAGACTCTATAATGTGCATTTTGGTTTTAGTCGTCGGAGGCATGGAGCAGAGTGCCACCTTTTCAATATCAACACATCTCGGAGTGAGAGGTCGATAGATTATGTAGTGTTCTCCGTGAGAAATGAAACAAATATCTTTTAAGAGATATCTGAGTGGATAGGAGGGGTGGTGCAAATGCGTCACTGGGTCCATGACGTCTTGTCTTCAATACCAGTATCACCTTAGTAAGTACCGATAGAAAATGTATTGACCCGGTTTCTGACCTAAGTTTTCATGGAGGGCTATTTCTTTTCACCCTTACAAAAACTTTTCTTTTTCATTCTTCAACCCCTTCTTTCTCCTTTCTCATTATACTCCTTTTTTCAATCTTTCCTAAGGACTTCTAATGCTAAGCTATTAGAATTGTCCTTGGGTAGATCCCTCCGGTTCTGGCGGATCTTTGGACATAACCTAACCATAATCACCTTATTACTCAATGATTATCCTAGATTATTTGTCACATGCCATTAAACCTTGTGAAAAATCTCTCAACGTGTTTATGAGAAAACACATTTTGTTAACACATCGAGAGTTTTTGCATTTTTGAAACACTCCCCCTTCACATGTGCTCATGTATTTTTGAACTAAATTGCACATGCTGGGTAGAGTTCGCACATTTGAAATGATCGACTTTCAATGAACATGACCTTCGCAAGACACGCTTACATCACTAGTTAGACTAGCTTGAAGTTATTACCCGTCCTGGTCATATTCAAAGATCATCTCTCGAATTGGTACATTCTACTCAGACAAGTCCTTTGCGAGACACGCTTACATCACTGGTAAACCAGCTTGAAATTATTACCCGTCCAGGACATGTCTTTTCGAGAACGGACATTTAGTTTCGTCAATTCGAGGGTTCATGCTGAGTCTTTTTGAAGAACTCGTTTTGAGATTCAAACGACAAAACTTCTTTTAGATCACATTTTAATCACGTCCTCTCCCCCATATTTATAGTAAACACCTAATCTCCCCCTCAAAAATAGCATGAAGTGGTATTTTTGAAAACAGTTGATTAAAATGAAACTTTTTGTGGAGAGACGGACTGATTTTAGCATGAAAAAAAAATGGAACATTTTTCTTTTTATACTCCCCCTTAATCAGAGCAAATGGTTAAACTTTTGAGTTTAAAAGCATTTAGAGGTCTTTGAGGGAGTTGTTGTGAGCACAAAATTTATAAAAAGACTTTGAAAAATCTTTTGAAACAATTTTGATTAAGTGCTCACGGGTTTTAGCTTTTCGCCATTAACATTGCGAGTTCTGATCGGAAATAATCAGAAGTCATTCAATGTAGCACGTGTTTCGTACTGAAATGCACGAAAGCCGTATTGAAGAAAAATTTGAGAAACGACATGTTTTAGAAAAACATAAAAAATAACTCTCGCTCAAGCATCTGTAAATACCCGTATCATTGTTGAATGACATTTCTAAGTACGTACAAAATATTGATTAGACGAGAGACATGTCGTGTGATGAGGCGAAAAGTGTACCGCTTTTAAGGGGTCATTTAAGCCCTAAATCGTATTTATTTGATCAAATATCGCCCTAAATCGTTCCTTTTGTCATTTTAGGTACTTTTGAGGAGAAATCTGGAAAAGGAGGCATTTTGGACGTTTTTGGAGCATCAAAGTGAAGAAAACGGCAAAGTCTCAAGAATCGGCTAAAAGTTACTCTTGACGGCGTCACAATTAACATGGGACGGCGTCATGCCTTGGCAAGAAAAGTTGGACATGAAATTTACTCATGACGGGCCAGTGAGATAGCATGTGAATTCTGACGGCGTCACGCTTTAACTTGATTAAGGGCGTCACGGCTTAAATCATAAGGGGACGGCGTCACATTCATTGTTCGACGGCGTCAAGCCTTGATAGGCCAGAATGGATTTTGGAGAATTAAAGAGGGACGGCGTCAAGAAGGTCACCCGGGAACCCTAAAAGCGGCGAGGTGACGGCGTCACAATGCATAAGGTGACGCCGTCAGATCCAAAAATCTATATATAGTTTTCTAATTTTTTGTCATTAAGGGAGAGCTTAGTGTGTGGAATTTTGGGATAAAACCCTAAGACGATTTTAGCTACTTTTTCAGGGCTTTTTGCCTTGAGATCTTCCATGTTTCATTGAAAGATAAGTTATCAATTAATCATTCAATATGTCTATGTGTTGTTTGATTCTATCTTATTCTTGTCTTTTGTTTAACATGTTAGGCTAATTTTATCTTGTGTTTGCTTAGATCTAATGAAACCTAGCTATTGATTATTGGTTGTTAGTGTGTTGTTAGTTGTATTGGATGATTGTTTATCTATGTTAGGCTTAAGAAAACTGGCTAACTTCCTATTTGGTAACTTGCTTGAACGTCTTAAGAAACATGAACCAAACGCGTACTAAAGGTTTTTATGGTTGTATTTAATGCACAAGCGAATTCTAGTGATCCCATGTTAGGAGCTTCCTAGCCGGCTCGACATAGGAGTGAAGTAGGAGCTTGTAGAGTTTGGGGAAGTAAGTACGCCACCCCACGAATGGTATTAAGGAATACACCCGTCATCCACGCGACTAATACACACTAATTAACCGGTAAAAGATAGTTAGGGAGTAAGGAAATCTAAGTAAACACATTTCTCTACACATAAGTTTCTCACCACTTTTCATTTTTGTTATTTTATTTTATTGCATTTGTAGTAATTTGGGTTAGTTGACTAGCAACTAATTCCGCCCACTCCTTCAAAATCGAGATTTTACTTGCTTTCATAAAAACTATAAAAACATAAAAAGAATCTTCCTCAACCCTTAGACCTAATTAGAGTAGCCTTTCATACCTAACGAACACTATTCCCTGTGGAGAACGATCAATCCCCCGTACTTACCACTACACTATACTACATCGGTCAGGTACACTGCCTGGTGGGGTTGTAAGCCTCTTGAGATCCCTCGAGAGGTAAAACCTGTTGTAAGGTTACAAAACCACGCATCAAGTTTTTTGGCGCCGCTGCCGGGGAATAGTTATTGTTTAGGTTGAATTTTTATTTCTATTAGGTCTACTCACTAGATTCCTATCTAGTGAGATTTTTGTTTTATTTTTCTAGATTTTCTTTAGTCTATCTTATTTCTTTGTACTTTTGTTTGTGATATCTTCCACTTACCTCATGAGTAACATTGGTCATTTGATCCCTGTTATTCGTGTTTTTCGCCGTGCAAATTTTCAACTACCCGTGCCCGCCCCCATAGTAGCAAACAACAACCTTTCACCCGACCACCACTTTGGTAACAATTTTGATATGGAGGAGTCTGACCATGAGAATGACTATGTTAGTCCATTTTACTACTCAGACTCCGATGAGGATATCGGTAATGGAGAAGTAGTTAACGAGGAATGGGGAAAAGAGGAAATTGATCCCTTTAAGTATGTTGACCCTAGGACTAAGATCGATAAGGATAGCCTCTTTAACATGCAATTCCCGTGTAAAATTGGTTATTATGATTTTTATGCTTATCTTAACTCATCTTTGCCTATGAACATTATCTCTCGTGCTAATTATAATAAAATCATGGTAGATGAGCTTGAATATCAAGGAGATAACATTGTTGCTAGGATTAAGCCACTACGCGTGTTCGTAGGAAGTTTTGTGTATTTGGTGGATTTTATGGTTATGGAGAACTTAGGAGGATTTATCGATGACAAATTAACCCAAGTCATTTTTGGAGAACCCTTCAAAAGGTTGACCAACCTTGACGAAAAACTTGTGGACGGGTTAATTACATTCTCGGATGGGGATGAAGATTTTGTCTATCAAATGCCCCGAGCACATCCTAAGTTTAAGAACTACCCCATTGAATCTTGCAATAGAATTATGCCTATCGACTTGTTAAGTGAGAATGATAAGAGGAAGGGGCTCAAATATCCACATGAGAAAAATAAGAGATACTATCATGGATGTTTGGAGCTAAATGATGAATACAAGAAAGATGAGGCAACAATTAGATGGCTCACACTCGGATACGTGAGCATAAGCGACACTAGATGAGCCTTACTTTGAGTCTAGCTACAAGACTCGTTAATAAAGAAAAGCGCTTCTTGGGAGGCAACCCAAGCCTTACTTTATTTTATTTATTTGCTTTGTGTGTTTATTTGCTTGTTTGTTTGTTTTTATTTGTTTCCGTATGTGTGTTTAATTTTTATTAGTATTGATTCATGTTAAAAAGAAAATTGTGAAAATGCTTTATTTTGTTTTTAACTTCGTCTTAACTACATATAAAGGTATTTTGCAAAAGTTAAGTGTAAGGGAAATCTAAATCGGTTTATTAGAACACAAATTAACATGAATCGTAATAATAATAAATTAGCATACATATTCGTAATTGTTTGAGTCAAATGCTTGTATCGAGTCATAATGATGTTTTGCAGGATTTCCAGGAAGTAAGGTAAAGGTTTTTCCAGAAATTTTCCGGAAACTTAAAATGAAAATTTTTGTCAGGTCATTTCTGACGGCGTCAGGGGTTATAACCTGACGGCGTCAGATTTAATTTCCAGAAATTTTTGAAAGTTTTGTTTTCATAAAAAGTTTTTATTAAATCTTCAACTTATAATCTCCAGGAATCTGCAAAATTATCATTCCACAAGCATTATATCCTTATATATAGATTTTTCCCGCCGATGTTATGCAGGTTTTCGTGTTTGTTTTCTCAGGTTTAACAGGTTATTTTGGACAAGGAGATGTTTATGGAATCAAGCTTATGGCGATGCATTAGTCATGGAGCTTCAACATTCTCTTTGGAGGAAGATTTAACCGTGTAATTTCATTATCCAACGAGCGAATCAGGGGAGTATTTGATTTCATTCTTTTACTTTATGCTTTTACATCTTGTTATTTGAACATTGGGGACAATGTTCATCTTAAGTGTAAGGGGAGGGTAAAAGTACGATTTTAGAGAATGCCATTGCGCTTGATTTTTGTTTGTTTAATAGTAGATGTGTAATAAAACTGAGAGAAATACTTGATTAAGGTAATTTTAGTGCCAAATTTAAAATTTTTTACAACATATAGGAGTGAAACTTTGATCTTAATGAGCGTCTCACGGATAGGAGTTATATGACTAGCACAAAAACCGTACCACTAAAAAAATTTTCCACCCCAAATATGTGAGGTTCGCCCCTAGAATTGGTAGGAAAAGCATTTATGCTATGATGTGTGTACCGGTAGCACTTAGATTCTAGAACTTGCGTTAGGACCATTCCAAGGCCACAAGTGAGACTACATTCGTGTAGTTAGATTTACTACATGATAAGAGGCATTAGGATTAACCCATTGTTTTACACCTGTGTTTTTGTTATAATTACATTGGCTACATTGGTCAAGTAATTCTCCCACACCCTTTGCGTTGTACTCATTTTTAGTACACGATACCCCTAGTACACCCCTCAGAGCCTATCTTTTCGTTTCGACCTTTAAGCATCTTACTTAAAGGAAGAATTTGTTACACCCCACTAAAATGTACACCCAAATCGCCTTAGCCTACCTTGTATGCACTCATTTTTAGTGCATTATTGTGACAACATTTGTTTAAACCCAAGTTAATTATCTAGTTGATTACATGGTTGCTAAGTCGAGTCATATCCTTGTACATATTGTTTTGGGACGATTGAGACTCATGGGTAAAGTACTAGTGTAATGGAGTAATGGGGAAGAACATCATTTATTACCCCCATATGTGCTAAATATTTTAAAAGTACTCCAAGTTTTTCAATTATCTTAATTCGAGTCATTAGATTAGTATTTGTAAAGTTATGTAAAAGTTCAAGTGTAAGGGGAATGCAACGCCCCTATGATGTATTATTTTGGATGGTAGGGTAAAAGTGTATGCAAAAAAAAAAAAAAAAAAAAAAAAAAAAAAAAAAAATCGAAAAAATTAAGAAAAATACAAAAAAAAATGAGAAAAAGAAAAAGAGAAAAAACATACGGACTACCATCCCGTTTCATTTTATGTTTGTTTTATATTTTTGTTACTTTGTTATTTCGTTTTTTAGCTTAAGATCGAGTCTAGTCTTGGCTTAGCAACATTGTATAGTACATGTAATTGATCAAGATCTTTAACTCGCCACCAGTAAAATATCCCTTATCCAACAAAACCGTGTTTTCCTTTTCCCTACACCTAACGTTATAACCCATTTAAAAGCCCTCTTTGATAGTTTATCTTAGGTGCTTACGCCTAGTGGAGGAGGTTTTCGATCCTTTCCCAAGCCTATGGTAATCTATTTGCTATGACAGGTAGTGAGAGATATTATCCGTTTTCATTTATGAGATTTATTTTGATGACACTTGAGAGATGTGAGTATCTAAACACTACTTGTGAGGTGCTAGTATGTAATCTCCGTGCTTATTATGATTGAAGTGGAACGATTATTTGTTGTAATTACTTTTATGTTTGCATTAAATGACCCCTAACTTGTATTTTGATTAGAATAAAAGCGCATTTGCTTGAGGACAAGCAAATCTCAAGTGTAAGGGTATTTGATGAGGCGAAAAGTGTACCGCTTTTAAGGGGTCATTTAAGCCCTAAATCGTATTTATTTGATCAAATATCGCCCTAAATCGTTCCTTTTGTCATTTTAGGTACTTTTGAGGAGAAATCTGGAAAAGGAGGCATTTTGGACGTTTTTGGAGCATCAAAGTGAAGAAAACGGCAAAGTCTCAAGAATCGGCTAAAAGTTACTCTTGACGGCGTCACAATTAACATGGGACGGCGTCATGCCTTGGCAAGAAAAGTTGGACATGAAATTTACTCATGACGGGCCAGTGAGATAGCATGTGAATTCTGACGGCGTCACGCTTTAACTTGATTAAGGGCGTCACGGCTTAAATCATAAGGGGACGGCGTCACGTTCATTGTTCGACGGCGTCAAGCCTTGATAGGCCAGAACGGATTTTGGAGAATTAAAGAGGGACGGCGTCAAGAAGGTCACCCGGGAACCCTAAAAGCGGCGAGGTGACGGCGTCACAATGCATAAGGTGACGCCGTCAGATCCAAAAATCTATATATAGTTTTCTAATTTTTTGTCATTAAGGGAGAGCTTAGTGTGTGGAATTTTGGGATAAAACCCTAAGACGATTTTAGCTACTTTTTCAGGGCTTTTTGCCTTGAGATCTTCCATGTTTCATTGAAAGATAAGTTATCAATTAATCATTCAATATGTCTATGTGTTGTTTGATTCTATCTTATTCTTGTCTTTTGTTTAACATGTTAGGCTAATTTTATCTTGTGTTTGCTTAGATCTAATGAAACCTAGCTATTGATTATTGGTTGTTAGTGTGTTGTTAGTTGTATTGGATGATTGTTTATCTATGTTAGGCTTAAGAAAACTGGCTAACTTCCTATTCGGTAACTTGCTTGAACGTCTTAAGAAACATGAACCAAACGCGTACTAAAGGTTTTTATGGTTGTATTTAATGCACAAGCGAATTCTAGTGATCCCATGTTAGGAGCTTCCTAGCCGGCTCGACATAGGAGTGAAGTAGGAGCTTGTAGAGTTTGGGGAAGTAAGTACGCCACCCCACGAATGGTATTAAGGAATACACCCGTCATCCACGCGACTAATACACACTAATTAACCGGTAAAAGATAGTTAGGGAGTAAGGAAATCTAAGTAAACACATTTCTCTACACATAAGTTTCTCACCACTTTTCATTTTTGTTATTTTATTTTATTGCATTTGTAGTAATTTGGGTTAGTTGACTAGCAACTAATTCCGCCCACTCCTTCAAAATCGAGATTTTACTTGCTTTCATAAAAACTATAAAAACATAAAAAGAATCTTCCTCAACCCTTAGACCTAATTAGAGTAGCCTTTCATACCTAACGAACACTATTCCCTGTGGAGAACGATCAATCCCCCGTACTTACCACTACACTATACTACATCGGTCAGGTACACTGCCTGGTGGGGTTGTAAGCCTCTTGAGATCCCTCGAGAGGTAAAACCTGTTGTAAGGTTACAAAACCACGCATCATCGTGAGAAGAATATTTTTGGTTTTTGATGTTTTATATTTTTTATGGCTTTTTCAAATTTTCTATTTTTATATTTTGATTTTTTAAAAGGTATGTATATATTTACCAAAAATATATACATAAATATTTACAAAAAATGTTTACCAAAATATTTACAGAAATATTTACATGCGAAGCTTTATGAAGTAAATCATTGAGATTCGAGAAGACTTTCTAACTCTACGGGAGTTAGGCTTCGCATTCCAATTCGACGAACTAAGTTTTCAAACCGCTCTTTTGGGAGGGCCTTAGTAAATAGATCGGCGAGCTGGTATTCTATCTTCACGAAAAACAATTCAACAGTACCCTCTTCAACGTGCTCTTTTATGAAGTGATAGTGGACTCTAATATTCTTGGTCTTCGAGTGTTGCACTGGGTTGCACGAGATGGCTATGGCACTTTTTGAATCGCAATACAAAGGTATGCGGTTGAAAGAGAAACCATAATCTGTGAGTTGTGTTCTCATCCAAAGGACTTGAGCACAACACGCAGATAGAGACACATACTCGGCCTCTGCTGTTGATAAAGCAGTGCAATCTTGTTTTCTTGACGACCAGCCTACTAGCTTTTCTCCCAGAAATTGCGCTCCGCCTGATGTACTTTTCGCTGTCACTTGGCATCCAGTATGATCGGCATCTGAAAAGGCAATTAGTGTAAACTCCGAATCCTTCGGATACCAAAGTCCCATGTTAATGGTTCTTCGAAGGTATCGAAAGATCCGTTTAACCTCTTGGAGGTGAAGTTCGGTAGGCCTTGCCTGAAACCGTGCTAATAAACACACAGCAAAATGTATATCTGGTCGGCTTGCAGTTAAGTACATGAGAGAACCAATCCTGCTCCGATATTTCTTCAGATCCATGGGTTTCCCATTTAGGTCAGCGCCAATTTTTGGTGAAGTGACGATTGGAGTACCAACAGAGTCACAATTGTCCATACCATGTTTTTTCAAAATCCCAATTATGTATTTAGCCTGATTTAGAAAAATACCACGTGGGGATTGATGAATTTGTAAACCCAAAAAGAATTTTAATTCTCCCATCATGGACATTTCGAATTTACTCTTCATGAGATTTTCAAAATGTTTTGAATGTGTCGGATTAGTGGACCCAAATATGATGTCGTCCACATAAATCTGAACAATCAAAATATCATTTTTGTATTTTCTTGTAAACAAGGTCGGATCAATTGTTCCTTTGGTGAAATTATTTGACAATAAGAAAGATGATAACTCGTCATACCACGCCCGTGGGGCTTGTTTCAAACCATAGATTGCCTTCTTTAGCTTGTAGACGTATTTCGGATGATCTTTGTCAACGAAACCGTCTGGTTGACTCACATACACTTCTTCTTTCAGAGTTCCATTCAAGAACGCCGTCTTGATGTCCATCTGATAAACCGTGATGTTCTTGTGAGCGGCATAAGCTAAGAAAATCCAGACAGCTTCAAGCCTTGCAACCGGTGCGAATGACTCTTCAAAATCTATCCCTTCTTCTTGTCTGAATCCCTTTGCCACCAGACGAGCCTTGTTGCGAATCACAGTCATTTCTTCATCCTTTTTATTTTTCCATAACCACTTAAGATCAATGACTAGTTTGTCAATTGGTCTTGGAACTAAATCCCAGGTGTCATGGATTTGAAATTGAAGAAGTTCTTCCTGCATCGCTTCAATCCAGGCATTATCTGCCATTGCTTCCCGAATGTTCTTAGGTTCTATGAGACTGACTGAGCAGACATAGATGCACATGTCGCAATCGGTATGAAGTTGTTTTCTCGTCTGAATTGGTCTTGAGGGTTCACCAATAACCTGTTCAATCGGATGGTCTTTTGTCCACTGTAATGTTGAAGGGTACCTTGGACTGTTTGAATGTATGTTAGACGGTTCATGTAATCTGAAAGATGATTCACCAGATTCCGTTCCAAATGGGTTTTCAAAGACTTCTTCGTCTAACACAGCATTATTTTGTTCTTGCTCATCAATTCTTGGTAGAACAATTTCAATGAATGGAGTTTTAGGAGTAAATGATGTTGATGACGTGGAGGGAGATGGTGCGTCAGCTTCAAATGTTGTTGATGCATCTTGATTTTGTGGAGGTGGTAGTGGTTGTTGATGTTGAGTGGTTGCAGCGGAATGTTGGTTAGATGCATTTGTCGAAGCCCCACCATAGTATTCATCAAACATAAACTCGAAGAAATTATCCAGTTCCTGAGTTGTGGGTTGTTCTGAATGAATTGATTGAGCTCCTTGAGGTGCGAGTCCCGAACTGATATGTCCGGAATTCATCGGGTTAAGCGCGGGTTCTAGAGCGAGTCTCTCAGAAGCCATCTGTGAAATTTCATCAAACTTCACATTCATCGTCTCCATGATCTTTTTCGTTCTCCTGTTATACACCCTGAATGCCCTCGAGTTTTCAGAATACCCAATAAAGATTCCAATATCACCCTTAGCCTTCAACTTACCCAGATCTTCCCTGTCATTTGTAGGATAGCATAAAGCGCCAAATACATGAAGATAAGAAATATCCGGTTTTCGGTTGTTAACAAGTTCGTATGGGGTTTTATTGAATCTTGGATGGATTAGGGATCGGTTTTGAGTAAAACAAGCAGTTGAAACAGCATCAGCCCATAAGAATAATGGAGCACTGGAATAAATCAGCATGGTGCGAGCAGCTTCTACAAGGGTTCGATTCCTTCTTTCAACTACCCATTCTGCTGTGGAGTTCTAACAGCTGATGTCTGGTGAGTAATACCAGTTTCTTCAAAGAATGTTCTTAACTCCTGATTGACAAATTCCGTGCCATTATCCGTTCGTACTATCCTAACTGGAGCTTGAAGTAGAACTTGAATCCGCTTCAGAAAGGCGATGATGGTGCTTGGGGCTTCATCTTTTGATCTCAAAAACTTTACCCATGTATATCTTGAATAGTCGTCAACAATTACAAGAATATACTTCTTCCCATTTATACTTTGAACTCTCATTGGGCCACATAAGTCCATATGCAACAAATGCAACCTATCAACCGAACTAGGTACGGGTTTAGGTTTAAATGTTGCTCTTTTGCTCTTTCCTTGCTCACATGATGGACATAGGTGTTCTTTGGTGTATTTAAATTTAGGAAGACCGGAGACTATGTTGTCTTTGGCAAGCTTGTTGATCGTGTCAAAGTTCATATGGGACAAACGTCTATGCCATAACCAGGATTTTGTTTCACCTGCCCTGGTCATGAGACAAATCGGAGATGAAGAGGCCATTTGGTTTATGTCAATTGCATAGAGATTGGTGCCACGATTCCCAATTAA
This sequence comes from Artemisia tridentata subsp. tridentata, assembly GCA_021014915.2. Lineage (NCBI taxonomy): Eukaryota > Viridiplantae > Streptophyta > Magnoliopsida > Asterales > Asteraceae > Artemisia > Artemisia tridentata. The sequence continues at coordinate 506,689,967 of CP139508.1, forward strand.
GAGATCATTCCCCACCAAATTCCTAACAAAGCAAGTGTTTCTCCTAAAAGCAACCTCTAAATCTGCATCACAAAACTGTCCGACAGAGAACAGATTGTGTCCCAACCCTTCGACATAGTAGACCCGTGTGATCAAGTAATTCCCAAACTGAAGATCACCATAACCCAGAATAGCTGCAACATGATCATTCCCAAACCGTACAGTCCCCATGAACTGCCATACAAAGTTGATCAGCAGCTTCAGATTCCCGGTCATGTGCTTGGAGCAACCCGAGTCGACGATCCAAAGACAAATTTCAATGACCTGCAAAGAACAGATGATTTTGTATATGGAAACCGTTTAACATTTGGTTCCAAGGGGTTAGATGTAACAGGTGAGTCACACTTAGATATGGTTTCCTTAGATGCATTGGGAACTATTTCTAATGTGCCATTCTTAAGTGTAAACATTCTACCCGTTGGTTTCCATGCACAAAACTTAGAGTGATCCTTAGGCAATAGGCTGCTAGTGTTGGGTCTAAAATGCTGCTGATTCGAGAAACTTCGAGAAACACAACTCTTCTGGATAGTTATGTGACTCTGCTGATTAGCACAAGAACTCTGTTGTTTTGATAACTCTGCTGTTTTGTATAATAGGCATAGTGTAACTCTGCTGCTAGCTCACGAAGACTCTGCTGCTAGAAGATTTACTCTGCTGCTTATTAGATATGTATAGTATGTTAAGGATAAGTATAGAAAAGATACGTAAGATATTTTTCTTGTATAGAAAGTCTTGTAAACCGACTAGGACTCCTTACGCTATAAAAGGAGGTTCTAGGGTTAGGGTTAGAGATCGATTATCTTAGCATACGTATTGTTTACACTTCAAGGTTTCTGTAACCCTATTGCTATTCAGAGCAATCGTATTAATATATTGAAGTGTTGTTTGATAATTCGTTTGTGTTTATTCTTCTTAAGATCAAGTATTAGTTTCCGCATAATATTTGATATACAACTCAAGATCAGTTTCTATACCGATTACCTTAGATTTATCTAAAGTAATTAATAAGATCGTGAAGCTCAACTGGGATCAACAAGTGGTATCAGAGCTTGTGATCTAGAAACTGGTACCAAGAAGAATTTTTGAATACAAGATTTGCTAATCATCACTGTAAGCAATGGATTCCGACTCTACACATATGGTCACTGCATCAAGGGTTCCCATGCTCAAGACTGGAGAGTATGAGATCTGGAAGATGAGGATTCAACAATACATAAGAATGGTTGATTACTCACTTTGGGAAGTTGTTCTTCATGGCGACAGTGTGCAAACCAAGACTGCTACTGGATCAGTCTTGACTCTAAAGACAAGTGAGGAGAAAGCACAGAGAAGATTGGAGGTTAAGGCTCACAGTATTCTCATGATGGGAATACCTAATGATTATCAATTGAGCTTTAATCATATTGAGTCTGCTAAGGAGTTATGGGAAGCAATCGAACTTCGATTTGGTGGGAATGAAGCTACAAAGAAATCAAGAAAGAATCTACTGAAGCATCAGTTTGAAACTTTCACTGCTTTAAGTTCTGAGGACATTGAGGGAACTTATGATCGACTTCATAAGCTATCCAGTCAGATGGCTCTTTTGAAGATTGAGCCATCTCAAGAGGATGTCAATCTAAAGTTTCTGAGAAGTCTATCTTCTAAATGGAACACTCATACAGTGGTTTGGAGACATAAGGAAGATTTTGATACTATGACATTGGATGATCTGTATAACAACTTGAAGGTGTATGAATCTGAAGTCAAAGGATTGTCAAGCTCATCTTCTACCACAAATAATCTTGCTTTTGTTTCCTCAAACAGCAAGAATACTGGTAGACATCAAGAACAGCACTCTGCTGCTGGTGCCTTTGCTCCTGCTGTTGGTTCACATGTCTCTGCTGCTGACTCTGCTAACACCAACACTATCAGTGATGCTGCAATTTGTGCTTATTTGGCTGAACTTACTACAAGTACTTCAGTCATGCCTCAAGATCTGGATGAACTTGATCCTGATGATGTTGAAGAGATTGATATGCAATGGCAGTTTGCAATGTTAACAATGAGGGCTAGAAGGTTTCTTAAGCGAACTGGTAAAGAGATGAAGTTCAGAAGGAACAAGAGTGTGGGATTTGACAAGTCAAAGGCTGAATGTTTTAACTGCAGAAAGAAGGGACACTTTGCAAGAGAATGCAAAGCACCAAAAAGAAGCAATGAGAATTTCAAGAAGTCTGCTGATGAAGAGCCGAATTCTACTACTGCCATGGTATCATGTGATGGGTTAGGTGATTATGACTGGAGTGATCATGCTGAGGATGGTCCAAATTGTGCATTGATAGCTGAAGATGAATCTGAAGTACAGCATTTTGCTCTCATGGCCTATTCTTCTTCTGGATCAGACTCTGAGGTATCCAATGATTCAACTTGTTCATTTAAATCATGTTCTGATACAATTGAGATACTTAAGTCTAGCAATGGAAACCTTAAGATGGAAAATGAAACACTTAAGCTAGATAATCTTAGTTATGCATATGGTTTAAAGAACTTAGAAGAAAAGCTAGAATTTTATAAAAACACTGAAATTGAATATCTTGATCAGATCACTATCCTGAAAAATGAGCTTATCAAGAAAGATGATGAGATTAAGGTTCTTTTGGAAAATGTAGAAGAGGCTGAACAGGCAAAAGTTTCAGCTATCAGTGAGACTGAAAAACACATAGTTAGGGTTGAAAAACAACAATATGCCACTGATATTCTCAGTAAACCAATAGGTAGACACTTTGCAGAACCAGGAAGTGGTTTAGGATATAATGCTGTTGCTCACCCTACGAAACTAAGTGCCAATGCCCCTCCTACTAGGACACTAACTTTCATATCTGAGAATGAGGCTAAACCTGTAGGTGAAACTAGTAAACCTGTAGTTGAAACTAGTGAAGAAGATATAGAGTCACCTAAGGTTGAGGTAAAGAAGTATGAACAAGCACCCCTGATTGAAGATTGGGTGTCTGACAGTGATGATGATGAAGTAGAATCTGATTCAACCTCTAATAACAAAAAGGAAGAAATTCCTATTGTTGTTGAATCAAAAGTACCTAGGGCTAAAAGGGTTGATTTTGTTAAGCCTAGGTTTGGTAAAGGTATCTCTAGGAAGATGGCTGAGTATGAAAACACACCTAGAGTATATCCTAAAAGAACAAATAACTTGCCTAGGGGAAACCAGAGAAATTGGAACAACATAGTTTCACACAAATTAGGTACTGATTTTCAATTACTTAAGAAGGCATGTTATTGCTGTGGTAGCTTTGAACATTTGCAAGATGAGTGCTATAAGAAACCAGCTTGGAACCAGTACACAAGGGTGAACCATAGAAACTCTGCTAGAAAGACTCACCCTCACCCCAAAAGAAACATGGTTCCTAGGGAAGTTTTGATGAGAGATGGTACTTCTATAGTTATCTCTCCTATTGCACCAACAGTGTCAATCAAGAAGGATATAGTTGACTCTGCTGTTAAGGCAAACTCTGTTGTTAAAGCAGACTCTGCTGTTTTGCCTAAAGTTGTCACTGATACTGTTGTGGGCAATCATTTTTATGCTGTTAAAGCCTCAGCTTGCTGGGTCTGGAAACCTAAAGTTAAAGTTCTAGATCATGTTCTCAGACACAGCAGTGCACCAATGCAGTTGAAGAAATTTGACTACTTTGATGCACAAGGTAGATCCAAGTCAGTAATGGCTTGGGTCCCAAAGAGAAACTAATTCTCTTACTTTTTGTGCAGGGCAATCTACAAAAGGAGTGATTGGCCCAGAAACAGTCAACTTAAATCAACCACGGATGTGGTCAAACAAAGTCAAACCAATTGAGAACACAATGCAATTATCCAAGGAGTATAGTTTTATCCCCGGGTCGTTTAAGTCCCAGCGAGATGTGAAATTGTGCTTAAAAACGGATCGTGATCAAGTGTTATTGAACAGAAAAGGGATTATTGCTTTGATTACACTAAGGAGATAAGAAAATAGCTTTAAACAAGCTATATAAACAAGAATGTAAAAACAAGTTAACTAGAAACGTATAAAAACCTAAAAGCGTACGTTTAAATTTAAATAAACGTAAACGTACGAAATAAAAAGTGAGTTTTAAGAAATAAAAAGCCTACGGATATGAAAATTATATTTTTACAACCCTAATAATAAAAGAAAATTATTGGAAAAAGAAAATTATGTATTTGACTTATTTATTAATTATTATTAATTAAAAACTATTTAATAATTATTTAAACTAATTAAAATTCTAATAAATACTAAAAGATCAAAGAAAAATCTGAAAATTTTTATATAAATACTCTAAGGTTACAAGAAGCTAAGAAAATTATCAAAATGAAAATTACTTAATTAAAATTTAAAAAGATAAATTCTATTAAATAGAAGCTATCACTATATTTCTATTTTTGATTTTCTTAAGGTCTAAAAATAAAATTATATTTTTCCTAGATTAAAAATTACAAAAGAAAATTATGAAAATTGGATTTATATTTTTCTGATTAAAACTCTATTTAGTATGATTTAATTACTATTTTAAACTAATTAAAATTATTAAAAATATTAAATAACTTAGGAAAAATCTGAAAAATTTAAGTTAAGTCTAAATTAATATTAGAAGGCTAGGAAAATTAAAATCACAAGTTTAATAAGCCCTGAGAGATGATTTGGGTAGATAAGCAGTTGGCAAATAAGCCAAAAATAAGCTAAAAAGCACTAAATTCAACCAAATGCTCTGGGAAGGTTTAACAAACTTATTTAAGCTTAAAGCAACTTGAAACACACAGATAAGCACTAAGGATTAACAAGTTAAGCACTTGACTGCTTGAATACTTACACAGAAAACTCAGGAAACATGCAAACTTGCAGACCAAATTAAGCTAAGCAATAAGCTACTGAGATGAAAGCTTAAGGGGGCAAAATCAAGGTGATACTACTGGCTATCTAAAAACCTAAAAAGCCCCATGACAATCACACCAATTGATGTCCAATTTGGGCAAAGATCAGCTGCTAGAACACTTGGTCTGCTGTGGCTTTTGACTTTTGCAGACAAAACAAGGGTTGACTTTGGTGAATTTCTAATGATCCTTACTGATTAAATAAGCTATATTATGATATATTGAGATGGAATTAAGTTAAAATAGCAACTAGTGTATTGATATGAAGAATATGCCACACTAAATCCCACACAGTGAAGAACTGTGGATGAATCAAAATGATTTTGACTTTCCAGGCACACACTCAACCTAAACCTTGTTTGTTTCTGGCTTCTTAGGTGTTAAGAAAGTTATGTCAAGATATCTTGGTCACTGAGATCACTTAATACTCACTACACAGACTCATCCAAACACTCCTTTAAATGCACTGATTTGTTATTTTTGCAGCAAATGTGATATTTAAACCAAGAACTTGTTGTCAAAGCACTTATATTGATTCAACAAACTGAATTGAGCATGTAAATACCAACAATATCAGTCAATACCTAAAAATCACTACTAAGCTAAATTGACAGTCAAAACAACAAATATGAGCTCAAAGGTTTTCAAAGAACAAACACCCAATCTAAAGCAACAATATAACTCAAATGTATCTAGGAAGCATAAAAACACAGATATAACAACTAAATAGACTATTGTACAGTAAATGCTCAAAAGTGAAATAGGTGCTTACAAAGCCTTCCAAGCTAAAAACACAGAATCAGAGAACAAGAACATGACCTAAAGCTTTCCACAAAGCAACTAACCCAAGGGCAATCCAATTTCTCCCTTGCTCCAGCCTTTCTTCATCATTCTCATGGATTTTTTATTTTTGATCTATTTTTCTTGATTTTTTATGAAATTCTGAGTTTGACTAGTACAACTTGTTTTAAGATTTCTAATAGCTATAATAAGCTATACAGGGAGCTTACATGAGCCTAAAAGTCCAGAAACAACATTCTTAACAACATTCAACAAAACATGAAATTTGGACAAGAAAATTGCATTAACTGAATTCTTACATAAAACCTGAAATTAATTATTGAAAAGGATTCTTATACACTTGAGAACACTAAAAAGATTACTTGAAAGCTTAAAATTACACTAGGAAATGGAAATTTAAATAATTCGACACTAATTACTAAAATTACACTAGATACTCTATTACATTGTCTCTCCTCTATTCTTTATAGCCTTTTTTCTTCTTGTCAACATCTCTGAGCATATCCCACCACATCTTGACCTTTGGTTTGGTCAATTTCATCACAATCGAACAAGTGGCACTTTTGGCGGGAAAAATATCAAGAGCAGGTTATCTCAATTAAGGAAATTTGGGTGTTTGTGGAGGTGGAGGGGAGAGATTAGTGACTAGGGTGATGAGTTGGAAGGGTGAGGTGTAAAGGTTGAGTGGTATTGAAGCAGTGATGGAGGAGGGGTGGTTTTGGCGGGGTGTTGTGAGGAAGAAGGAATACCAGGGTTGGTTTGACCCTGGTTTGACCTGGTTTTTTTATTTAAGGGTTGGGCCGGGTCAAAGGTTTAGTGGGATTGGGCTGGGTTTAATAAATAAAGGGTTTGGGTTGGTTTTATTTTGGAAAGAACCTGTAAATATCATAATGTTAACACAAGGACCATATTTGCCATAGATGAATAGTACAAGGGTTATAATTATTAATTTTCCATTTTAAATAACCCAGGGACCATTTTTGACACTTTTCAAAGTTAAGGGACCTTTTTGTAATTTTTGCCCAAACAATCATTCAAGGACCAAATTTGACAATTAAGATTATTTTAGGGACCTTGAATGATAGAATTCCACTTTTTTAGATTCTAGGGACTAGATTTGCCAAATTATGAAAGTTCAGGGACTAAAATGCAAATTATGCCATTTATTGTTTGTTTTTCCCTGAAACTTATAAAAACACAGTCAGATGATATTTTTATACATTTTTAGACTTTTTAAAGTGTTTTTGACTGTTTCTGTAGCTCAAATGTGAAAGAAATGATGAGTATTTACACACTCATCAATCCCCCACACTAAACTATTGCTAGTCCCTAGCAATATTTTATGAAGATTTAATGGATTTGAAAGACTCTTTACCAAAAGCCATCACCTCTGGAGTAGCCAAATGTTTTAGCTCAAGTAAGAACTATGGTACACTGATAACCATGTGATTTTGAGCAAATCACCAGCTGTAAACGGTTTTGATTTGTCTTTACCAGAAGCCGTTTGCTTCTGGACTAGCCAACTCTTAGATAAATTATTAATATTATCTTTGGTGAGCTGATTACCAATTATGGTATTCCAAAGCCTTTACCACAAGCCATAACCTTGCGGGCTAGCCAACTCTTCACTAATTAAAGATATGGTGAGTCGAGAACCATACAATTTTTGGCAAATTGCAAGCCATAAACGGATTTGATATATCTTTACCAAGAGCCGTTTGCTCCTGGATTAGCCAATCCTTATGTGGGTTAGACATGGCGGACTGATAACCATTTTCTGAGTTCTAAGTGAAAAAAAAAAATTTAAAAATTTTGGCTAAAATGGGGGTGCTAGATGATACATTTGATAAAATTCGCTAGAATTTCCCCCCCACACTTAGAACTGAATATTGCCCTCAATATTCAAAGAACCGGCTGTTAAACCAACACTTAGAACGTGAAAGGGAAATACTGAATAGCCATTATTTTATATATACACACACTTTTTTTTTTTTTTTTTTTTTTTTTTTTTTTGGACAATTTACATATATACAACATGTGGGGCATCTCCCCCACACTAGGGTGGTAGAAAATAGAAAGAAGTCAGAAATATGGGTGAAAACCCATATGGTGCGGGCTAATGTTTTTGATCACCGAGTCACTAGCTTGACTCGATCCCCGCATTTATTGGTTCATGGGGAAAGTTTGAAGATCCGGGACAACCATAAATGGTATGTCCTCTCCAAAGTAGTGCTTTAACCGATGGCCATTCACTTTAAAATTTGGACCGTCATTTTGAGATAACTCAACGGTACCATATGGATAAACTTTTGTAACAGTGAATGGACCAGACCAACGGGATTTGAGTTTTCCCGAGAAAATCTTCAATCTTGAATTGAAAAGAAGGACTCGATCACCAACGTTGAAAACACGGTTCTTGATTTTAGAGTCATGAATCTTCTTTGTCTTTTCTTTATAGATTAAAGAGTTCTCGTAAGATTGATCACGCATTTCATTTAATTCATTCATTTGAACTTTACGGTGATCACCCGCAGTTTGAAGGTCAAAGTTCGCATGTTTCAAGGCCCAGTAGGCTTTGTGCTCTAATTCGATCGGTAGATGACATGCCTTTCCGTACACAAGCTTGTAAGGTGTACACCCGATGGGTGTTTTGTAAGCTGTACGAAAGGCCCATAGTGCATCATCCAATTTATCCGACCAGGATGCACGATTTTCTCCTACAGTCCTTTCTAAGATTCTTTTAATACCCCGATTTGAAACTTCAACTTGCCCACTTGTTTGTGGGTGATACGCAGTGGAAAGACAGTGAGTTACACCATACTTTTGCATGACTTTGTCGAATTTGTCATTGCAAAAATGCGTACCACGATCACTGATTATAGCACGTAGAGTTCCAAAACGGGCAAAAAGAGCTTTCAGGAATTTTACAACAACTCGGGCATCATTAGTGGGTAAAGCTTTTGCTTCAACCCATTTTGACAAATAGTCAACAGCCACGAGAATGTATTTGTTTCCTCGAGATGATGGAAATGGCCCCATAAAGTCAATGCCCCAGACATCAAAGATTTCACAGACTTGAATTGCATTTTGTGGCATTTCATTTTGTTGTGAAATATTTCCGTGACGCTGACAAGCTTCACAAGTTTTGATGAGATCTTGAGCATCCTTATAGATTGTGGGCCAATAAAACCCGGAATCAAACACCTTTTTGGCGGTGTAGTTTGGACTATGATGGCCCCCCGTGGGTCCAGCATGGCAAGCTTTGAGAATGTCAATAGCTTCCTGTCCGTAAACACACCGTCGGATGACTTGATCCGCACAGATTTTGAACAAATAGGGGTCGTCCCAGAAGTAATGTTTAACATCTTTGAAGAATTTATTCTTCTGTTGGGTCGACATCCCTTTCACTATGAAGTTACCCGCATGGTAATTTGCGAAGTCGGCAAACCATGGGGTAGTAGAATCTCCTCGAAAGGTAACCGCATTGAGTGTCTCGAGAGGAAATGTTTCATTTATTTCCTTTTTCTCGAAAACATCTTGGTGTGGGTTTTCTAATCGGGACAGATGATCAGCAGCTAGGTTCTCAGCCCCTTTTTTATCACGTATAATGATATCAAATTCTTGCAGAAGGAGAACCCAACGGAGTAGTCTCGGCTTTGCATCTTGTTTTGCAAAGAGATATTTGAGAGCCGAGTGATCCGTATACACTACACATTTTGTCAAGATCAAATATGGCCGAAACTTCTCAAAGGCATACACCACAGCCAATAATTCTTTTTCTGTAGTGGTGTAATGAGTTTGAGCTTCAGTCATGGTTTTACTTGCGTAGTGGATAGGCTGAAAATGTTTGGCTTTTCGTTGCCCCAGGACTGCACCGATAGCAAAATCACTTGCATCGCACATGAGCTCAAAGGGAAAATCCCAGTCGGGGGCAACTAGAATGGGTGCCTCAGTAAGCTTTTTCTTTAATATGTCAAAAGCTTTGATGCACTCTGGGGAGAAGATAAAAGGAGCATCCTTTTCAAGAAGATGAGTCATAGGCCGGGCGATTTTAGAAAAATCTTGTATGAATCTACGATAGAAACCGGCATGACCCAAAAAACTCCTAATACCTTTGACGGTAGTGGGATGAGGTAATTTACCAATGACATCAACTTTAGCTTTGTCAACCTCAATCCCGTTCTTTGATATCTTATGGCCGAGGACAATGCCCTCTCTGACCATAAAATGACTCTTCTCCCAATTTAGACAAAGATTGGTGTCTTTACACCGTTTCAACATGTTTTCTAAATTGGAGAGACATGCTTGGAACGAATCCCCAATGACCGAGAAGTCATCCATAAAGACCTCCATTGTTTTACCAATCATGTCGGTAAATATAGCCATCATACACCTCTGGAATGTGCCTGGAGCATTACATAAGCCGAAAGGCATACGTTTATAAGCAAAGGTTCCATAAGGGCACGTGAAGGTAGTCTTTTCTTGATCTTGTGGATCAATGGGAATTTGAAAGTAACCTGAGAAACCATCAAGGAAACAATAGTACTCGTTCCCTGCTAATCTCTCAAGCATCTGATCCATGAAGGGCAGAGGAAAATGGTCTTTTCGGGTGGCATCATTTAACTTACGATAGTCAATGCAAACACGCCACCCCGTAACCAATCGAGTTGGAATCAACTCATTTTCTTCATTCGTGACAACAGTTATGCCACCCTTTTTTGGAATACAGTGAATGGGACTAACCCAAGGACTATCAGAGATGGGATAAATCAATCCTGCATCAAGAAGTTTGAGAACTTCTTGTTTGATAACATCGTGGATTTTAGGATTCACCCTTCTTTGATGTTGGACTGCTGGTTTAAAGTCATCCTCCATTAAAATCTTGTGAGTACAAAATTCAGGGTCGATACCCTTTATGTCGGAGAGTTTCCAAGCAATGGCTTGCTTGTGTGACTTTAAGACCTTGATTAGAGCAGTCTTTTCCTCATCACTTAAATCTTTAGCAATAATGACGGGTAATTTATCATCACCCTCCATGAATGCGTACTCAAGATGAGGCGGTAAGTCTTTGAGTTCGACCTCAGGAAATTCATCGGTTTTCTCAACTGATCTGATTTCCTCATTATGAAGTTCAACGGGAGGGAATGGAGGAGAATTGTCCTGATTTAACAATGTCTCAAGAAGAAGAATATCTCCCTCCAGATCAATCTCAGCGTCATCAATCCCCTCTAGGAATGAATCACACTTGAGAAAATCATCGATCTCTTCCAAATTGAAATCACTTCCCTCAAACGGAGTGAGAGAAGGGGAAGAGTCGGAAATGCCAGGTAAAGAAGATGTGGTGGTATCCCCACTCACAGAATTATGAGAATAACCAAGAAACTCTTGAGAGTACTCCTGTGAAACAATATCAATGACATCGATTCGGTTAACCGATTCAGAATCATAATTTGAGGAGTACCTCGAAGTTTGATCGAGGTTAAAAGTAACAGCTTCATGACCCACACGTAATGTGATTTCATGCTCAAATACATCTATGAGAGCACGGCCCGTTCTTAGGAATCCTCTTCCAAGAATGAGAGGAACTCTGGAATCAGCATCGAAATCAACAACCACAAAGTCAGCTGGAAAATGGAACTTTCCTACTTTCACAAATACGTCCTCAGCAATGCCAAGTGGACGAGATATTGAACGATCTGCAAGCTCAAGAGTCATGCAGGTAGGAGTAAGTTCAGGAAGAGAAAGTTTCTTCCATACTGATTTAGGCATCAGGTTGATGCTTGCACCAAGATCGGCCAAGGCATAGCATTCAACCATTCCTGGAAAGACACAAGGTAGTAGAAACCTTCCAGGATCTCCAAGCTTCTTGATGCGTGGTTTTGTAACCTTACAACAGGTTTTACCTCTCGAGGGATCTCAAGAGGCTTACAACCCCACCAGGCAGTGTACCTGACCGATGTAGTATAGTGTAGTGGTAAGTACGGGGGATTGATCGTTCTCCACAGGGAATAGTGTTCGTTAGGTATGAAAGGCTACTCTAATTAGGTCTAAGGGTTGAGGAAGATTCTTTTTTATGTTTTTATAATTTTATGAAAGCAAGTAAAATCTCGGGTTTGAAGGAGTGGGCGGAATTAGTTGCTAGTCAACTAACCCAAATTTACTACGAATGCAAATAAAATAAAATAACAAAAATGAAAAGTGGTGAGAAACTTATGTGTAGAGAAATGTGTTTACTTAGATTTCTTTACTCCCTAACTATCTTTTACCGGTTAATTAGTGTGTATTAGTCGCGTGGATGACGGGTGTATTCCTTAATACCATTCGTGGGGTGGCGTACTTACTTCCCCAAACTCTACAAGCTCCTACTTCACTCCTATGTCGAGCCGGCTAGGAAGCTCCTAACATGGGATCACTAGAATTCGCTTGTGCATTAAATACAACCATAAAAACCTTTAGTACGCGTTTGGTTCATGTTTCTTAAGACGTTCAAGCAAGTTACCGAATAGGAAGTTAGCCAGTTTTCTTAAGCCTAACATAGATAAACAATCATCCAATACAACTAATAACACACTAACAACCAATAATCAATAGCTAGGTTTCATTAGATCTAAGCAAACACAAGATAAAATTAGCCTAACATGTTAAACAAAAGACAAGCATAAGATAGAATCAAACAACACATAGACATATTGAATGATTAATTGATAACTTATCTTTCAATGAAACATGGAAGATCTCAAGGCAAAAAGCCCTGAAAAAGTAGCTAAAATCGTCTTAGGGTTTTATCCCAAAATTCCACACACTAAGCTCTCCCTTAATGACAAAAAATTAGAAAACTATATATAGATTTTTGGATCTGACGGCGTCACCTTATGCATTGTGACGCCGTCACCTCGCCGCTTTTAGGGTTCCCGGGTGACCTTCTTGACGCCGTCCCTCTTTAGCTCTTCAAAAATCCATTCTGGCCTATCAAGGCTTGACGCCGTCGAACCTTGAACGTGACGCCGTCCCCTTATGATTTAAGCCGTGACGCCCTCGATCAAGTTAAAGCGTGACGCCGTCAGAATTCACATGCTATCTTACTGGCCCGTCATGAGTAAATTTCACATCCAACTTTTCTTGCCAAGGCATGACGCCGTCCAGAGTAAAGTCTGACGCCGTCAAGAGTAACTTTTAGCCGATTCTTGAGACTTTGCCGTTTTCTTCACTTTAATGCTCCAAAAACGTCCAAAATGCCTCCTTTTCCAGATTTCTCCTCAAAAGTACCTAAAATGACAAAAGGAACGATTTAGGGCGATATTTGATCAAATAAATACGATTTCGGGCTTAAATGACCCCTTAAAAGCGGTACACTTTTTGCCTCATCAAATACCCTTACACTTGAGATTTGCTTGTCCTCAAGCAAATGCGCTTTTATTCTAATCAAAATACAAGTTAGGGGTCATTTAATGCAAACATAAAAGTAATTACAACAAATAATCGTTCCACTTCAATCATAATAAGCACGGAGATTATATACTAGCACCTCACAAGTAGTGTTTAGATACTCACATCTCTCAAGTGTCATCAAAATAAATCTCATAAATGAAAACGGAAAATATCTCTCACTACCTGTCATAGCAAATAGATTACCATAGGCTTGGGAAAGGATCGAAAACCTCCTCCACTAGGCGTAAGCACCTAAGATAAACTATCAAAGAGGGCTTTTAAATGGGTTATAACGTTAGGTGTAGGGAAAAGGAAAACACGGTTTTGTTGGATACGGGATATTTTACTGGTGGCTAGTTAAAGATCTTGATCAATTACATGTACTATACAATGTTGCTAAGCCAAGACTAGACTCGATCTTAAGCTAGAAACGAAATAACAAAATAACAAAAACATAAAACAAACATAAAATGAAACGGGATGGTAGTCCGTATGTTTTTTTTTTTTTTTTTTTTTTTTTTTTTTTGCATACACTTTTGCCCTACCATCCAAAATAATACATCATAGGGGCATTGCATCCCCCTTACACTTGAACTTTTACATAACTTTACAAATACTATTCTAATGACTCGAATTAAGATAATTGAAAAACTTGGAGTACTTTTAAAACATTTAGCACATATGGGGGTAATAAATGATGTTCTTCCCCATTACTCCATTACACTAGTACTTTACCCATGAGTCCCAATCGTCCCAAAACAATATGTACAAGGATATGACTCGACTTAGCAACCATGTAATCAACTAGATAATTAACTTGGGTTTAAACAAATGTTGTAACAATAATGCACTAAAGATGAGTGCATACAAGGTAGGCTAAGGCGATTTGGGTGTACATTTTAGTGGGGTGTAACAAATTCTTCCTTTAAGTAAAATGCTTAAAGGTCGAAACGAAAAGATAGGCTCTGAGGGGTGTACTAGGGGTATCGTGTACTAAAAATGAGTACAACGCAAAGGGTGTGGGAGAATTACTTGACCAATGTAGCCAACGTAATTATAACAAAAACACAGGTGTAAAACAATGGGTTAATCCTAATGCCTCTTATCATGTAGTAAATCTAACTACACGAATGTAGTCTCACTTGTGGCCTTGGAATGGTCCTAACGCAAGTTCTAGAATCTAAGTGCTACCGGTACACACATCATAGCATAAATGCTTTTCCTACCAATTCTAGGGGCGAACCTCACATATTTGGGGTGGAAAATTTTTTAGTGGTACGGTTTTTTTGTGCTAGTCATATAACTCCTATCTATGAGACGCTCATTAAGATCAAAGTTTCACTCCTATATGTTGTAAAAAATTTTAAATTTGGCACTAAAATTACCTTAACAAGTATTTATCTCAGTTTTATTACACATCTACTATTAATCAAACAAAAATCAAGCGCAATGGCATTCTCTAATCGTACTTTTACCCTCCCCTTACACTTAAGATGAACATTGTCCCCAATGTTCAAATAACAAGATGTAAAAGCATAAAGTAAAAGAATGAAATCAAATACTCCCCTGATTCGCTCGTTGGATAATGAAATTACACGGTTAAATCTTCCTCCAAAGAGAATGTTGAAACTCCATGACTAATGCATCGTCATAAGCTTGATTCCATAAATATCTCCTTGTCCAAAATAACCTGTTAAACCTGAGAAAACAAACACGAAAACCTGCATAACATCGGCGGGAAAAATCTATATATAAGGATATAATGCTTGTGGAATGATAATTTTGCAGATTCCTGGAGATTATAAGTTGGAGATTTTAATAAAAACTTTTCTAAAAACAAAACTTTCAAAAATTTCTGGAAATTAAATCTGACGCCGTCAGGTTATAACCCCTGACGCCGTCAGAAATGACCTGACAAAAATTTTCATTTTAAGTTTCCGGAAAATTTCTGGAAAAACCTTTACCTTACTTCCTGGAAATCCTGCAAAACATCATTATGACTCGATACAAGCATTTGACTCAAACAATTACGAATATGTATGCTAATTTATTATTATTACGATTCATGTTAATTTGTGTTCTAATAAACCGATTTAGATTTCCCTTACACTTAACTTTTGCAAAATACCTTTATATGTAGTTAAGACGAAGTTAAAAACAAAATAAAGCATTTTCACAATTTACCTTTGAACATGAATCAATACTAATAAAAATTAAACACACATACGGAAACAAATAAAACAAACAAACAATTAAATAAACACACAAAGCAAATAAAGCAAATAAAGTAAGGCTTGGGTTGCCTCCCAAGAAGCGCTTTTCTTTATTAACGAGTCTTGTAGCTAGACTCAAAGTCACGCTACCCTATGTAAGTAAGCTCGTCATCGAGGACGTCTTTAGGGTTAAGCTTGGATTGAAGTTTCCTATTGGTCCGCTTAGTACGATATGTCTTTTCAAACTTCTCTCCATCCGGGTCATACAATGTCATCTTAATATGCCATGACCCATCTCCATCTTTGGGTGGTTTATCCCAATTCCACTTATGATCATCTTCCTCACAAATCCACTTATTCATTCCTAGGTTAATTGGCAAAACTCCTAGGAAATCAATCATCTTTCTAAAAACTAGAGAGTCTTCAAATGGATCCAATTCGGTGTCCCTAGCCAAGAGTTGTTCTACCGTATGTGTTCGGTTAACAAAGTCCTCTTCTAGGTAAAATGGGCGTTGGGGTCCTATGAAGTCTCTATCAATCCAAGGTCCATATCTAGATGGTCTCCTATTTAATTCTAACCAATGGGGTGTCGGTTCCTCACTAGTATCATAGGCGAGTTTCTTAACATCATAGATTGACCAAGTATCTCCTTCTCCTACCGCTATCTTAGATTCCTTACAATCAATCATAGCACTAGCGGTCGCCAAAAATCCTCTACCTATCAACAAGGGGCATGTAGGGTCGCTAACCATATCAAGGACGTGGAAATCGGCTAAAATGGTTAGTTTTCCAATGTGCACTAACACGTCCTTAACTACTCCAACCGGGTAAGCAACACTTCCATCCGCTAAGCCTATTATTACCTCGGTTTCTTCAAGTTTTCCAAGTTTTAGAGAGGTGTAGAGAGGTAACGGAAGTAGGTTAAGGCTTGATCCAAGATCGGCTAATGTGTCATAAGCCTCCGAATTACCGATCTTGCAAGGTAGAACAAATAAGCCCGGATCATCTAATTTCTTAGGTAGCTTATTTTGAACAAAGGCGGTCCCTTTTTCGCCTAACTTGAGCTTCTTCTCATCCAACTCATCAACAACCGGACTTTCAAGGTGGAGCTCCTTGAATTCTTCGTCAAGGTTTTGAGTGGAAGGTGTTTCAACTATGTTGTTGACCAATTTGGATGTCATAACTTCTTGGTCATTTGGAACGATTTGGGTTTGTTTGAAACACGTGCTCATGGAATTGACCGAATAATATTGTGGACAAGAACTAGGGGACGAAACCGATGAAATAGCGTTGACGTTTAGTTTCGGGTTCTTGACCGTGTTGCTAGGGAGTGCTCCCATTTCTCGGTCATTGAGGGCTTTCAACAAGGTGTCAATCTTATCGGTCATCTCGCTTTGTTTTTGTTTGAAATCGGCTTCAAACTTGGCTAAACGAGCTTCTTGAGATGCCATAAATTGAGACATCAATCCTTCAAAGTTATTGGTACTACCATTGCCGGAAGGATTGTTGTTGAAAGTACGGTTCGAGTTGGAACCGCTTGATTGGAAATGATTAGGTGGGTTGGAAGAATTGGTTTGTTGTGTGTTTTGGTTTTGTTTCCACCTAAGGTTCGGGTGATTTTTCCATGAGGGGTTGTATGAATCACCATAATGGTTTGGCTCGGGTTTGAAAGTGTACCACTTGTCTCCCGCTCCGTCGGTACGCGAGGATGCGTAGTCCACAAAAGCTTGTTCGGGGAGTTCCATGCAATCACGAGTGTCGTGGGGACCACTACATAATTTACATGAAGAAGTGATTTTGTTCACTTGGCTTGAAGGTTTAGGAGCCTCGTAGGATTTCATGAGAAACTTGACTTGGTCTTCAAGTTCTATGATCCTACGGTCGGAAGTGCTTGAATTGTTAGAAGGCAAAGATATTGCCTTGACCGTTTTATTCAAATCACGGGGATCACTCCAACTTTCGTTGTCATAAAGAGCAAGATCCTCTAGGAGAGCCCATGATTGTTCCGCACTTAGATCACGTAGCTTGCCACCGGCCGATTGGTCAATGGTTTGCCTCGTGGAGAGATTGATATGGTCATAGAAGATTTGGACTTGGAGCCAAAGTTCTATGCC
This sequence comes from Artemisia tridentata subsp. tridentata, assembly GCA_021014915.2. NCBI lineage: Eukaryota > Viridiplantae > Streptophyta > Magnoliopsida > Asterales > Asteraceae > Artemisia > Artemisia tridentata. The sequence goes on from CP139508.1 coordinate 506,707,473, forward strand.
ATGGTGAGGGACCTTTTGGAGTAAGTCCTTGAATCGAGTCCATGCCTCGTAGAGAGTTTCGCCTTGACGTTGTTGGAACATCAAGATATCATTCCTTAGCTTGGTAGTTCTTCCCGGTGGGAAAAACTGAGCAAGGAAACGAGTGGTGAGATCATCCCAAGAGGTAATGGATCCTGCGGGTTGACGTTCTAGCCACTGACTAGCTTGGTCCCGCAAAGAGAATTGGAAGAGGCGCAATCGGGTCGTCTCTCGAGTGGCAACATCAAGGTCTATAGAATCAACGATTTTAAGAAAGTCCTTGAGATGTTGATTAGGATCTTCAGAACGAAGTCCATGGAATGCGCATCCACTTTGCACCAACCGAATGGTGTCGGATCGCAAGGGTGTGATATTGGCTCCTTGAGTGAGCTCAATGGTGTTTCGATAGCCATGGTGGCTAGGACGGGAATACTCTCCTAAAGTACGGGCTCTAGGAGGTGGTGGTGGTTGTTGTGGTGGTGGGTTGTGTGGGTTAAGGATATTACCATCTTCCATGATGTCGGACGGTAATGGTTACGAACAAAGACACGAAGAAAATAGATAGACTAAAGAAAACCTAGAAAAATAAAATAAAAATCTCACTAGAAAGGAATCTAGTGAGTAGACCTAATAGAAATAAAAATTCAACCTAAACAATAACTATTCCCCGGCAGCGGCGCCAAAAACTTGATGCGTGGTTTTGTAACCTTACAACAGGTTTTACCTCTCGAGGGATCTCAAGAGGCTTACAACCCCACCAGGCAGTGTACCTGACCGATGTAGTATAGTGTAGTGGTAAGTACGGGGGATTGATCGTTCTCCACAGGGAATAGTGTTCGTTAGGTATGAAAGGCTACTCTAATTAGGTCTAAGGGTTGAGGAAGATTCTTTTTTATGTTTTTATAATTTTATGAAAGCAAGTAAAATCTCGGGTTTGAAGGAGTGGGCGGAATTAGTTGCTAGTCAACTAACCCAAATTTACTACGAATGCAAATAAAATAAAATAACAAAAATGAAAAGTGGTGAGAAACTTATGTGTAGAGAAATGTGTTTACTTAGATTTCTTTACTCCCTAACTATCTTTTACCGGTTAATTAGTGTGTATTAGTCGCGTGGATGACGGGTGTATTCCTTAATACCATTCGTGGGGTGGCGTACTTACTTCCCCAAACTCTACAAGCTCCTACTTCACTCCTATGTCGAGCCGGCTAGGAAGCTCCTAACATGGGATCACTAGAATTCGCTTGTGCATTAAATACAACCATAAAAACCTTTAGTACGCGTTTGGTTCATGTTTCTTAAGACGTTCAAGCAAGTTACCGAATAGGAAGTTAGCCAGTTTTCTTAAGCCTAACATAGATAAACAATCATCCAATACAACTAATAACACACTAACAACCAATAATCAATAGCTAGGTTTCATTAGATCTAAGCAAACACAAGATAAAATTAGCCTAACATGTTAAACAAAAGACAAGCATAAGATAGAATCAAACAACACATAGACATATTGAATGATTAATTGATAACTTATATTTCAATGAAACATGGAAGATCTCAAGGCAAAAAGCCCTGAAAAAGTAGCTAAAATCGTCTTAGGGTTTTATCCCAAAATTCCACACACTAAGCTCTCCCTTAATGACAAAAAATTAGAAAACTATATATAGATTTTTGGATCTGACGGCGTCACCTTATGCATTGTGACGCCGTCACCTCGCCGCTTTTAGGGTTCCCGGGTGACCTTCTTGACGCCGTCCCTCTTTAGCTCTTCAAAAATCCATTCTGGCCTATCAAGGCTTGACGCCGTCGAACCTTGAACGTGACGCCGTCCCCTTATGATTTAAGCCGTGACGCCCTCGATCAAGTTAAAGCGTGACGCCGTCAGAATTCACATGCTATCTTACTGGCCCGTCATGAGTAAATTTCACATCCAACTTTTCTTGCCAAGGCATGACGCCGTCCAGAGTAAAGTCTGACGCCGTCAAGAGTAACTTTTAGCCGATTCTTGAGACTTTGCCGTTTTCTTCACTTTAATGCTCCAAAAACGTCCAAAATGCCTCCTTTTCCAGATTTCTCCTCAAAAGTACCTAAAATGACAAAAGGAACGATTTAGGGCAATATTTGATCAAATAAATACGATTTCGGGCTTAAATGACCCCTTAAAAGCGGTACACTTTTCGCCTCATCACTTCTCGGGAAGCTTTTTCAAGATAACTGCTGAGCAGTTCTCATTTAATGGAGTCTTTGCCATTTCAAACAGTTTTTCCTTGTTGCTTAACAAGTGTTTGATTGTGGATGCAAACTTGGGCATCAGAATGATAGCATCCGCAAAGCTTATGTCAAAATGTAATTCTTGAAAAATTTGGAAGAATTTATCCATTTGTTGACTAGCTTTTTCGCGGAGCTTTTGCTCATTTAAACGTGATGGGTAGGGAATAGAAGTTTTGGATTTAGGGTTTTCAACCGGGGTTTCAGGATGTTCAAAGACAACTTGATGTTTAGTCTTGGGTTTCGGGACAACTTGAGGTTGGACGTTGTTGGTACCTCCGTTATTAGTAGGAAGTACCGGGTCCTTAGTCACCTCAGGCTCACTTCTCACTACCTTAGGGGAAGAAGAAGAAGTGGTAGTGGAAATAGTGGGTCCCTCATATGAAACACCACTTCGGGTTGTGATCGCCTTAACATCGCCCTTCGGGTTGACGATCGTGTTGCTCGAAAGTTTTCCTGAGCCCGAAGGTTGATCATTTAAAGATTTTTTAATCTCAGAGATCTGGCTGACCAACAACCTGTTTGTGTCCTCTTGAGCTTTCATGAATTGCCTCAATAACTCATCAGATGATGGATGTTGGGCTGGAATGGCTTGATGTTGATTAGGGAAATTTTGCATTCGGTTATTTTGATTATAACCTTGATGTTGAAAATTCCCTTGATTTGGATTACCATTTCCCTGAAAATGATTTCCCTGGTTGGAATTGTTTCGGTTAAAGTTTCCTTGGTGTTGGAAACCTTGATTTTGTCCAGAATTGAAATTCCCTTGGTTTTGATAACCTTGGTTCATTCGAGGTTGATTTTGGTTCCGGTTTTGCAAATTCTGGTTCTGATTGAAACCGGGTGGTCCTGGGTAGGTGCTAGCTCGGTATGGTTCCATTTGAGGACGGTATTGATTACCTCCTTGATTTGAAGTACCGGCTACAGCATTAACTTCAAAAGGACTACCATCGGTGGCAGTACAGTCGTAGTATGCATGAGGACCACCACAAGTAACACAGACTTCCACTTTCTTCACTTCAGCATGTGAAGGAGTTTGTGTGAAAGTGACTTTCTTTTGGCTTGAGAGAACCAAAGCTTGAATAGCATCCGTGAGTTTATCAATCTTAGCATCGGTGCTAGAAGTACTCACTGGAGATGAAGTAGAAGGACCGGCACTAGCCTGAGAATGATATGGCTTTGTTCGTGCAGTACGGACCTTAGACTTATTTTCAATAATCGCTAAAGCTTCTTTGACAGTTCTGCTGAAAAAGTTACCTCCTGAGGAGGCATTGAGAGAATCTTGGTCTGATTGGCTCACACCATTATAGAAAGTGTCGATTTGCATCAACTCGGTAAAACCATGATGAGGACATTTACGAAGCAATTCTTTGAAACGATCCCACGCGTCACTAAACGATTCATCAAATCTTTGTGTAAATTTGATGATTTCATTTTTAAGACTTGTCGTTCTAGACGGTGGAAAAAATTCGTTTACAAACTTTGTAACTAAGTCCTCCCATGTCTCAATTGAACGAGGGGGTTGTTTTTCAAGCCATATCCGGGCTTGTCCCTCGAGAGAAAATGGGAATAGAAGAAGTTTGATTGAGCTAGAAGGGATGTTCTTGTATTTGATGGTAGATGTAATCTTGTTAAACCATCGAATGTGAGCATGAGGATCATCCCTCTCAAAACCGTAGAATTGGCTTGAGGTTACAAGATTCAGTAACCCGGTTTTGAGCTCAAAACTCTCAGCTACAATAGCTGGAACAACAATGGCATCTCCATAACCCTCGATGGGTGCTTGGAGAAGCTCATTCATCGGCAAATCTGCCATGACGACAGAATCAGTACGTTCCTCAGATACGACTGATGGGGCAGAACGTCTTCGAGGTATGTTTCCAAGCTCACGGAGAGGGCTTGATGACCTAGAAGAACGAGTGCGCATGCACTAAGACGAGTCTAAGAATCCTTTATAGTGGAGGAAACTCAGAAAAGGGGTAAGAAGATTCTTTTTGGATTTTATTTGTTTATTGAAAAGTGAGGATGAAAACAAAATTTTTCAATTAAAATCAAGATCGAGAAAAAACACAAGTGAACTTAAACCAATAATCAACAGGCGTACGGTAGCTCTCTAAAAGATAAACGCACAGAGTGGCGGAGAAGCAAAGGTGGGCAACTTAATGCTCCTTAAAAACCCACTTCTTTCAGTCCGACAATTTAATGTCAGCCTATCCTTAAACCTCCGTTAGAGTTTGTTTATCAATCAAAGGTGAGCCGATATTCGCAAGTGATACAAAGGCAAGTTTTATATCTTAGGTTTGGGAACTTATTATGGCCGTACCTGATATGTGTCTAAATACACATATATTTACCTTGTTTAAACCCACATAAACAGTCAAAAACACTTTGAAAAGTCTCAAAAAGACAGAAAAATATTTAGACTGTGTTTTATTCATAAATTGTCAAATCTAGTCCCTAGTTATTCAAAACATGGAAATTTTTCATAAAAGGCCCTTAAGGATTTTCAAGTTGTCAAAATTAGCCTTATAAAGTTCAGTTTTGCAAAATGGCAACTTTAGTCCCTGAAATTTCAATGATTGACAGAATTTACCCCTGGACATTTTAAATTGGAAAATTAACATTTTTTGTCCTTTGGTAAATTAAAATTGTCAAAATTGGTCCTTATAACAAACTTTGGAAAGTTGTCATGTTCAGTCCCTAAAAATCCAAATGTTACAACATAAGTCCCTAAACTTTAAACCAATTCCAAAAATAACCTAAACCTTTAACTTAAACCCATTTCACTATCCTAATCCTTAAACCAATTTAACCCATTAAACCCAACACTAAACACAAGCCCAATAACCTAATAGCCCACTACCCCATTTAACTAAAAACCCTCGGTCAAACATTCAGTCAAACCCACAAACCCACCATCTCCCTAAAACTAAACGCGCCAATACCACCATAACAAAACCACCTCTGACAAAAGCCTCCCTCCCCCATGCCTTTTTCTGGAACACGCATCCAACCCCCTCCTTAGCTATCACATGTTACCAACCTATCCCACGTGCAGAAAAAAGATAAAAACCCACCCAAGTGGTTTCCCGCCAAAAACTGAATCCAACGATTCAGATAGTGTGAAGATTATCCAATGGTTGGGATTAAGTCAGAAGAGTGAGAAGATAGCTTTGGAAGTGTTATAAGAAGAAGGAAGACAGAAGAAAAAGTCTGTCCTAGTTTAGACCAATTCGTAGTGTACTTTAAGTCAAGTTTTTAGTTAAAATCGTTTTTCTAGTTCTTAAGCTCTCAGTTGTATTTTTAAGTTTTCTTTAGTTAATTTAAGTTCATTTCAAGTTAATTGTTTCATTTTCAATCATTTGTAACCTCAATTCGAGTTTAATCAAAGTTTAAGACTTTTCCTCGATTCGTATTAAATTGCTTGAGTTGTTAGAGATAAGTTAAAAGCTTCGATACGAATGGTATAAGCTCCTATAAGCTTGTGACTGCTCTTTGTTACATTATTGTTGTTCAAATCGGTTCTAATTTCAAAAGTCAAAAAAGGGTCAAACTGGGTAGAAATCGACTTGCACTGTTCATTTACCATTGGGTCGAGTTTGTTTAAGCTTAATTTAGCTTGTGTAATCTGTTTTTGGCATGTTCTATTTGTTTTGAAGCTCATTGCAGGTTAAAGGTGTGGGACTGCAGTAACAAGGCAGTCAAACTGCCTCAATAAGCTCCCTTAAGCTCGAGCTTCTTTTGGACCCTATTTTGCACTTCAACAGGTTCTAACATTCCCATATTAAGTTTTCATTCGAGTTCCATATGCTTGTTCTAAGTTCCATACAAAATCAGCCAACCAACTAGTGTAGCAGTCTTATCAAGTGCTGATTCAAGCCACTTTCTGGCTTATTTAATTAATCTCATGGTATGATTTTTGTTGTTTTTAAAAGCTTGTAGTACAGTCTAAAAGTGTAGCATCTGGTATCTCACAATTTGGCTCATTTAAGTACCTTAATTTGGTCTTAAAAATCACCTAGTCGACTGCCAAATGCCCTGCACACTAGGCCTATAAGCAGACTGTCTGTTCCATGTGCTTATTTCCCAGCTTATTTGTGGCTTTTAGCTTAAGTGGTAGTTATAAAAAATGATCTTTTTCATGTGCTAAATAAGTTTGTTTAAAGAAAATTAAAAAAAAATAGTTAAAAAAAAAAAGTAGCAAGCAAGGTTCGAACCTGGGTTTCCTGGGTAAACAAAGCCACGAACTTACCAACTGCACTAGCCCTCATTTGTTAGTTATATTTGTAGAATTATTTATTTAACCAATGTTTTATTTTCTATTTTTAGCTTATTGTATCCGTAGGCTTATTTTCAGCTTATTGCATAAGCAATTTCCACTTTTCTTATTTTTATTAACTCTAGTTTGTCATTAAGTATTTACTATAATTTTCTCAGACTTTTGTTAATTGTCTAAGTATTTTTAAATCATTTATTTCTTAAAATAGTTTTTAATTCGTATTAAATAAAATATATAAAAAAAAAAATGTAATTCTTTTTTACAAAATTTTCTTTTATCATTTAGGAGTTTAGAAAAATAGTTTGGTACCCGTAGAGTTTTTATTCCATTATTTTGACGTTTTTAGCTTCGTTCTAGTTCCCGTTTTTCGTTAATTCGCGTTTCTTTTATTCCAATTGCGTTTTTAATCTCGTTTGTTTTCTTAAATTGTTTTTCTCGCCTTTTAAATCGTTCTTATTTTATGTTCACATATCGTAGCTTAGAAAACCAAAAATCCCTTTTTATTCACCATTCAAACACGTGCACGATTCGAGACCACAGAATTCCATTCAGCCTTCGTTGGGGATAACGACCCGGGAATACAACTTCCATTGTATTCTTTGGAAATAAATACGACTTGATTTCGACCGATCAAATTTTGGCGCCGCTGCCGGGGAAGGCTGACGCGAATTTTTAAATCTCGTTTATCGTTGTGTGTTTTGAATCTTCGTAAATATTCTCTTATCAAAAACCCAAAAAGATTTTCTGTTCAAAAATTTATTTTTCCTTTTTCGTTTGTGTTGTACAAAATGTTTTTCAAAAACCCAAAAATATTCATCTTTACCCTCCTACCCTTTTTGATTCTTCATCCCTTTACCCTCTATCCTTTTGATTCTAACTTCTCCTACCCCTCTTGTATTTGATTCTCATGGCGTCTCTCGATGACGATTTCTTTGAATCAAGGGCCTTTAAGATCAACATTGAAAAACTTCAGGCCTTGTCAAAAATTTCGAGATGTCGTGTTAATTCTGGACCATCGATTCCTATTCCCTCTCCGGTGAGGGAAATGGAACGAGAAACCGGGGTGACAAAGGACCATGTACTTCCCTCTAACATTGGAAGTGCTAACTACGTCCAACCCGCGGTTGTCCAAAAATCTGAGCCCACAATTGCTCACAAACCGTCAAGATTTGATCCAACCCTTTCACAATTTACGGTTAGGAGAAATCATGCAGAGCTTAGGGCGGTGACTAAAAAGAATGACTTGCCTATTCTATGCGTTTCTCAAGAACGAGAACCGGGGACTAAAACGGAAGTGGTGGAAATTGCTAGTTCTCAGAGCACACCACTTGTCCCACCTCCGGATTTTTCAAAATGTTCTTCGAGACTTGATAGTCATTCGGATCACCATGTTGGTTTTGTTGATTCGTTGAATGAACCGATTCCTTCTCTTAACTCTCAAATGGAATCGTTAATTCCTTGTGTCGGTTGTGGTGAGCCTCTTTTTGGTTCACCATGTCGCTGGTGTACGTGTGTACAGTGTGGTAATGATATTCGGAACGGGAGTTGTTTGTTTTGTGGTTCGAGGAATTCATTTGATTATGATCCTAATCCGACCTCATTTCACGACTCCTCAAATTTTTCCTACTACCCACCACAACCCGACCTATCTTCGTATAATCAACATAACTCGTGTGAATTTTGTGGAGGTCCTCACCAAGGATTTGAGTGTCAAGCTGGAAACACTTTTGACACTCAGAATTACCGGACTCCATATTATTCACCATGCCAGTCACAACAATCATATTGTTGTGAGTACTGTGGAGGTCCCCATTTCAGCTCTGATTGTCAAGCAGGGAATCCAATTCCTTGTAACAATTATGACTATCCGTATCAAGACCCACCTCCACAGTACCAGATGGATCAGGCACCTCAGCCTCAGCCACCTCCTCAAAATCTTCTCCTAGATCTTCTAAATTTAGTGAAAGATTTGAGACATTCCCGTGATAATCCAAAAGAAAAATCCATGAGAGAATTGTTAGCCGAAGAACGGGCTGCTAAAATAGATTCCCAAAATGCTTTTGAAAAATCTGTTAAGGAATCAATTCAAAGAGAAAAAGCAGCCAGATCTAGCTCTCAATTCCGTTTCATTCATGATGACGATGATGATGAGGATTCTATTCAAATGATGGAATATTACAAAGAATCATCCAGTTCATCAGTTGAGACTCCTTCCGTGGATGCACAGGGAGATAAGAGTATGCAAGAATTGCTAGCAGAAGAACACATGAAAAATATAAACTCTATGTGTGCTAGTCTTTCTTATCTCCCTCAGTCTGAACTTATCGCACCCGAGATTCACACTCACTCTCTTATCATGGGGAATGAGCTTCTTGACACTGTTCCTGAAAAGGAATCGGACGAATTCATAAAGTCTAGTGTTGAGGACCTTGTTCCAATCCACAGAGAGTCACAGGGGATCCTCGAGCATTTGTGCGATATCCCTCTTCCTCCTCTTATCTTCCAAATTGATCATGATGAGATGTTCTCCGATTTTACTGATGACGATTCGTTATCTTGTGGAGACATCGTTTATGTGGAAGAATTACCTTATGAGCTAGTCAGCTTAGAAGAAGAGAATGATGAAGAAACTGACACTGAAATCCAAGATGAAGCCCTTCGCGCTACATTATTGAATGTCAGTCTTCTCATTTCTAAAATCGAGGCTTTCAAAGAGAAACCCATTTCGTCTCCTATCCCCATTAAGGATAGTGATATTTGTTCCGATGATTCTATACCGGAATTTGAAGCCCTCACTTTTGATCCTATGGGAGAGAAGATTAGTGGCAGTACCACTTCTCATTCTCAAAATTCTCTCCCCGATTATGAATCATTTACCATTGAGGAGTTCGCTGGTGAACTCACTCACATCAATTCTGAATATGATTCATTCTCCTTCGAGGAGTTCTCAGATAAACTCACCCATATCATATCTCCGCCGGAGTGTGATAATTTCTACTTTGATCTAGACACACCCGGGATATGTCTTGATCAAACGTGCTTAACTGATGAGATTCATGAAAAAATGAATTCTCCTATTGAGGATGAGGAGTTAGTCACGATCTTTGTCATGGTTTTCTTTCTTTTCTTCATATATTCTGTCCCATCTCCTGTTCTTCACTCCTTCAGGAATGAAGACATAATCTTTGACCCAGGCATTTTCATGTTTCATTCGTGAGCCGGGTCAGTACTTATCTCATCGGTGTGGAACTTTCACGTACTTCAATGTTTGTCCAAACATCTTGAACGAAAGTCCGATGGAGATTGTCGTTTCCACTTGCTTCCCCAAGAACCAATGAATGCGGGGTCGAGTCAAGCTAAGTGACTCGGTGAACAAAAATATTAGCACACCATATGGGTTTTCACCCATATTTCTGACTTCTTTCTCTTTTCTACCACCTAAGTGTGGGGGAGTTGTCCCTGCTGTTGTATATATGTAAATTTTTCTCGCAAAAAAAAAAAAAAAAAAAAAAAAAAAAAAAAAAAAAAAAAAAGTATGTATATATAAAATATAATGGCTATTAAGTATTGCCTTTTTACGTTCTAAGTGTCGGCATAATAGCCGGTACTTTGAATATTGAGGGCAATATTCAGTTCTAAGTGTGGGGGGGAATTCTAGCGAATTTTATCATATTTACCCTCTAGTACCCCCATTTTGGCCAAAATTTTTAAAATTTTTAAATTTTTTTTTTTTTTTTTTTTTTTTTTTTTTTTTTTTCTCACTTAGAACGCAATAAATGGTTATCAGTCCACCATGTCTAACACACAAAAGGATTGGCTAATCCCGGAGCAAACGGCTCTGGGTAAAGATTTCTCAAATCCGTTGACGGCTTGCAATTTGCCCAAAATTGTATGGTATTCGACTCACCATATCTTTTATAAGTGAAGAGTTGGCTAGCCCGCAAGGTTATGGCTTGTGGTAAAGGCAGTGGAAAACCATAATTGGTAATCAGCTCACCAAGATGTTGACTTTGTCCATCAAGAGTTGGCTAGTCCAGAAGCAAACGGCTTCTGGTAAAGACAAATCAAACCCGTTGACAGCTGGTGGTTTGCTCAAAATCACATGGTTATCAGTGTACCATGGTTCTTACTTGAACTGAAACATTTGGCTACTCCAGAAATGATGGATATCTGGTAAAGAGAAAAATCCATTAAATTTTCAAAAATATTGCTAGGGACTAGCAATAGTTTAGTGTGGGGGATTTGATATGTGTCTAAATACACATATATTTACCTTGTTTAAACCCACATAAACAGTCAAAAACACTTTGAAAAGTCTCAAAAAGACAGAAAAATATTTAGACTGTGTTTTATTCATAAATTGTCAAATCTAGTCCCTAGTTATTCAAAACATGGAAATTTTTCATAAAAGGCCCTTAAGGATTTTCAAGTTGTCAAAATTAGCCTTATAAAGTTCAGTTTTGCAAAATGGCAACTTTAGTCCCTGAAATTTCAATGATTGACAGAATTTACCCCTGGACATTTTAAATTGGAAAATTAACATTTTTTGTCCTTTGGTAAATTAAAATTGTCAAAATTGGTCCTTATAACAAACTTTGGAAAGTTGTCATGTTCAGTCCCTAAAAATCCAAATGTTACAACATAAGTCCCTAAACTTTAAACCAATTCCAAAAATAACCTAAACCTTTAACTTAAACCCATTTCACTATCCTAATCCTTAAACCAATTTAACCCATTAAACCCAACACTAAACACAAGCCCAATAACCTAATAGCCCACTACCCCATTTAACTAAAAACCCTCGGTCAAACATTCAGTCAAACCCACAAACCCACCATCTCCCTAAAACTAAACGCGCCAATACCACCATAACAAAACCACCTCTGACAAAAGCCTCCCTCCCCCATGCCTTTTTCTGGAACACGCATCCAACCCCCTCCTTAGCTATCACATGTTACCAACCTATCCCACGTGCAGAAAAAAGATAAAAACCCACCCAAGTGGTTTCCCGCCAAAAACTGAATCCAACGATTCAGATAGTGTGAAGATTATCCAATGGTTGGGATTAAGTCAGAAGAGTGAGAAGATAGCTTTGGAAGTGTTATAAGAAGAAGGAAGACAGAAGAAAAAGTCTGTCCTAGTTTAGACCAATTCGTAGTGTACTTTAAGTCAAGTTTTTAGTTAAAATCGTTTTTCTAGTTCTTAAGCTCTCAGTTGTATTTTTAAGTTTTCTTTAGTTAATTTAAGTTCATTTCAAGTTAATTGTTTCATTTTCAATCATTTGTAACCTCAATTCGAGTTTAATCAAAGTTTAAGACTTTTCCTCGATTCGTATTAAATTGCTTGAGTTGTTAGAGATAAGTTAAAAGCTTCGATACGAATGGTATAAGCTCCTATAAGCTTGTGACTGCTCTTTGTTACATTATTGTTGTTCAAATCGGTTCTAATTTCAAAAGTCAAAAAAGGGTCAAACTGGGTAGAAATCGACTTGCACTGTTCATTTACCATTGGGTCGAGTTTGTTTAAGCTTAATTTAGCTTGTGTAATCTGTTTTTGGCATGTTCTATTTGTTTTGAAGCTCATTGCAGGTTAAAGGTGTGGGACTGCAGTAACAAGGCAGTCAAACTGCCTCAATAAGCTCCCTTAAGCTCGAGCTTCTTTTGGACCCTATTTTGCACTTCAACAGGTTCTAACATTCCCATATTAAGTTTTCATTCGAGTTCCATATGCTTGTTCTAAGTTCCATACAAAATCAGTCAACCAACTAGTGTAGCAGTCTTATCAAGTGCTGATTCAAGCCACTTTCTGGCTTATTTAATTAATCTCATGGTATGATTTTTGTTGTTTTTAAAAGCTTGTAGTACAGTCTAAAAGTGTAGCATCTGGTATCTCACAATTTGGCTCATTTAAGTACCTTAATTTGGTCTTAAAAATCACCTAGTCGACTGCCAAATGCCCTGCACACTAGGCCTATAAGCAGACTGTCTGTTCCATGTGCTTATTTCCCAGCTTATTTGTGGCTTTTAGCTTAAGTGGTAGTTATAAAAAATGATCTTTTTCATGTGCTAAATAAGTTTGTTTAAAGAAAATTAAAAAAAAAATAGTTAAAAAAAAAAAGTAGCAAGCAAGGTTCGAACCTGGGTTTCCTGGGTAAACAAAGCCACGAACTTACCAACTGCACTAGCCCTCATTTTTTAGTTATATTTGTAGAATTATTTATTTAACCAATGTTTTATTTTCTATTTTTAGCTTATTGTATCCGTAGGCTTATTTTCAGCTTATTGCATAAGCAATTTCCACTTTTCTTATTTTTATTAACTCTAGTTTGTCATTAAGTATTTACTATAATTTTCTCAGACTTTTGTTAATTGTCTAAGTATTTTTAAATCATTTATTTCTTAAAATAGTTTTTAATTCGTATTAAATAAAATATATAAAAAAAAAAATGTAATTCTTTTTTACAAAATTTTCTTTTATCATTTAGGAGTTTAGAAAAATAGTTTGGTACCCGTAGAGTTTTTATTCCATTATTTTGACGTTTTTAGCTTCGTTCTAGTTCCCGTTTTTCGTTAATTCGCGTTTCTTTTATTCCAATTGCGTTTTTAATCTCGTTTGTTTTCTTAAATTGTTTTTCTCGCCTTTTAAATCGTTCTTATTTTATGTTCACATATCGTAGCTTAGAAAACCAAAAATCCCTTTTTATTCACCATTCAAACACGTGCACGATTCGAGACCACAGAATTCCATTCAGCCTTCGTTGGGGATAACGACCCGGGAATACAACTTCCATTGTATTCTTTGGAAATAAATACGACTTGATTTCGACCGATCAAATTTTGGCGCCGCTGCCGGGGAAGGCTGACGCGAATTTTTAAATCTCGTTTATCGTTGTGTGTTTTGAATCTTCGTAAATATTCTCTTATCAAAAACCCAAAAAGATTTTCTGTTCAAAAATTTATTTTTCCTTTTTCGTTTGTGTTGTACAAAATGTTTTTCAAAAACCCAAAAATATTCATCTTTACCCTCCTACCCTTTTTGATTCTTCATCCCTTTACCCTCTATCCTTTTGATTCTAACTTCTCCTACCCCTCTTGTATTTGATTCTCATGGCGTCTCTCGATGACGATTTCTTTGAATCAAGGGCCTTTAAGATCAACATTGAAAAACTTCAGGCCTTGTCAAAAATTTCGAGATGTCGTGTTAATTCTGGACCATCGATTCCTATTCCCTCTCCGGTGAGGGAAATGGAACGAGAAACCGGGGTGACAAAGGACCATGTACTTCCCTCTAACATTGGAAGTGCTAACTACGTCCAACCCGCGGTTGTCCAAAATCTGAGCCCACAATTGCTCACAAACCGTCAAGATTTGATCCAACCCTTTCACAATTTACGGTTAGGAGAAATCATGCAGAGCTTAGGGCGGTGACTAAAAAGAATGACTTGCCTATTCTATGCGTTTCTCAAGAACGAGAACCGGGGACTAAAACGGAAGTGGTGGAAATTGCTAGTTCTCAGAGCACACCACTTGTCCCACCTCCGGATTTTTCAAAATGTTCTTCGAGACTTGATAGTCATTCGGATCACCATGTTGGTTTTGTTGATTCGTTGAATGAACCGATTCCTTCTCTTAACTCTCAAATGGAATCGTTAATTCCTTGTGTCGGTTGTGGTGAGCCTCTTTTTGGTTCACCATGTCGCTGGTGTACGTGTGTACAGTGTGGTAATGATATTCGGAACGGGAGTTGTTTGTTTTGTGGTTCGAGGAATTCATTTGATTATGATCCTAATCCGACCTCATTTCACGACTCCTCAAATTTTTCCTACTACCCACCACAACCCGACCTATCTTCGTATAATCAACATAACTCGTGTGAATTTTGTGGAGGTCCTCACCAAGGATTTGAGTGTCAAGCTGGAAACACTTTTGACACTCAGAATTACCGGACTCCATATTATTCACCATGCCAGTCACAACAATCATATTGTTGTGAGTACTGTGGAGGTCCCCATTTCAGCTCTGATTGTCAAGCAGGGAATCCAATTCCTTGTAACAATTATGACTATCCGTATCAAGACCCACCTCCACAGTACCAGATGGATCAGGCACCTCAGCCTCAGCCACCTCCTCAAAATCTTCTCCTAGATCTTCTAAATTTAGTGAAAGATTTGAGACATTCCCGTGATAATCCAAAAGAAAAATCCATGAGAGAATTGTTAGCCGAAGAACGGGCTGCTAAAATAGATTCCCAAAATGCTTTTGAAAAATCTGTTAAGGAATCAATTCAAAGAGAAAAAGCAGCCAGATCTAGCTCTCAATTCCGTTTCATTCATGATGACGATGATGATGAGGATTCTATTCAAATGATGGAATATTACAAAGAATCATCCAGTTCATCAGTTGAGACTCCTTCCGTGGATGCACAGGGAGATAAGAGTATGCAAGAATTGCTAGCAGAAGAACACATGAAAAATATAAACTCTATGTGTGCTAGTCTTTCTTATCTCCCTCAGTCTGAACTTATCGCACCCGAGATTCACACTCACTCTCTTATCATGGGGAATGAGCTTCTTGACACTGTTCCTGAAAAGGAATCGGACGAATTCATAAAGTCTAGTGTTGAGGACCTTGTTCCAATCCACAGAGAGTCACAGGGGATCCTCGAGCATTTGTGCGATATCCCTCTTCCTCCTCTTATCTTCCAAATTGATCATGATGAGATGTTCTCCGATTTTACTGATGACGATTCGTTATCTTGTGGAGACATCGTTTATGTGGAAGAATTACCTTATGAGCTAGTCAGCTTAGAAGAAGAGAATGATGAAGAAACTGACACTGAAATCCAAGATGAAGCCCTTCGCGCTACATTATTGAATGTCAGTCTTCTCATTTCTAAAATCGAGGCTTTCAAAGAGAAACCCATTTCGTCTCCTATCCCCATTAAGGATAGTGATATTTGTTCCGATGATTCTATACCGGAATTTGAAGCCCTCACTTTTGATCCTATGGGAGAGAAGATTAGTGGCAGTACCACTTCTCATTCTCAAAATTCTCTCCCCGATTATGAATCATTTACCATTGAGGAGTTCGCTGGTGAACTCACTCACATCAATTCTGAATATGATTCATTCTCCTTCGAGGAGTTCTCAGATAAACTCACCCATATCATATCTCCGCCGGAGTGTGATAATTTCTACTTTGATCTAGACACACCCGGGATATGTCTTGATCAAACGTGCTTAACTGATGAGATTCATGAAAAAATGAATTCTCCTATTGAGGATGAGGAGTTAGTCACGATCTTTGTCATGGTTTTCTTTCTTTTCTTCATATATTCTGTCCCATCTCCTGTTCTTCACTCCTTCAGGAATGAAGACATAATCTTTGACCCAGGCATTTTCATGTTTCATTCGTGAGCCGGGTCAGTACTTATCTCATCGGTGTGGAACTTTCACGTACTTCAATGTTTGTCCAAACATCTTGAACGAAAGTCCGATGGAGATTGTCGTTTCCACTTGCTTCCCCAAGAACCAATGAATGCGGGGTCGAGTCAAGCTAAGTGACTCGGTGAACAAAAATATTAGCACACCATATGGGTTTTCACCCATATTTCTGACTTCTTTCTCTTTTCTACCACCTAAGTGTGGGGGAGTTGTCCCTGCTGTTGTATATATGTAAATTTTTCTCGCAAAAAAAAAAAAAAAAAAAAAAAAAAAAAAAAAAAAAAGTATGTATATATAAAATATAATGGCTATTAAGTATTGCCTTTTTACGTTCTAAGTGTCGGCATAATAGCCGGTACTTTGAATATTGAGAACAATATTCAGTTCTAAGTGTGGGGGGGAATTCTAGCGAATTTTATCATATTTACCCTCTAGTACCCCCATTTTGGCCAAAATTTTTAAAATTTTTAAATTTTTTTTTTTTTTTTTTTTTTTTTTTTTTTTTCTCACTTAGAACGCAATAAATGGTTATCAGTCCACCATGTCTAACACACAAAAGGATTGGCTAATCCCGGAGCAAACGGCTCTGGGTAAAGATTTCTCAAATCCGTTGACGGCTTGCAATTTGCCCAAAATTGTATGGTATTCGACTCACCATATCTTTTATAAGTGAAGAGTTGGCTAGCCCGCAAGGTTATGGCTTGTGGTAAAGGCAGTGGAAAACCATAATTGGTAATCAGCTCACCAAGATGTTGACTTTGTCCATCAAGAGTTGGCTAGTCCAGAAGCAAACGGCTTCTGGTAAAGACAAATCAAACCCGTTGACAGCTGGTGGTTTGCTCAAAATCACATGGTTATCAGTGTACCATGGTTCTTACTTGAACTGAAACATTTGGCTACTCCAGAAATGATGGATATCTGGTAAAGAGAAAAATCCATTAAATTTTCAAAAATATTGCTAGGGACTAGCAATAGTTTAGTGTGGGGGATTTGATATGTGTCTAAATACACATATATTTACCTTGTTTAAACCCACATAAACAGTCAAAAACACTTTGAAAAGTCTCAAAAAGACAGAAAAATATTTAGACTGTGTTTTATTCATAAATTGTCAAATCTAGTCCCTAGTTATTCAAAACATGGAAATTTTTCATAAAAGGCCCTTAAGGATTTTCAAGTTGTCAAAATTAGCCTTATAAAGTTCAGTTTTGCAAAATGGCAACTTTAGTCCCTGAAATTTCAATGATTGACAGAATTTACCCCTGGACATTTTAAATTGGAAAATTAACATTTTTTGTCCTTTGGTAAATTAAAATTGTCAAAATTGGTCCTTATAACAAACTTTGGAAAGTTGTCATGTTCAGTCCCTAAAAATCCAAATGTTACAACATAAGTCCCTAAACTTTAAACCAATTCCAAAAATAACCTAAACCTTTAACTTAAACCCATTTCACTATCCTAATCCTTAAACCAATTTAACCCATTAAACCCAACACTAAACACAAGCCCAATAACCTAATAGCCCACTACCCCATTTAACTAAAAACCCTCGGTCAAACATTCAGTCAAACCCACAAACCCACCATCTCCCTAAAACTAAACGCGCCAATACCACCATAACAAAACCACCTCTGACAAAAGCCTCCCTCCCCCATGCCTTTTTCTGGAACACGCATCCAACCCCCTCCTTAGCTATCACATGTTACCAACCTATCCCACGTGCAGAAAAAAGATAAAAACCCACCCAAGTGGTTTCCGCCAAAAACTGAATCCAACGATTCAGATAGTGTGAAGATTATCCAATGGTTGGGATTAAGTCAGAAGAGTGAGAAGATAGCTTTGGAAGTGTTATAAGAAGAAGGAAGACAGAAGAAAAAGTCTGTCCTAGTTTAGACCAATTCGTAGTGTACTTTAAGTCAAGTTTTTAGTTAAAATCGTTTTTTCTAGTTCTTAAGCTCTCAGTTGTATTTTTAAGTTTTCTTTAGTTAATTTAAGTTCATTTCAAGTTAATTGTTTCATTTTCAATCATTTGTAACCTCAATTCGAGTTTAATCAAAGTTTAAGACTTTTCCTCGATTCGTATTAAATTGCTTGAGTTGTTAGAGATAAGTTAAAAGCTTCGATACGAATGGTATAAGCTCCTATAAGCTTGTGACTGCTCTTTGTTACATTATTGTTGTTCAAATCGGTTCTAATTTCAAAAGTCAAAAAAGGGTCAAACTGGGTAGAAATCGACTTGCACTGTTCATTTACCATTGGGTCGAGTTTGTTTAAGCTTAATTTAGCTTGTGTAATCTGTTTTTGGCATGTTCTATTTGTTTTGAAGCTCATTGCAGGTTAAAGGTGTGGGACTGCAGTAACAAGGCAGTCAAACTGCCTCAATAAGCTCCCTTAAGCTCGAGCTTCTTTTGGACCCTATTTTGCACTTCAACAGGTTCTAACATTCCCATATTAAGTTTTCATTCGAGTTCCATATGCTTGTTCTAAGTTCCATACAAAATCAGTCAACCAACTAGTGTAGCAGTCTTATCAAGTGCTGATTCAAGCCACTTTCTGGCTTATTTAATTAATCTCATGGTATGATTTTTGTTGTTTTTAAAAGCTTGTAGTACAGTCTAAAAGTGTAGCATCTGGTATCTCACAATTTGGCTCATTTAAGTACCTTAATTTGGTCTTAAAAATCACCTAGTCGACTGCCAAATGCCCTGCACACTAGGCCTATAAGCAGACTGTCTGTTCCATGTGCTTATTTCCCAGCTTATTTGTGGCTTTTAGCTTAAGTGGTAGTTATAAAAAATGATCTTTTTCATGTGCTAAATAAGTTTGTTTAAAGAAAATTAAAAAAAAAAATAGTTTAAAAAAAAAAGTAGCAAGCAAGGTTCGAACCTGGGTTTCCTGGGTAAACAAAGCCACGAACTTACCAACTGCACTAGCCCTCATTTGTTAGTTATATTTGTAGAATTATTTATTTAACCAATGTTTTATTTTCTATTTTTAGCTTATTGTATCCGTAGGCTTATTTTCAGCTTATTGCATAAGCAATTTCCACTTTTCTTATTTTTATTAACTCTAGTTTGTCATTAAGTATTTACTATAATTTTCTCAGACTTTTGTTAATTGTCTAAGTATTTTTAAATCATTTATTTCTTAAAATAGTTTTTAATTCGTATTAAATAAAATATATAAAAAAAAAATGTAATTCTTTTTTACAAAATTTTCTTTTATCATTTAGGAGTTTAGAAAAATAGTTTGGTACCCGTAGAGTTTTTATTCCATTATTTTGACGTTTTTAGCTTCGTTCTAGTTCCCGTTTTTCGTTAATTCGCGTTTCTTTTATTCCAATTGCGTTTTTAATCTCGTTTGTTTTCTTAAATTGTTTTTCTCGCCTTTTAAATCGTTCTTATTTTATGTTCACATATCGTAGCTTAGAAAACCAAAAATCCCTTTTTATTCACCATTCAAACACGTGCACGATTCGAGACCACAGAATTCCATTCAGCCTTCGTTGGGGATAACGACCTCGGGTTACATATTTCCTTTGTAATCTTTGGAGAAAAATAAAATGTGTTGATTTCGACAAATCAGTACCCCCAGTTAGGTAGTACTCAGTCTTGGTTCTCGATGGTTAATTTTTATTTATTGTTTATTATTTTAACAAAGAAAATGGAAAATATTTTTGATGTCTTTATTTTTTATATGATAATGTATATAGAAAAGAAAAGAAAATATTTTTGTTTTTTATATGGTTTTATGGGAAATAGGAATACGATATTTTGGTGCTTGATCCGTTAAATGAGTTAACTTCACAAGCGTTTTGCTTTATATATGATAAATATACAAGAGAGAGAAGATATACACAGATTGGGGTTCAAAGACACGATACTGCAAAACGTTTAGAATACGCAGCACACCTCCCCGGCAGCGGCGCCAAAATTTGATTGGCCCAGAAACAGTCAACTTAAATCAACCACGGATGTGGTCAAACAAAGTCAAACCAATTGAGAACACAATGCAATTATCCAAGGAGTATAGTTTTATCCCCGGGTCGTTTAAGTCCCAGCGAGATGTGAAATTGTGCTTAAAAACGGATCGTGATCAAGTGTTATTGAACAGAAAAGGGATTATGGCTTTGATTACACTAAGGAGATAAGAAAATAGCTTTAAACAAGCTATATAAACAAGAATGTAAAAACAAGTTAACTAGAAACGTATAAAAACCTAAAAGCGTACGTTTAAATTTAAATAAACGTAAACGTACGAAATAAAAAGTGAGTTTTAAGAAATAAAAAGCCTACGGATATGAAAATTATATTTTTACAACCCTAATAATAAAAGAAAATTATTGGAAAAATAAAATTATTTATTTGACTTATTTATTAATTATTATTAATTAAAAACTATTTAATAATTATTTAAACTAATTAAAATTCTAATAAATACTAAAAGATCAAAGAAAAATCTGAAAATTTTTATATAAATACTCTAAGGTTACAAGAAGCTAAGAAAATTATCAAAATGAAAATTACTTAATTAAAATTTAAAAAGATAAATTCTATTAAATAGAAGCTATCACTATATTTCTATTTTTGATTTTCTTAAGGTCTAAAAATAAAATTATATTTTTCCTAGATTAAAAATTACAAAAGAAAATTATGAAAATTGGATTTATATTTTTCTGATTAAAACTCTATTTATTATGATTTAATTACTATTTTAAACTAATTAAAATTATTAAAAATATTAAATAACTTAGGAAAAATCTGAAAAATTTAAGTTAAGTCTAAATTAATATTAGAAGGCTAGGAAAATTAAAATCACAAGTTTAATAAGCCCTGAGAGATGATTTGGGTAGATAAGCAGTTGGCAAATAAGCCAAAAATAAGCTAAAAAGCACTAAATTCAACCAAATGCTCAGGGAAGGTTTAACAAACTTATTTAAGCTTAAAGCAACTTGAAACACACAGATAAGCACTAAGGATTAACAAGTTAAGCACTTGACTGCTTGAATACTTACACAGAAAACTCAGGAAACAAGCAAACTTGCAGACCAAATTAAGCTAAGCAATAAGCTACTGAGATGAAAGCTTAAGGGGGCAAAATCAAGGTGATACTACTGGCTATCTAAAAACCTAAAAAGCCCCATGACAATCACACCAATTGAGGTCCAATTTGGGCAAAGATCAGCTGCTAGAACACTTGGTCTGCTGTGGCTTTTGACTTTTGCAGACAAAACAAGGGTTGACTTTGGTGAATTTCTAATGATCCTTACTGATTAAATAAGCTATATTATGATATATTGAGATGGAATTAAGTTAAACTAGCAACTAGTGTATTGATATGAGGAATATGCCACACTAAATCCCACACAGTGAAGAACTGTGGATGAATCAAAATGATTTTGACTTTCCAGGCACACACTCAACCTAAACCTTGTTTGTTTCTGGCTTCTTAGGTGTTAAGAAAGTTATGTCAAGATGTCTTGGTCACTGAGATCACTTAATACTCACTACACAGACTCATCCAAACACTCCTTTAAATGCACTGATTTGTTATTTTTGCAGCAAATGTGATATTTAAACCAAGAACTTGTTGTCAAAGCACTTATATTGATACAACAAACTGAATTGAGCATGTAAATACCAACAATATCAGTCAATACCTAAAAATCACTACTAAGCTAAATTGACAGTCAAAACAACAAATATGAGCTCAAAGGTTTTCAAAGACCAAGTACCCAATCTAAAGCAACAATATAACTCAAATGCATCTAGGAAGCATAAAAACACAGATATAACAACTAAATAGACTATTGTACAGTAAATGCTCAAAGTGAAATAGGTGCTTACAAAGCCTTCCAAGCTAAAAACACAGAATCAGAGAACAAGAACATGACCTAAAGCTTTCCACAAAGCAACTAACCCAAGGGCAATCCAATTTCTCCCTTGCTCCAGCCTTTCTTCATCATTCTCATGGATTTTTTATTTTTGATCTATTTTTCTTGATTTTTTATGAAATTCTGAGTTTGACTAGTACAACTTGTTTTAAGATTTCTAATAGCTATAATAAGCTATACAGGGAGCTTACATGAGCCTAAAAGTCCAGAAACAACATTATTAACAACATTCACCAAAACATGAAATTTGGACAAGAAAATTGCATTAACTGAATTCTTACATAAAACCTGAAATTAATTTTTGAAAAAGATTCTAATACATGTGAGAACACTAAAAAGATTACTTGAAAGCTTAAAATTACACTGGGAAATGGAAATTTAAATAATTCGACACTAATTACTAAAATTACACTAGATACTCTATTACATTGTCTCTCCTCTATTCTTTATAGTCTTTTATCTTCTTGTCGACATCTCTGAGCATATCCCACCACATCTTGACCTTTGGTTTGGTCAATTTCATCACAATCGAACAAGTGGCACTTTTGGCGGGAAAAATATCAAGAGCAGGTTATCTCAATTAAGGAAATTTGGGTGTTTGTGGAGGTGGAGGGGAGAGATTAGTGACTAGGGTGATGAGTTGGAAGGGTGAGGTGTAAAGGTTGAGTGGTATTGGAGCAGTGATGGAGGAGGGGTGGTTTTGGCGGGGTGTTGTGAGGAAGAAGGAATACCAGGGTTGGTTTGACCCTGGTTTGACCTGGTATTTTTATTTAAGGGTTGGGCCGGGTCAAGGTTTAGTGGGCTAGGGCTGGGTTTATTAAATAAAGGGTTTGGGTTGGTTTTATTTTGGGTTTAATTCAATACATGGTCCGGATTTAGTTTATAGGAAATAAGCACAAGAACCAATTATGTAATTTTTGGATTTTGAGGGGCTGAACCTGTAAATATCACAATGTTAACACAAGGACCATATTTGCCACAGATGAATAGTACAAGGGTTATAATTATTAATTTTCCATTTTAAATAACCCAGGGACCATTTTTGACACTTTTCAAAGTTAAGGGACCTTTTTGTAATTTTTGCCCAAACAATCATTCAAGGACCAAATTTGACAATTAAGATTATTTTAGGGACCTTGAATGATAGAATTCCACTTTTTTAGATTCTAGGGACTAGATTTGCCAAATTATAAAAGTTCAGGGACTAAAATGCAAATTATGCCATTTATTGTTTGTTTTTCCCTGAAACTTATAAAAACACAGTCAGATGATATTTTTATACATTTTTAGACTTTTTAAAGTGTTTTTGACTGTTTCTGTAGCTCAAATGTGAAAGAAATGATGAGTATTTACACACTCATCAAGGAGCTAAAGGATAAATGCATTTTTGATAGTGGATGCTCTTCACACATGACAGGAGACCAAAGCAATTTGGAGAATTTTGAAGCTTTGGATGGTGGATATGTTGCCTTTGGGAATGACCCTAAAGGAGGAAAAATTGTTGGTAAAGGCATAATCAGAACTGGAAAATTGGATTTTGAGAAAGTGTATTTGGTGAATGGCTTAAAGTTCAATCTTTTTAGTGTCTCACAAATGTGTGACAGAAAGAATTTTGTTCTTTTTACAGACACTGAATGTCTTGTCTTATCTCCCGACTATAAGATACCTGATGATAAATTGGTACTTCTTAAAGTCCCTAGAAATGACAACATATACAGTGTGGACATAAAGAACATTATTCCCAAAAGAGATTTAACTTGTCTGTTTGCCAAAGCCACTATTGATGAATCCAAACTATGGCACAGAAGGCTTGGACATCTGAACTACAAGGCTATCAACAAGTTGGTGAAAGGGAACTTGGTCAGAGGATTACCTTCAAAGGTTTTTGAAAATCCTGAATTATGTGTTGCTTGTCAGATGGGAAAGCAACATAGAGCATCTTGTAAGTCCAAATTGGTGAATTCTATAACTGAACCTTTGTTTATGTTACACATGGACTTATTTGGACCTACTTATGTGAATAGTTTGAACAAAAAGATGTATGGCTTAGTGGTCACTGATGATTTCAGTAGGTTTACTTGGGTATTCTTTTTAGCAACTAAGAATGAGACAGCTGGCATTCTTAAGGCTTTTATAACAAGGATAGAAAACCTATTTAATCACAAGGTTAAGATCATCAGATGTGACAATGGAACTGAATTTAAGAATCAAGTGATGAATCAGTTCTGTGAGGAAAAAGGGATAACTAGACAATTTAGTGTGGCTAGAACTCCTCAGCAAAATGGTGTGGCTGAGAGGAGGAATAGAACATTGATTGAAGCTGCTAGGACAATGTTGTCAGAGTCTAAGTTACCCACTATCTTTTGGGCTGAAGCAGTCAACACTGCTTGTTATGTGCAAAATAGAACTAAGATAGTTAAACCCCACAATAAGACCCCTTATGAGTTATTGCATGGTAGGAAACCACTGATAGATTTCTTTAGACCATTTGGGTGTCCTGTCACTATCTTAAACACCATTGACCACTTAGGCAAGTTCAGTGAGAAAGCAGACATATGTTACTTTGTTGGATACTCTACTGAAAGTAAGGCTTTTAGGGTTTTCAATCAAAGAACTGGGCATGTGGTGGAAAATTTGCATGTTCGAATAAGAGAAACCACACCTAATGTTGATGGAAAAGGTCCTGAGTGGATGTTTGATATTGATTCTTTAACCAAGAGTATGAATTATCAACCAGTCATTGCAGGTACCACTAACATGTCTGCAGGTACACAAACTAACCCCAATGCAGGTACACAAGCAAAGAAGGATGAAACTGCAGAGGAGTTTGTTTTGATTGAAAGGAGCACGTTTGATCAGTACTTCACTCCTAAAGAGGGAAAAAGTTCAGATGATGCTGCTGTTCATAAGGAAGTACCAAAGGTTAATGTAGAAGGTGTTGATGAACCTTCTCATGATGTCAAGAATGATGATAAGGAAAGAAATAAAGAGTCAGAAGTTGATGGGCAACAAGGGAATAACCATAGCAGCAGTTCTTTCAACTCTGCTGCCAGGCCAAAACACTCTGCTGATAAGCCAAAACACTCTGCTGTTAGGCCCAAACACTCTGCTGTTAGGTTTGGTAACTCTGCTGCTATGCCAAAGGACTCTACTGATATAAATGGTGATTCTGATGATGATTCTGCTGATGAGATGCCTGAATTAGAAGAAGTGTATGTGGATACTGATGATGAAGTTGTTGATGTTTTTAGTGCTGAAGCTGATTTATCCAATTTGAAGACTGATATACCTATTAGTCCTACACCAACAACAAGAATCCACAAGATTCACCCAAAGGAGCAGATAATTGGTAATGTTCACTCTGCTGTTCAGACTAGAAGTAAATCAAAAGGGCTGAGTGATTTGCTTGATCAGGGATTGTTTGCTCAACCACTTAAGTAGAGAAATAGCCACAAGGATTTACAGAATTGCATGTTTGCCTGTTTCTTATCTCAAGAAGAACCCAAAACCATTCACAAGGCTATGAAAGATGAAAGTTGGGTTGAAGCTATGCAAGAGGAGTTGCTGCAGTTCAAGCTTCAAGAGGTCTGGACATTAGTTGATTTGCCTAATGGACAAAGAGCAATTGGTACTAAATGGGTATTCAGATGCAAAAGAGATGAGAGAGGCATTGTTGTCAGAAACAAGGCTAGATTAGTGGCTCAGGGATTCACTCAGGAAGAAGGAATAGATTATGATGAGGTGTTTGCCCCAGTTGCAAGAATTGAGGCTATCAGACTATTTTTGGCATATGCTTCATTTAAGAATTTTCCTGTGTATCAAATGGATGTGAAAAGTGCTTTCTTGTATGGAAAGATACCTGAAGAGGTTTATGTGATGCAACCACTGGGTTTGAAGATCCTAAGTATCCTGATAGGGTCTACAAGGTGAAGAAAGCACTGTATGGACTACATCAAGCTCCTAGAGCTTGGTATGACACCTTATCTCAGTATTTGTTGAATAATGGTTTTTGCAGAGGAACCATTGATAAAACATTGTTCATTAAGAAAGACAAAAAGGATATCCTACTTGTTCAGGTTTATGTAGATGATATCATTTTTGGGTCTACAAATAAGGTGTTATGTAAAGGATTTGAGAAGCTTATGCACAGCAGGTTTGAGATGAGTTCTATGGGAGAACTGACTTTCTTTTTAGGACTACAAGTTAAGCAGAACTCAGATGGGATTTTTATTAGCCAAGACAAGTATGTGGCTGATATGTTAAAGAAATTTGGTTTCAAAGATGTGAAGGCAGCTAAGACACCAATGGATAAAAACAAACCTTTGCTCAAGGATGAAGATGGGGTAGAGGTTGATGTACATCTCTATAGGTCAATGATTGGTTCATTGATGTATCTGACTGCTTCAAGGCCAGATATCATGTTTTCTGTGTGTGCTTGTGCTAGATTTCAAGTGTCCCCAAAAGTTTCACACTTGGAAGTAGTCAAAAGAATTTTTAGGTACCTAAAGGGCCAACCAAAATTGGGTCTTTGGTATCCTAATAATTCACCATTTGACTTGATAGCATACTCAGATAGTGACTATGCTGGTGCTACTATGGATAGAAAGTCAACCACTGGGGGCTGTCAGTACCTTGGACATAGGCTGATCTCTTGGCAATGTAAGAAACAAACAGTGGTGGCTAGTTCGACAACTGAAGCAGAGTATGTTGCTGCTTCTAGCTGCTGTGGACAAGTGCTTTGGATTCAGAACCAATTGCTGGATTATGGGTACAATTTCATGAACACAAAATTTTTTATTGACAACAACAGCACAATGTGTATTATCAAAAATCCTGTTTTTCATTCTAAAACAAAACACATAGAGATAAGACATCATTTTATTAGAGATTGTTATGTGAAAAAGCTAATTCAAGTGGTTAAAATACATATTGACAATAATGTTGCTGATCTACTTACCAAAAGTTTTGATATAAGTAGGTTTCAATTTTTAGTTGCTAGTATTGGTATGATCAATCTTTAAATCTAAAACCATCTTATCTCTGTATGTTTTTGTAAAATTTTGTAAGGATTTGTGCTGTTGATTAGTCATTATCTGGTGTTTTGGTTAAAGTCTGCTGTTTAGTTGTTTCTTGCTATGCCTACTCTGCTGCTATTATGGAATATTCTTGCTTGTGTTTGTTGTTTGCTACTAACCTTTTGCAGATACATATACATACACAATCAAGTAAAGCATGAAAAGAGGAAGTTCATTGATCAAAAGGCATAAGTACATCATATAGTTTCCTTACATTCATGCTATTCATAAGAAAGATTAAAAGACAACAAAATACAAAGTTCCACAACCTAAATCCTAGCAAAGTCAGGCATGACCTTGCTACGAGGTCCCCTAGTGCCCATGGCTTCAAACACCCTTGGACAGGGGAGTGCAAGTACTACTGGTCGTGGTGGTGGACTCTGCTGTTGGCTTGTTGAGGGAGCTGCTTTCTTCTGCTGCTTCTTCTTCTTTGGAACAGGGGGTTTCTGCTCAACCGTACTTGGCTTTGGATGAGGCAGGTGGACACTCTTCGCAAAGGCGGCGGCAGCATTCTCCATTTGTTTCTGCAGCTCAGCGGTCAAAGGATGCTGTGGAGGATCGATTTTTGTTCTTTTATCATCATCAGAATCCTCAAAGGAGGATGGTGTTGATGGGAGTGGGTCGGAATATTCATCTTCCTCAACCGCTTTGCCTTTTGGTTGTGCTGACGATGAACCTGTAAGATAACCTTGAGGAAAATAGCTTGCCCATCCCTCTGAATCGTCTGATGATGAATCTGAGGAAATGTCGATTATTGGAGCTTTTGATGAACTCATGATTTGTTGATTTTGAGTTAGGGTTTGTGAATTGGGGTTTTATTTAAGTGCTTAAGGGATTAATAGACTTCAATGAGGGGTTGGTATGGTATTTAAGGAGGTGATTTTGAAAATATTGGGAATGTTGACTTTTGGTCAACACTATCTCAACTCTGCTGATGAGTTTGAAAGTTGAAGGGTCAAACTGAAACTTTTGGCGCGTTCTTAAACCTAATTAGATCAAAACGGTATCTTTAACCAATTTGATCTCATTACATTTTAATTGCTCAAAATTACATTCAACCTTCACCCAAGAACATCAATTCATATCATTTCATCCAAAACCCCCAAATCAAATGGCTCAAAGAACGTTTCCGGATGAACATAATCAGATAGCTTTTCTTAGTAAGGTTACTGCAGCTGATGGATTTTATGAAGTTATGGATTTTCTGAGTTCGTCTAAGTTAAGGTATGCGTTAACGGTTGCTCCTACCATTTACAAATCTCATATGAAGCAATTTTGGTCAACTGTTAAGTTGGATGTACTAGATGGTGAGGAACGATTGATAGGTAGTGTAGATGGGGAGAATATTGTAGTTAGTGAAACAACAATTAAGAGAAGTTTGCGCTTATCAGGCATACCAACACCCCCTACCATTACCCTAGAAACTGTTATGACTGAGCTTGAGAATATTGGATATGAGAGACCTGAGGTTGGTGGTACATTTTTGAAAGGTCGTCTCTGTCCACATTGGAAATTTTTGCTACATACACTTCAACACTGCCTGTTTCCCAAAGTAGGTGGATGGAGTGAGTTTAGTGCTTCTCAAGCTATGGCTTTAGTGTGTTTAGCTACAGGGCAGCCCTTTGATTTTTCTGCTATGATATTTGATGGGATGAAGAAGTTTGTTAAGAAGAAGTTTTACTTGTACCCAAGGTTTCTACAACTTATTATAAACAGATAGCTAAGGGAACCATTGAGGCATGTAAATGTTGAGCCCTGTAGTAGAATGGTGATGAACTCAAATAAGTACATTTTATTACTATCATTTATCCCATTAATTTGACTTGTTTTACTATATTATGTATGAGGATTGATACTTAATCGTTTACTTTTGTAATTCTCAGGTAAAAACAAGCATTTGGTGAAACTTAGCGATTATGGACTAAAAACGGAGTAAAATGATCAAGATTGGAATTGGTTGTTGGAATGAAGAAAATAAAGACCACTGCCTGACTTTGAAGAATGCGCCGCATGGATTTATCCCATGCGCCGCATATGAAACTTTGGTCAACGAAGAATAACCAACTAAATCTACTCCAGATGCGCCGCATCTCACTCACGTCATGCGCCGCATCTCTATTAAGATATCACCAGATACGATCCAAGATACAAGAGGACATGCGCCGCATCTAATCATGGAGTTACGCCGCATCTTCTGGCGGTGTACGAATATTCCTGAATATTATAATCTTGGACCCCACGCGAAGTTAAGTACATGCGCCGCATCTACTCCTTAGATACGCCGCATCTTCCCTCAGACAGAAAGTATAAATACCCTAAGACCAGACGAATTCCAGAGGGCTTAACATTAGATTCGAAGAACCGAACAAGAAACCCTAGGACGAATTCAGTCAAGGAGGCAGCACAAGACACACCCAAATCAAAGATACAAGAGCTGTAAGAAGGTGCTGCATATGTTTAATTCATTAAGTAGTTTTGTTTTATTGTGTTAGTAAACTTTAATTCATCAAGATTGGTGGCTTGTGTAACGTGACAACGGAAAGGTTGCACTCCCTTAAAACTGCTTTCTCATCAATTAAAGTTCATATGTTGATGTCTTTGGTTACTACTTATTAGTGCATTGATAACCTCTGTGTTTATTAGTGGCTTGCGGGCATTTGACTGCGGGACATAATGTGGCTCCCACGGTTGTTTCTAAATTGATCACTTAGGAATAACTTTTATACATAAGTAATCATTAAGGGTTTACTCGCCGATAAGAATAGGACCAACGAGAAAGGGTTAACTATATACACTTCATATAAAGCTATCAATAAAACAAGTGACAAACTGCTTAATTATAAGGACAGCCCTCTTATTGTCTCGAGTATTTATCTGTGTACGTGTGTGCTACTTGCTGATTCGTGCCTATTGGTTTATTTTATTATTTACTTGCAAACAAATCGTGCCAGTCTCTCAGGCTGAAACCCCCTTGCGTTAGGATATTAAAATACTGATTAGAATAACGAGATAATACATTCCACTCTTAGTGATCGACACTCTACTTACCATTATATTCATACTGACCGGGTACACTGCTCGTTAGGTGTGTGTGTTATTGATAAGTCGGCTAATTATAAATTTAAAACTTGAGTAGGCATTAAAACTGCTAAACCGCAACGACACATCGCAACCGCATCAAGTTTTTGGCGCCGCTGCCGGGGAGTGAATTATTATCTGTTAATTTGATTAGTATTTTAATTAGGTTTTTCTTTTTATTAGATTAATTGCATCATTGTATTATTTTGCATATTTGTTGTATTGTGTGTTATTTGTTTGCTTTTATTTGTTTTTGTGTTTATTTTGTTTGTGTGTTTATTTTTGTTTTTATTTTCGTATTTTTGTGTGTTCTGCTATCGTTGTACTGTGCTAAATCGAACGATACGGCGCATCTGATCTCTCGGATACGGCGTATTGCGTTCAATTTTTATAAAATACAACGCGTTTAATCAATTCGATACGACGCATCTTTTCCCCAAGATACGGCGTATCTGTTTTTAATAAGAAAATTTTTCTAAGCGATAAAGTGATACGACGCATCTTTTCCCTAAGATACGGCGTATCTGTTTTTGATAAAAAAAATTTTTTTCTAAACGTTAACGCCATACGACGCATCTGCTTTAGCAGATACGGCGTATCTATTATTTTAATTAAAAACAGTTTGCGAATTATTAAACAGATACGACGTATCGATCTCTGTCGATACGGCGTATCCTCTGAATCAAAAATCATTTATTTTTAAACGTAACGAAAATACGGCGCATTAACTTTCGTTAATACGATGCATTTAATTTTAATTAGATAAGCTGATTTTTGATTAATTAATTCGATACGGCGCATTCATAAATTCTAAGCGGCGTATCTATTTTCTGAATAAAGTTTGATTAAGTTTTAACGATTACAAGATACGGCGTATCCAACTTTTTGGATACGGCGCATCGTCTGCAGACATCAGTAACTTTGATTTTTCGTATTCCGTTTTCGTTATTAATTATCTGATATATTACTTTCTCGAGCATACCCTACTGATATTTTTGTGTTGATTTCAGGAAGTGCATGACCAGGAGTTCTACGAAGAACTTGATTCAACCTTTCGAAGATCCTGAACGAGCCCTACATTCGCTTAAAAGGCTTTTCAACACAAGAAGCTTTTATCTTTCAAGTTCACTCGAGCTTGATTATTTTTCTGAAGAAAAAGAGGAAGTTGAAACAGAAACAATGGGCGAAAACACTACTATGGAGGAATACATGAACAATACCCGTGCTGATTACACTTCAGGAGTTGCTAGACCTAAGTTTGATGACAAGTCAAAATTTGAGTTGAAGGGTCAATTTCTCAAAGAGCTCAGAGAGAATGCTTTCAGTGGGACGGAACAAGAGGATGCTAATGAGCATGTTGAAAAGGTCCTGGAGATTGCAGACTTATTCACCTCAGAAGGAGTCAATACCGATCAACTCATGCTTAGAATCTTTCCAATCTCACTAAAAGGAGCTGCTAACAAGTGGCTAAGGAATGAACCTGCTAGTTCAATCACTACATGGGAAGATTTGAAGAGCAAATTCCTGAAGAGATATTGTCCGCCTGCTAAGACTGCTAAAAAGATGGAGGCTATCAATAGTTTCAAGCAAGAGCCTGATGAAACTCTTTATCAAGCTTGGGAGCGATTTAAAGATTTATTGGTAAAATGTCCTCAACACTATCTAACCCCTATGCAGGAGATAATATTGTTTTATCAAGGATTGGAAGTGCCTACAAGACAGATTTTGGATGCTAAGGGAGCTGTACCTCAAATGAGTGCAACCAATGCTAGGAAAGCGATCCAAGATGCTGCTGATCATTCCCAAAAATGGCACGATGGGACCTCTACTAGATCTAAGAGCAGCACTAATTTTGACGGGATTGCTGCTATTCAAGCTCAATTGGATAAAATTAGTAGAGAGATGAAGAAACGCGATGAAAGAGCGTATGCTGCCCAAGTTTGATGTGAAAAGTGCGAAGGACCTCACTACACTAAAGATTGCCCGAATAAGAATGAAAGTGAGACGTTTAAAGAAGCTTATTACACCCAATTTGGACAACCATTCCGACCTTCGGGGAGATTTAGGGAAGCTACACCGGGATTATATCAAAGGAACAACTTCAATCCCGCTTATCAAGAAAGGAGGCAGACTTTAGATGATACTTTAAAGCAAATTATGGCCGATGCTGCTAAAAGACATGAAGAAAATACTGCTATGATCAAAGAAATTCGAGCTTCAACGGACACTACTACAAGAAATCAAGGAGCTTCGATCAAAGCATTGGAACAGCAAATTGGTCAGATGAGCAAAGTTCTTCAAGAAAGGGGATATGGAAGTTTACCGAGCTCAACTGAAACCAACCCAATAGATCATGTCAAGGCCATAAGCACCACTGAAGAAGTCACTCCTAATATACCTAGAAGATCGATGAATGGTGATGATGGTGCAAGACCCAAATTTTTCTTTAATTCTTCAATCAGCTTAAGGAGACTACTAAAAGAAAAGACAAATATTGAAGAGGAGATCAAGGCAACAATGAAAGAAGAAAGCCCTGCAACCGACTCAAATGCCTTGCCTCATAAAGAAAGAGACCCAGGAAGTTTTACTCTACCTTGTTCTATTAATAATATATCTTTCAATAATGTGTTTGGCTGACTTAGGAGCTAGTGTTAGTGTTATGCCTCTTAAGACATTCGCTACCCTAGGACTAGGAAAATTAGCACCAACTAAGTTACTTATTGAATTGGCTGATAAAACGGTAAAACGACCTGAGGGGATTGCTAATAATGTGCTAGTTAAGATTGAGCAGTTTATTTTTCCCGTACACTTTGTTATACTAGACATGCCCGAGGATGTTAAGATTCCTTTAATCCACGGAAGACCTTTCTTGTCCACTGCCCATGCTAAGATTGATGTGTTTAAGAGAAAAATCTCATTAAGGGTAGGGAATAATAAACTAGTCTATAAGTGCCAAGATCCGGTTAAAAGCATAATTAGAAGTGTTTATGTGCTAGGATTAAGAGAGCGTATGGACCTCGATCTTGAAGCTAGACTTATGGGAGAAACATTGATTCAAAACAACTCAACTAATCCTAATCATGAGAACTTAGAGGAATTCATTGACCTTGATGTACCTACCAAACTTAGACGCGATGTTGTTAATGATTCCGATGATGAGTGGTATGATTGTGTAGTAATTAATAAACGTAGGAGAGTAGTTGAGAAAACAAATTTGAATAATGATGTGTTTATTGAACTACCACCCCACCTTGCTTATTTGTGCCTATATGATAATAAGAATTTCCCGTCTATCATTTTGTCATCTCTGCCCGAAAGGGACAGGACTTTGTTTATGCAGATATTAAAGAAGAACGGCGTGGAAATTAAGGACGAGCAAGGAGTGTTCAATATTGCTAAATTGGCGATGAAGGAGCGCGATGTTTCCGACTCCTTCAATGATCAATATTAAAGAGCTGAACGTGAGTCTAACTTGAAGACTCTGGAATAAAGACAAGTGCTTACCGGGAGACAACCCGGATTTATCTTTTATTTCTGTTCTGTGTCGAGTCAGTCAGACCCGCCGAGGATACGGCGCATCTCATTTCTGAGATGCGACGCATCTCCTGCAATGGTCATATCTTATTTTATTTTTCTGCATTTTTATTTGCGACTTTAAAACTATTTATCAGTTTATTTTAATGCGGCGCATCCCTGGTTAAGGATGCGGCGCATCTTTATTCTGATCCGTATTTATTCCAGGCTCGATACGGCGTATCTTCTTCAATAAGATACGGCGCATCGACTGACCTGATGATTTTCAGTTTTAATTTTTAAGTTTTATTTTCCCTAACTACTAATGTATTATGCAAGTTTGAACCTTTCTTATCTTAGGTGTGTTTTAAAGCATTGGTGGTATTATAGTTTCCTGGATTTCCTGTGGATACATCAAGTATGAAGCTTTAATGTTCTAATCCACAAGAAAGATGATTTTTGCTCTTATACTAATGGAGGATCATACCGAGCAAATCTCAGGGGAGTTTTTCTGTTCTAATTCTTTTATTTTCCAGTTTTTAACCTTTTATACAAACAACGAGGACGTTGTTTAACTTAAGTGGGGGGATTGGAGAATTAGAACACTTAACTATTACTTGTCCTAAACTTTTTCAAAAATTATGCTTAAAATGTGCTTAATATATCAAAACTTAAAATTTTTTTTAGCTTGTTTTTGTTTAAGATCTAAGTTGCATAGCTGCACACAAGACCTTATTTTCAAAAATTGTGATTTTCCAAAATTCACAAATCTATGAGTGTGCCGGTGACTTGTAAACTTTAGAACTTGGCTTGTATACTATTCGAGACCACCATAATGAGTATTATTGATATAATTGGAATGACTTGTCTAACTTGGTAAAATTCTAGGATTACACCCAAATAGCCTATTATATGTTATGTGTATTAACTAACTACACTGGTTAGTTAACCCCCGTATAAACCCTTTTGTCACTCTCATTTTTAGAGTAAGATACCCCTAGAAAAACACTCAGAGCCATTCCTTTCGTTTCTTACACCTATGTTTAAAATGTTTTGTTACACCGTTACACCTTAGCCTACCCTGTAGATTAGAATCTGTGGTTGGTTAATTGCTATAGGCAAAGTGTGTTTCCTTACATTACCTGTGTTCGCGTGCGTAATTCATTATCTATGGTTAGGTCGGGAAATTGCACAATGCAATTGGAGTGAAAGTAAATATTGTATATTTTTGAGTTTATTTTTCGTGTGTTTACTACTTTCACTATTACCGTTATTTCTGAAAGTATGAAAAGTATGGAAAAATTATCCAGAATTATCATTATAGTGATGTGGTAAAATTTTACACATCTATGTTTTTGGTTAAAAAAAAAAAAAAAAAAAAAAAAAAAAAAAAAAAAAAAAAAAATCGAAAAAATAAGAAAAGAAAAAGAAAGAAAGAAGAGTTGGATGTTTATTTTTAAACCAACGATGTAAAGTTATGTAAGTGGTCGATATCACCACTATTTGTTGTTCTATATCTATGGATTGAATGGGAATTGGCAGTTATGGGAACGCCAATTAAGGTTTATTCTTTGATTAAGATTTTGTTGAGTATAATTCGTGTCTACCTAAAGCTTGTGTTTCAAGTGTTAAAGCGTGAGTTATTCAATGATATGAGTCTTATTCATGGGATGGTTGGGATAGTGATTAACCACACTTAGGATTTTAATTTATTTGTTTTGTTTATTTTTATTTTTACACCAATTTATATCCCAAATATTATCCATACCCTATATTATTCTTTATCCAACCGAACCTTTGATTTATTGAGATTAGGGATTTGAGCAATCTTAAGTATCGTAGTCGTGGATTCGGCTATGTATTTATGATTTTGTCGCCCTTTTTGATATATTATTATTGGTGAAGTTTGGACCTATCTTTAGCCTATTCGAGTTAAGGATTTGAGCAATTGCAAGTATCGTGTTCGTGGATTCGATCATGTATTTGTGATTTTGTCGCCTTTTCTGGAATTTGAGATCGATAGTGAAAGAGAATAATTAACCCTTAAGCCTAAAAAAAAAAACCCTTTTTACCGCTTTAGACTTGTTATTCCTTAGCTTTAGTGGTGGAGATGTGTATACTTGCCAAGCTTATGATAGAATATTCGTCGCGACTGGACAGTTAAACGATTAGATTTGCTTTTATCAGATTATTTTATTTTACTTCTAATTCGTTAAGTGTTTAGTTGTGTGATTATGAAATAAACGAATACATGCTTAAATATAAAAATAAATCCTAACATCTTTTAGGATACATTTTCATAAGAGAAATTCTAAGGTTTACTTGGGGACAAGTAAAGTTCAAGTGGTGGGATATTTGATGAACTCAAATAAGTACATTTTATTACTATCATTTATCCCATTAATTTGACTTGTTTTACTATATTATGTATGAGGATTGATACTTAATCGTTTACTTTTGTAATTCTCAGGTAAAAACAAGCATTTGGTGAAACTTAGCGATTATGGACTAAAAACGGAGTAAAATGATCAAGATTGGAATTGGTTGTTGGAATGAAGAAAATAAAGACCACTGCCTGACTTTGAAGAATGCGCCGCATGGATTTATCCCATGCGCCGCATATGAAACTTTGGTCAACGAAGAATAACCAACTAAATCTACTCCAGATGCGCCGCATCTCACTCACGTCATGCGCCGCATCTCTATTAAGATATCACCAGATACGATCCAAGATACAAGAGGACATGCGCCGCATCTAATCATGGGGTTACGCCGCATCTTCTGGCGGTGTACGAATATTCCTGAATATTATAATCTTGGACCCCACGCGAAGTTAAGTACATGCGCCGCATCTACTCCTTAGATACGCCGCATCTTCCCTCAGACAGAAAGTATAAATACCCTAAGACCAGACGAATTCCAGAGGGCTTAACATTAGATTCGAAGAACCGAACAAGAAACCCTAGGACGAATTCAGTCAAGGAGGCAGCACAAGACACACCCAAATCAAAGATACAAGAGCTGTAAGAAGGTGCTGCATATGTTTAATTCATTAAGTAGTTTTGTTTTATTGTGTTAGTAAACTTTAATTCATCAAGATTGGTGGCTTGTGTAACGTGACAACGGAAAGGTTGCACTCCCTTAAAACTGCTTTCTCATCAATTAAAGTTCATATGTTGATGTCTTTGGTTACTACTTATTAGTGCATTGATAACCTCTGTGTTTATTAGTGGCTTGCGGGCATTTGACTGCGGGACATAATGTGGCTCCCACGGTTGTTTCTAAATTGATCACTTAGGAATAACTTTTATACATAAGTAATCATTAAGGGTTTACTCGCCGATAAGAATAGGACCAACGAGAAAGGGTTAACTATATACACTTCATATAAAGCTATCAATAAAACAAGTGACAAACTGCTTAATTATAAGGACAGCCCTCTTATTGTCTCGAGTATTTATCTGTGTACGTGTGTGCTACTTGCTGATTCGTGCCTATTGGTTTACTTTATTATTTACTTGCAAACAAATCGTGCCAGTCTCTCAGGCTGAAACCCCCTTGCGTTAGGATATTAAAATACTGATTAGAATAACGAGATAATACATTCCACTCTTAGTGATCGACACTCTACTTACCATTATATTCATACTGACCGGGTACACTGCTCGTTAGGTGTGTGTGTTATTGATAAGTCGGCTAAATATAAATTTAAAACTTGATTAGGCATTAAAACTGCTAAACCGCAACGACACATCGCAACCGCATCAAATGGCAATCAAGATGTTTGCATTTTTAAAGAAGAATGGGAAAGGTTTTTCTGGCACTATAACTCCCCTAACTGCACACATCTTGAATGTAGTGGCTGCAGAGAATGAGGATGAAGAGGCTGGAACACCCACAGCTTCCCATCACGCATCCTCATCTACAAGCTTAAATGAGTCATCTTCCACTGAACAACAAAATACCCAAACACCTAGGACTTCACAAGAGGACATTGTGCAACCTCAGGCCAATGTCAGTATGGTAGCAGATGAGGCTGATACAGGTGTTGGAGGTATCATGATGGAAGAGGCTGGCACTACTGTTTCCAACTTTGTAGTTGAACAGGACAGTGCTAACATTATTAAGACCTCAACCATGGCAACATCTTTTGTAGAAGGTTCTCAAGAACCTAATACAACTGATGGTAACCCTAGCCAAATGGCTTCTATGGGGGGCTCAGATGTTCAACCTAGGGTTGAGACTGAGTTTGTGTCCCAAGATTCACCTCTCGGAGAAGGTAACACATCTCGAAGTGATGAGGACAGAGATGATACTATTGAATTGATGGACACTGATGTACATATTGACATTGCACATGATACACCTCTCGGACCAGGTTACACAGGTCGAAGTGTTGATGCTAGTATTGAACATGACACTGAGGATTTGACGGTTAAAACACCAGTACATAATGCCAATTCCAATGATCAACCTCTCGGGTCAGGTTACACAGACCGAAGTTGTGAGGATATCATGAAACAATTGAAAGAATTGACGGATAATTGTACAAAATTGTCAAAGGAGGTCCTTGGTCTTCGAAAGGAGTTAACGACAGTCAAGGCTACTCAAGGTGCTGAAATAAGAAGGCTTAAGCTAAGGGTTACACACCTTGAGGGGAGGCTAAAGAAGAGTTCCAAACCAAGTTTGGAAGAGGATGCTTCCAAACAGGGGAGGAATGATCAGGAGGCTGTAGTGAATGATCAGGATCAGGAAGGTGTAATGGGTTCAGGGGAGGTTGTTAAAGATTTTGTTGAAAATGTTGGTGATAAGAGTGACAAGGTTGACTCTGCTGGTGCAGAACACTCTGCTGATGGGTTAAAGGTTTCTGCTGATGATACTGAGCAGAGTGCAGGAGTAAAGGACTCTGCTGGAGTAAAGGACTCTGCTGATTCAGATGATGAACAGATGACTTTAGCTCAAGTACTGCTGAACATGAACAAAGGAACTAAAACACCCACACCATCACAACAACAATCTGTTACTGAATCTACTGAAGAGTTTGAAAGAATGCAAAAGTTGGCTGATGAACAAGCTCAGATTGCTCAGGATGAAGAATATGCAAGAAGTGTTGCAGCTGATGAAGAAAGAAATCAGTTTGATCTTATGGAAAGCTCTACATTTAAAGAAGTTAATCAAGAAGAATTAGATGAACAATTGATGTATTTCATTGATTCTGATATGATTGTAAGAGGTGAAGCTAGGATGATAACAAATGATGAGCAGTTGGATGGAAGTGAAAAGATAAAAGAGCTTGTTGAGTTTATACTCAGAAAGAATGGGTTAGCTAAGTGGGAAGAGCTGATTAAGAGGATTAAAGAAGCACAGAAGCATGGTTACAAACCTAAGTCACCTTCAAGGAAAGCAGTGGTTAATGATATGAAGTATTACTTGAAGAATGCAAGAGGTTATCAGATGAAGGATTTCAAGGGAAAGTCAGATCACTTAATTGAAAAGGAATTTTATGAAACTTATGCTAAGTTAAATCCAAGAAAAGTTTCTGAGAAGAAGAGAAATCCAGAAGTTATGGGATCTGACAATATGAAAGCATCTGGGAGTGGAAGTGTTTCAAAGCCCATAGTATCTGATGTTGAAAAGGAGAAAGAAATTGTTGTTGAAGCTGAAGTTATGACTGAATCCTCTGCTGGTACAAAGAGATATAGGAGGAAAGTAAAGCAGGTGGGTAGGAAGAAGAGAAGAACACAGTCAGTAGTGATGAGTGATTCGGATAAAGAGGAGAAAGAGGATAGTGATTCAGAGAAAGAAGAAGTGACTGCAGATGATATGCAAGGGATTTTGAATCTCACAGTTCATGAACCTCAAGAAGAGCCTGAGTTACTTAATGAAGTTCCTTTATCAATAAAATATCCAATCATTTCCTATTCACATGATGTTCTAAGTGATAGTCAAGTATGCTGGATAATTAAGAGATCAAATGGTTCAAGTGTGGGGTATATTAGTTTTTCTCAGATGTTGCACTACATGGATAGGGATGATATTACTCAACTCTGGAATTTATACAAGATGAAGTATGGAGATACTAGACCAGAGGTAGTGTATGAAAGACTAAATTATTACTACTTGAAGAACATGTTTGAACCAGATGAGAGAAGTATTGAATGGAAGAAATTACTAAGCTCCACAGTTCAGAAATGGTATTTATATCAATCTTGTGGAGTTCATCTCTTATCATGCATAGGTGTGACTGTGTATATGCTTGTGGAGAAGGATTATGTCATCAACAACAGTACATCTATTCTGTATCAAATGTTGTAGCCTGGTAAGTTGACATTACAAAGACCATTTGATGTAGATAATCAAGCATTTGAACTTATTGAGAAATATAAAAAGTTGCTGGAATCAAAGGTTTCAAAACAGTAAGGTGTTTGGAAGCATCCTCCTGGTGGATAGTTGGATTTAAGGAAACTTGATGATTTTTGATGAAAAATATCAAGTTTAGGGGAGGATTGTTGGGTCTAAAATGCTGCTGATTTGAGAAACTTCGAGAAACACAACTCTGCTGGATAGTTATGTGACTCTGCTGATTAGCACAAGAACTCTGCTATTTTGATAACTCTGCTATTTTGTATAATAGGCATAGTGTAACTCTGCTGCTAGCTCACGAAGACTCTGCTGCTAGAATATTTACTCTGCTGCTTATTAGATATGTATAGTATGTTAAGGATAAGTATAGAAAAGATACGTAAGATATTTTTCTTGTATAGAAAGTCTTGTAAACCGACTAGGACTCCTTACGCTATAAAAGGAGGTGCTAGGGTTAGGGTTAGAGATCGATTATCTTAGCATACGTATTGTTTACACTTCAAGGTTTCTGTAACCCTATTGCTATTCAGAGCAATCGTATTAATATATTGAAGTGTTGTTTGATAATTCATTTGTGTTTATTCTTCTTAAGATCAAGTATTAGTTTCCGCATAATATTTGATATACAACTCAAGATCAGTTTCTATACCGATTACCTTAGATTTATCTAAAGTAATTAATATGATCGTGAAGCTCAACTGGGATCAACATTAGGCAATAGGCTGCTAGTGGTTTTCCTAGCTTTTGCAATAAGTCTTCGAATATATCTAGACTTAGCCTTAGTCACTAAAGGAACCTTTTTCTGTTCAGGCATATCATTCTTTTTCACATCATTAGAAACATTATCATCACAAGCATTTACAAACAAAGTTTTCTTTTGCATTAAACAATCAGAACCATTACATGCATTAGAAACAAGAGTCTTATCATTACAACTAGATGATACATGTTTCTTCTTGGAAAGCGATAAATTCCTAGGGTGTTCTTCTACTTTCTTGCTTGCACTCTCAGAAACAGGCGAGACACTAGGTTTCTTGTTATGGCTCCTAGACTGTCTTTTGCTCCTAGAGTTGCTTTCTATTCCTGTAGAAGGTAAGGCACACTCATTAGAATTTTTGTTGTTGTCCTGAGATGTTGTAGTAGCATTCCTATACTCATTTGGAGTATCTTTCTTACTTTTGTCTATCGCCCTATATGTTTTAGATGTAGAGGCAGACGCAGTAGTGGGACTAATCCTATAAAGGCCAGGTGCTATCACATTAGTGTTCTTGACAACAGCTTTCCCTTTTTGTTTCTCATTAGGCAAGGGGTTAATGGTGCAATACCCGTAGATTCCTCACCCTGCCCTTTTTGACTTGCAAGCTGAGACTTCAAAAGATTTATTTGATCTTGCAAGTTTTTGTAAGAACGCTCATACGACAATTTGTCATACTTGCATTCTTCCTTTTTCGTATCAAGTTGTTTAAAATATGTGCAATTTTGTTTTTCAAGCTTTAAAAGTGCCTTTTCATATTTTTCAACAATTTGAGAAGTCTCAGCTCGAAGTGTTTCATCATCCTCAACAGAATATGTTTGGAAAATAATAGACATGATATCGGTCGAGAGAGCTTCGAAAGAGAGAGAGTCATTTTGATGTTCCAAAACCTTTATTCGTTCCAAGTATTCATTTTCTTCCTTCACTAAGGATTTGTGATCCTTAACGAATTCTGCAGACTCTTTTAAAAGATTATTTTCCACATTTTGAACAACCGCATAGATTGCAGCAACATGTGGATTAATTTCCTTTGCAAAAATCTTTTTCAGTTCATCCTGAACACCCGGAAACCATTCAAACTTGTTATTGTTAATTTTGGAAGCCACAATACGTTGAAGTTTCTCAATTCTCTGTTTAAGATCGACCAAATATAGTCTAGCTGCACTTGAATCATAAGTGTTTTTAGATGCCATTTGTTCGATGTTAGGCAGATGTTTTGAAACTGCTTTTTGTTTTGTGAAGACCACTGGTCTTTGAAAAAACAATTGTGACTCTTTTTTAATAAGATGAACACCAGAATCTTTATTAAGCTTGTTATAATCAATTGGTTTAATTTCTGGGTTCATTTTGTCTCATTTTGACTCGTCTCTTTTCAGTACGCTCAATCGTTTCATCCGAATCATAAATTTCAATCGGATCATGTTTATCATTTAGCACACTACCATCATATAACACATTTTGTCCTTTCTGAGCTTTCTTGAGATTACAAGGGTTTTCATAACCGATAGCCACTTTCTTTATTGTATGTAAAATCGGGTTTGGATCATTTATTAACAAGTTAACTGTTTGTGCAGAATGACCCGTTTTTACAAGCAACTCATCCAACTTTGCAATGGTTTCCTTTTTGTCATTGATCTCTTTAAGAAGATCCTTTTCACGTTTTAAAAACCTTTCATTCAACTCCTTCTTTTCTTTTTCAAGATTGGAATAAGTTGATTTTTGTTTTGAAAGTTGGTTGGTTAGTTCAGAAATTTCCTTGTTTAGAGATTTGATTTGATTGTTCAAATTAACATCTAGAGTGTTAAATTTGATTTGTAAACGTTTTTCTCTTAACTCAGAATCTTTTAAACTAACCTCAAGTTCTGACTGTTTTTTGTTATGAAAATCATAAGCTCTTGCATTCACCTTATATCTCTCAAGCTCAGTGGTCAATTTTTC
Organism: Artemisia tridentata subsp. tridentata; assembly: GCA_021014915.2. Lineage (NCBI taxonomy): Eukaryota > Viridiplantae > Streptophyta > Magnoliopsida > Asterales > Asteraceae > Artemisia > Artemisia tridentata. The sequence continues at coordinate 506,750,094 of CP139508.1, forward strand.
ATTCGCGGCCTTAACATCGCGATTGACCTTTTTGACCTTTTCTATTTCTACACTACAATTTTGCAATAATGATTCAAACATAGCACGTGTTTCCTCATCATTATCAGTATGCTGTGACTCAAATTCTTCATTAGGATCCATATCTGGAGTTTCCAAATTAGTATTACTACAACTTGGTTCGTCCATGTATGTATCATAAATGAGATTAGGAGTCTCAGGATGCTGTTCATTTTGAGGTGACATATCAAACATTTCATTATTGTGACATGTAGCATATGGTTGTACCTCAGAAACCGCATTAGTATCAAAAGCAGGAGGTGCTTCTAAGTCTGTGTCGTACTTTGCCTCCTGGAGATTTGCCATAAAAATGCAGTTTGCATCGATGTCCTCTTGATCTTCTGAAGCATCCATAATAGCCATGAAGTCATTCTCTTCTGCACTCAACTGAAGCCCAGCCGTTTTCTTGTTTGCCAACATTAATGCTTTCTGCAAATACGCTGGATCCCTCTTATTCGGCTTGTCTGGACAGTTCCTAGCCATGTGTCCAATACCCTGACAGTTGAAGCACTTCATCATATTCCCCTGATTTCGATTCCCAGCTCCCTGAGCAACAGTCCCAAACTGATTCCCAGCATTCTGTACCCTTTGATTACCAACAGCATTACCCATCTGATTCCCTGCAAACTGACCCATCTGATTACCAACATACTGCCCTGCATTCTGATTACCCATCTGAAATCTTGGAGCATATCCCTGCTGATTCCCATATCCCCCAACCATCTGTCCTTGCTGTCCCATGTTGAAACTCGGCTGTGCAATCTGCTTGTTGCGAGTGTTCGATGAGATTCGTTGATTGTTGTTGGTGGGTGTGGAGTAACGTCCTTGGAATGCTTTTGATAGGTAAGCAAAAGCTTGAGTCAAAGCAGCCGTTGACTCATCCTGATCGTCTTGATCTGGGAGTTGTGGGTATTGTTGTTGTGGGATTACATGTTGTTGTTGTGGGTAGAATGGTGATTGTGGAATATACTGTTGTTGCATGATTTGCTGGGGGAATGATGATGATGATGGTTGTGCATTGACTATTGCAGGTGTAGGTGATTGGACTATGAGTGCAAGAGGATCTTGTTGTTTTGCTTGTTTCTCTTTTCTGACTTCATTTGCCTCTGCTTGGTTTTGTTTGAGAAAGTCATAAAGCTGATCATAGTTCACCTTGTGAAGGTCTTGTGTTTGGTTGACAATAGTAACATATCGTCCCCATTCTTCTGGAAGGTTGTTGATGAACTTGATGTTTTGAACAATTTGTTTAGGCGACAAATTGTTTCTGATCAACTCATTCATGAGAGTACAAAACCGTGTGTAGTAAGATTCAATCTGTTCAGCTGGTGTTGCTGTGAACTTCTCCCATTCAGTCAGAAGCTTGTTTTCCATGTCTTGAATGCCAATTTCTGTATCATGACAAAGACGTCTAACTCGATCCCACATTTCTTTGGCAGTTTCACAGCTATCTACAGCACAAAATATTTCTTGTGGTAAACCGAGTTGGATTAGATGCATTGCTAGGTGATCAGCTTCAATTTGCTTCCAATCTGCTTCAGTGTAATCCGATTCCTCTTTGGGTCGGTACGTTGGATCGACGGGAGGTTCTGAAGTAGGGTTTCCAGCTATTTCTTCAATCTCACCAGGCTGGAATGGACCTTTTTTGACAGAGTTAACCAAGAGTATACCTTGTCCATTAGGTTTGGATCTCATATATCGAAGCATACGACTCGTCCATGGAAGGTAACCACCCTTTTCTAACATTGGAGGTCGGTTTTCTGAACCTGCGGCATGAATGTCTTGTTGTGTAGTCATCTTTAAAATATAATGTATGATAAATTGGATTTAGGATCTTTGCAACAAAGTAGGAGACGTTGTTGTTGAAGGTTGAACTTGGTTGTTGATGTTGTGAAGCTTTGTTACGGTGGAATTTTGGTCTAAAAACTTAGAAACTCAATAACTTCCTTATGGAGCGTTTTTAGGCCTCGAAACTTGGGTTGAATGAATAAATTTATTCAACGTGTCATTCTCCTCGTTCTCACGGTCGTTTTGACAGGTGTTTCGCTGAAAACGGAGTTACGGTTCAAAAGTTATGACCTTTTGAAGTTTCACAGAAGTACGAGGGCCAAAACTGCCAATTCTGGAAGTTCCCAAAGGCTGCTAGAAAGTACAGGGACTGAAGTTGACAAGTCTGAAAACTGGTGAAAACTCTTTGTTGTCCGATATCGCAGTTGGTGGTTTGTCCGATATCGCAGTTGGGTCAGATATCGGATGACACTAACAAAAGCTCAACTGCGATAACTATGTCTGAGGTCAACTGCGATAGGTCTGATTAGCGACAATTGCGATAGACCCAAATGCGATAGCCAAATGCGATAAGCCAAATGCGATGGACAACTGCGATAATGGCCAAATGCGATAAGGCAAATTGCGATACCTATCGCAATTCTCATACAAGAACTGCGATAAACACTATGAATTGCGATAACCCGTCTGAACTTCTTCAATTGCGATAAAACGCAACTTTTGACCAAATCTCACCCACTTTTTGACTTTTAGCTTCTAGCCCATGCACTTCTCCATGCTTCTCAGTAAACTTTCTGCCACTTTTACTAACTTCTACTAACTTCAATAATTCACCTTTTATCACTTAAAATAATCAAAACAATTCTTATACAAGAATTGTTATTTGATTCTTGTCGATCTAGAAGATGAAGAACAAACCAAATCCAAGTTTCCACAAGCTTTACCACGTAGAAAAACTGGAAACTTTGAGTACCCAAGTTCGAATAAACACAAAACAAACTTAACCTTGAATCTTGTATAGATCGATTAGAAGAAAGAACATAGGTTGTAATTTTCCTAGTGAAAGAAAAATGACAAAGGATGTTTTTTACTCTTAATGATCATACAAAGCTAAAGATAATCCTACCTTGAAACCTTGCTCTATGTATACCACTTGTAGGACCGAAGCTTCCACTATGTCACACAAACACAAGCTTACTAGATGACTCTCACTAACACATTTATAGCACAAGAGTAGTATGTGGATCTTATGTAAATTTTCAAGTCAAATGTTTATTAATCTTCAAAGAGAAAAGAAATAATACAAGAGACTTGGGGTGTTACTCTCTCACACACACACACTCTTTTTCTTATCTAAAATGAGGCATCCACAATGACAAAGCAAGAGTGTGTGTGTGTTATACGTGACTGCCACAAACCAAAGTGGTTTGATGGGCTTTCTAATGGACCTTAAGTGGACTCATGTCTTGCACTACACTTAGGCACATTTAGATACATACATTGCTAGTGCCATAAGCCAACTAATTTGATACATATTACACTTGACACATTTATACAAAAGCCAAAATGACCATCACTTCAAAGTAGCATAAATTCAATGCTAACAAATTGCAATTCCTAGAATCATGGTACTAACATATTATGCCAACCTCAGTTGCAAATGTAAGCATGTTTCATCCCCAAATCTTTATGCCTTGACGCCGTTCCATCACATCAGCTGAGGCTGCTAGTGATGAAAGTGCTCAATTAAGTTAACCAATTTAGAAACATGTAAACTTGACGCCGTTTCATCACATCAGCTGAGGCTGCTAGCAATGAAAGTGCACAATTTACCCTTTGATTCCCATTCTTTGAATCATTACATTTAGCTGAGGCTGCTAGCAACGATAGAATGTCATCTTAGGTGTTTCCGTATTAATTGGTTGGCATATTACTTAAATTTAAAGGGTATAATTTTTTATGTGTGTAATCAAAATATGTACAAATATGTCATGCATTCATCTTTGTATCATATGTTTTCTACAAAAACTGTTTACTCATTCGCAGCTTAAATCAACAAAATTTAATTGATGGCGTTGAGAAACTTACAACATTGCCTTAAGATGCTTCGTACTTTTTCATGGTGTACTTGGTAAGTCTATTATTGACGCACAAGCGAATGGAGGGGCAAACATCCGCCGAAGCTAATTAAAAACGCGCCCCTTTCGGATGACAATTTAATGTCAAGCCTCCTTATACCCACTTTATAGTTTGTCAATAATAGGTCCGCCGCTTCGACCACTTTTGTACAGTCGCATCAATCAATTAAAACTTTAAGATTTAAAGCTTAAAACAATTTTATGTAGTAAATTATTAATTGCTAGTCTCGCCTGAGAGCAAATTACCAATCGAAGCGAACCACTATCGGCACATAAGACTTGGCAATAAATAATTTACCACAAAGGTTTCATAGTTATTAGGTTCATTTATTTTTTTATTCAAAAAATTACCCTCTTTGATGTTACAATCCATCATAATTAAACACAAAGAACAAGTAATTAAAAAAAATAAACACTTAATAACACATATATGATCATTAACAATATCATATAGCCACATGCAAACCTTTTGATAAATCCTATTAATTTTCTATGTGAATTTATAATGTATCTAATTAGTAAAACTCCCATTGGTTTTCGAGCTCATTGTGCCCAATGGACCACAGACGCCAAATAGCTTGGCCGCGTAAGTTTTAATTAATTAGACACCACATTGCACATAACCAATTAATTAATATATTAATTAGGGTCTTCCCTAATTTTAGATTTATCTTTTAAAAAAAAACATGTAGCATTTAAACACAAAACATTCCATGACAAAACATGCAAGATTTTGTCATGATCCCCATATTGGCACTTAAAATCATGTAACACATATTCAAAGCCAATAACATACGCATCTAATTAATGACATCACATAGGTACTCATTAATTAATCCTTAAAATTTCATGCAATCCTAGGGTTTCTACAAGTTTTCTACAAAAACTAAAACCCTAAAAAATTAAATATGGGTGTCGACCCAAATTAAAAAAAATTAGGGTTTATAAAACAAAACCCTAGAACAAAAAAATTGCATGTATCTATACAACAAGATTCAATTTTAAGGTTTTTAGTAATTAATTACATGTTAAAAACGGGCTCATGATGCCACTGTTGGAATATTAGAATCATACATCTATAAACTAATAACCATATAATGAACATCAAAGCAATTGCACAACGGATTGGATCTACAATAACATATAATTAATTAACTAAAATTAAATAGACGCGTACCTTTTCGATTCCTAGCAAGAACAAGGAATCACGTGCACCAAGAACAATATAAACCCTAACTAGGGTTTAGGATGGATCGACTTGTGTAAGGTCGAATAGGGTAAGTCACCACAAGCTAAAGGAAGCTTGTTACTCGTTCTTGTTCACACGTAATACTAGCGTTTCAATGGAAAAAAGCTAGGTTCTTGATCACAAACAAAACCCTAACTTGTATTGAAGCAAGATTGAAAATCCCAAGGTGTTTGGGAGGTGATATCAATCGGCCACAAGAAGAGGAGAGGAGAAGAATAGGGTTTTAGCTTGGAACAAGATTAGGGATTAATGAATACAATGGGATTGAATTTATAGGCACCCAATGTCTTGCTCCCTACTCCAAGAAATCGACCCCTAACCCTAAGGGAAAGGGTTCGGCCGACTTTTGCACCAAGAAAGGATTTCTAGATCCTTCTTGGTCCCTATTTTCATCCTTGGTCCTTGTAGTTAATATTTAACGTCCGTTAAACAAACTCCGTTAAATACTAACGACCGTTATGTGTTAGTTTGTGAAATGAATAAATAAAATATAAAAATATATTTAATTATTCAAACCATTGAAACTCTTACGTATTGTGTGCAATCCCGAAGTCTCGTGTTCGAAACCGGACATACGAATATTAATAATTATCCATAAACTCTAATATGCAAACCTTTCTAACCCAAGTCAACAACAAGATGTATGATGTTCATGAGTTTAGCTTCATGTATTTGTATGGCAATGGTGGAGGGCCTGGTGGCCTTGATTCCTTGAATTGTTCAAAGAAGTATGTTTGAAATTTTGACCTATAACCAATTGCTTTATTCTTTCGACCTTCATGTTTTAGGCTCTATCTGATGTTCTTTTTTGCATAACATCTACAACAATAATACGTTATATGGCAATAGGAATGTTGCTCCTACCAAATCACCTAAATATATACATTATCACAATTGTTCTATGCATCGATAAAGCATCTCGCAGCAACACGAGGGCTCACCTGCTCGTTTATACCAAATCCTGATCTAATTCTAACAGTTACTACAAACCAAACGCACCCTAACTTCTAAAAGCACACATTTATACTTATATACATATTTTAACTCCTTAACTATTTTGATACCAGTCGCAACAAAGGCAGACACCTCCTCATCTGATAATAATAAAAAAGAATACCAAATGCTAAACTCTAAATTCACATATTAAACATCTTAGTTTGGAAATAAGATAGCACCCTAATCCTATATATCCATCTAAGAGTAAGGGGTATGGTGAAGAGGTTTTTCTCCTCATTTAGGCCCCACCGGTGCCACCTCATTTCAACATGCTCATTTCAAAATAATAATTCACTCATAACAAGTTTCAACAAGTAATTTGGGCCCCACCCACCCCTCAATTTTTCTTCCTCACTCATAACAAGTTTCATTAAAAGTGGTTTGTCTTTTTCTTCCTCACTTCACCGGAGAGAAGCAAAATGGCGAGGCTTTGTGGTGTGGTGACGAGCGGACGGCAAGTGGTGGCAAGCTGCCACATAGGAAACGGCGAGCTACTTCGCCACCATACCCCTTGCTTTAACAACCATCACTTTTACAATCATACACATATTTCCAAAAAATGAATTTAACTTTTAACTTATTATTCACTTCAAATTTATATGTCAAAGACAACCGATGATATGGAGACATGTTTCTTATATTTGTGTAACTCGTTTAATCTTACAATTCTTAGCTTAAAAACTTGTATATGTTAAAATTCTTCTTCTTGCAACTTTGATGTTCAAGTAAATAATTAACATATTTTTTTTGAAAAAAACCGAGCACTTATTTTGACCGTAAGTTGTAGAGAAAGCGTAGCGATTTTCTATTGTTAAGAGTCTTAAACTCTCGTATCAATTCCTTTCGTTTTCAGCATTTCACGTATCAATCCTAACAATATATCTGACCCGTAATATGTTGAAGCATGCCATCAATGTGACTGTCACTATTACCGAACACATCTATTTCATGAGGACATTCGGTTGGAAAATAGCCAAAATATTGATTCTTGTTGAATTTCATTCGAAAGTTTCGTTAGAAAGGAGTAACTATTAGACATTTAATACACGATACATAACAGATACGATAGTATAAGGCTTTTTTAATACATCAAGTATGCCAAGACGGTAAAAAAAAAATTGTTTGTTCATTTCAAAGTTATGCTGGCGGCCCTTACCGACTGATCTCATGGATAACACGAGTAGATAAATCGCGTAATAACATGGATAAAAAACATGAGACTAAATCTATGACTTTCGGTTTACGTTGCATGTGTTTCACCAAAGCAACAACAATGTATAGCTAGCACATCGTGTTTAATTTTTCCTTTTTCTTTTTATCTAACGCGAGTTTTTGGTAAAATTCAACACACATATTGTTAAGCGAAACAAGAAATGAGGACCATAACCATCGAAGTAGATCTAACATGTATTCTCATTCTCAACCTAATTGGCTCGAATAGTGTCAGCATACTTAGTCATGTGCAGTTGTTTTCTTAAAGCGTATACGTTGGCGTATCAACCAGGTGACATGGGGCTGCACTGAGCCTATTGTTCTTGATATAAAAAACAAAAAAAAAAAAAATATATATATATATATATATATATATATATATATATATATATATATATATATATATATATATATATATATATATATATAATAGGCAAATATGTTCAATCAACAGGCGTTGAATGGGCAACGAACCCCCATTCAACGCTTACTATTCTTGGTCTAAGGACCTTTTTATAGGGAGGGTTTCTAATGATTGCAAGCTTCGGGTGGTTGTATCATGTGCTTCGCGGTTTGTACAAATAGGTTATAGGGAGGGTATGTATAGTCACAAAAATTCAATTTATTAGATGATTCGATTTGTTATCCAATCAATTGATTTTGTCTCGTTCTTTAACGACCGAGTTGATCGAAGCAACTTATACATATGCATAACCTCGTATATTACAACTATACTTCTTATCATGATAAACACATAATTTATTATGGCCAATGTGATAATTTATAAACTTAATGAAATAAATAAATTTCGTTTCGTTTCACTAAAATTTAAATTAATTCATAAAGCATTAAAGAAGAGTAAACTGCAAAAAATGTTCCCAAACTTTTCAAAAATTGTGAAAGATGTCCTCGAAAAGAAAACTGACAAATATTGTCCCTAAAGTTTCAATTATCTCCTCCTCCACCTGCTTCTCCAACTCCGAAACCTGACCCATCAACTCCGACTCTTTCACCATATAGTTGGAGTGCTCAGTTCTCAGCTGTTTGAGCTCTTCCCCCTCCTTCCCAACATTTCCGCATTGCTGATGGGCCCGATATAACTCGCTGTGTTCATGGAGGAGAGTTTCAAACCGGAACAGCAGGTCCGACTGAGCTGCGCCCCCATGCCCAACAGACATTGTTATGGCAGCGGAAAGTAAGAACGTAAATAAGTTAGCAACAAACACACAAGTATATCAAGAACAAGAACCAAAAAAAAAAAAAAAAAGAGAGAGAGAGAGAGAGAGAGAGACAGAGAGAGAGAAAAGGGGCAAAGGCAAAGGCTGTAAGGCTATACCCTTTCCCTCGGCATCCCTAATTGCCGCCCGGTAACCGGGATGGTCCCAATGAGAGGTAAGCCCAACGGCATAAAGAAAACCCCGAGGAATTTGAATAAGTTCGATTAAATTTTGGGCCAGCCGATCGGCATCAGCAACATTGAATTCCCCCTTCGGAAAAGGATCTGATATGTCCGAATCATGATGCCTCCAAGGCATGGCGAATGGAATAGCCCGTCTATCTATCAGAAAAAAATCACACTTCCAACCTTTCAAACCAGTAAGAATTTCCCTGAAGCAGGCCCTTTTCTCCCGACCACACCTCTTCTCAAAAGAAAACCAATGGCCCTGCTTACTCAGTTTGTAGAAAAAGCCCGGAACAAAGGAGTAGTATGATCGATGTGCAAACTTCAGCAATATACTTCAAAAAGGGTCGCACGGTGCATACCCAGCGGAACCAATTGAGAAATATGAACTTTATAGTATTTGATAACATCCAACAGAAAGGTAGAGAAAGGCACACTAAGGCCACCCTCATAAAAATATTCCAAATATAAGACGATAGCATCGTCCGGCAGCTCGTCCATTGTCATACCTTTCGGAGGTAGCTGCGGATGTAGGTCTACAGGTATACCGAAGTCCATTGTTACCATATACACTGCCCCTTCGTCCATCCGAGAAGTGTATTTGTTGATATCAAACTTAGGAAGAAATTCCCCAACCCCTTGAGTATCCTCGTCATGAATTGAAACGGGAAAGACCGGCATAACTTGGCCGAGGGAAAGCGGGATATAGCCGGAAAACAAAGAAAATACAAAGTATGGATGTTTCGGAATGTACCTTTAAAGAAGAATGACTAATGTGGAAATGGCTTAGATTGATGTACAATGATCGTTCGGAAAATAATACCGGAAGGCGTCTTAGAGAGAAGTATAGAATTACGATAGTAAAAAATGACACAAGCAACGCTATTTATAGGTAAAAAGAAATGTATGAAACGTCGCATCTAGTCAGATGCTGACGTGGAAGAGTCTCCATCCACGAGCTGGACACACGCACACGTGCCAACATCCCATGACTATAGCTTCTTCTTTTTTTTCTTTTTTTTTTAAAGAAAAAGAAAAAAAGAGAAAACAAACAAAGCCGCAATGGCTTTTGGCAGGTTATGCACGGCACCCAGAATGCTCAATCCCAACGGATCAGATCCTCCGGAAAAGATAAAACGGGATTCTATAACCTGCATAAAGTATCACACCATCAGCTCAGCCGATACTACGATACTGGGGGGGACATGTTGGCATATGTATTCAAATGACATGGATCCCTCCGGATGAAGACAGAAAAATAAACCCCTCAGAATTGGTAAAACAGGATTTCAAAATTTTCAGAGTATCACAGTATCGATGAAAACCGATACTGGGGGGGACATGTTGGCGTATGTGTCCGGACGGACCATCTTGTGCGACCATCCGGACGGATTGAAATCATCCGGCAAAAACTGGAAGGCACCAGCCTCATCCGGACAACCCAGCTGTAAGCAATAGGACAAGTAGCGTCACCTTTTTGGACAGATGGCAGCAGCAGACACCGCCGCCGCCACCCCTGGATTTACGGGATTATGTCTATGACATGTTCCCAGAAAATCCGGCGCCAGCTCATTTACTACCCTCAACTAACTTTTACCATCCACATTTACTCTATATTACTGTTTAGAGTCTTTCGGAATATCCTATACTTATTTTCACGCCGGAGCTTGGTCCTGGGAAAACACCCGGGGCGAGCCTAATGCGTGTTGTTGTGTGCAGGTATCCGAAGGAACCCTGAAAGCCGAAGGGATTGATACACCTGCCCTCCGGAAGAATTCTCACCTAGTTCATCCGAAAGGCCTCATTTATTTGTCTGAAGTGTTTGCAGAAAATTACTTCAACACATTACAGGTTGGTATTCTAGAAAATGACAGTACATTGGTATTGCAGGTATTGGATATTTGTACGTGTTTTAGTCTTACGGTATTCTGACTTTTTTTTTTTTCAGGAGGCATATTCAACCCCACATTTGCCACTAGAAATCCTATCAGACAAGCCTCGTGAGAGTAATCTTTGTCTCGTAAGTTTTGTATTACTGGTTGAAATAACATAATAAACTTGTTTTAAAAAGGAAAATGATAAAACCCTTATAGATTTTTTATTATTATTATTATTATTTTTTACCTGGGTTCCGACCGGACATTGCGAGCCGACTAATCCCAGGGCGACTACCCTTTTGGCTAGCCCGGAGTCATCGCAGGTGAACCTCCGTGGCCACATGGGGATTAATTTTCTCCCCAAGGTTGACTTTAACCACTTTGGAGACCAAATCCAAACCACTGGGTCACCCCATGTGGTTAACCTTTATAGATTTGTATTGATCTTTTAACTGATAATGCATTGTTGTGTTCTTTTGCATGTATTGTGCTTAATGGATGCCATCCTTTCAGGCTAAGGTATGAGATACTTTTCTGATCAATGTGTTTCTTTTTACGATCTATTTAGTAAATCTGATATAATATATTTGTAGTCGATCTGAAATATGTCTATTGTAATCATCATATTTATGTTTTTGTTATCTAAATTTGCAGAAGTTGTTGGCTAAGTATGGCTCTTTGGTGTCTGTCATCTCCATTGTGGTTTTGTTTGTGTACCAGGTGGCTACTCCGTCAAAGTCTGGTGCTGCAAAGGGAAGCAAGAAGAAACGTTAATGATTAGTTTTTGTAATGTAATTGTAGAGGCACGTGGACCAACCTTCGTGTTTTGACTTGCCTTTATTGTAAAATGTTTTAATCGGATAGTCTACATTGTAAAAGGCTGTTAGTCTTTTTCGATATCTGAGCGATAATTATGGAGAAAGGTTGTGATAATAGGTTTTTGCTTTAGTTGTCTTGCACTAATATATATCCTGTTTCTAAATCCTTAGCTTTCAGTTACCCTTTAAATGTCCATTTTTCTACCAGTTTTACTTTACATAGTCAATATAACCTACAAAGTATATCTCGTGGTACGGTACAGTATATTGTTTATGGCACTAGGAGTGGCAGCGGTATGGCCAAATTTATGGTCCATACCGCCGGTAACACCGCCGCCGGTTCCAGCGGTATGGCAAAAATTTATCCCCAACGGCATAAATTACCGGTGGCCATAAATTCCATTCGACCGTTGCTACACGAATTGGGATGACAAAAAATAGCCGTTTGGCATTAAAAATAAATAAATAATAATAATAATAATAATTAAACTTAACCCCTTTTTCACTTATATATACATACTTACTTCCATTTCAAATACATCAACAAACATTCAATCAAAACACACCCATTTTCATATACACTCCACCAAAAAAAATGTCTTCATCTTCCGACGAAATCATCATCCCACCTATGCTACCCGATTTATCCACGGGTAGTTCATGTGCCTTTTTTCTAGACGCGATAGAAGAGATTGAAGCCCTTGAAGACTCGGGAAGCTCTAATGATTCACGCACTTATATTGAGCGACACCGGGAACAAACTAACGAAATACTAATGCGTGACTACTTCGTCGAAGACCCTAAGTTCGGCGAGCATTTTTTTAGGCATCACTATCGTATGAGTCAAAGGTTGTTTTTGAAGATTGTTGGTGACATTGAAGCTAGTTTCCCGTATTTTCAAGAAAGCTTCGACGCGCGGGGTAAAAAAAGCTTCACGGCGATACAAAAATACACGTCGGCAATTAAACAACTCTCAACAGGTGAACCCCCGGATAACTTTGATGAATATTTATGCATGGCCGATAGAACATCACGCGAGTGCCTTACATATTTTTGTGATGCGATCATTCATTTATATGGTCGAGAGTTCTTACGTAAGCCGACTTCCCATGACGTCGCAATGATCCAAAAGGCGCATGAAGAAAGACATCATATTCCGGGGATGCTTAGTAGCCTAGATTGTACACATATTGAATGGAGGAATTGTCCTAGGCATTTGAGAGGCCAATATACGTGAGGTGATCATAAAGTGCCGACTATTATGATTGAATGTGTTGCTTCGCAGGATCTGTGGATTTGGCATTCGTTTTTTGGTCCTCCCGGGTCAAACAACGATATCAATGTGTTGAATCAGTCTCCGTTGTATCTTACTGCCCGAAATGGAACGGCTCCAGATAGTTCATTTGTTTTACGCGGGCGCTATTACAAACGTGGCTATTTCCTTACCGATGGGATTTATCCTAAGTGGTCTACGTTTGTTAAAGCGTATCCGCATCCAGTTGACCCGAAAGAAAAGAAATTCAAGCGACTACAAGAGGCGGCAAGAAAAGATGTCGAAGAGCTTTTGGTGTGCTTAAGGGAAAATGGAAGATTTTGGATCGTCCTGTCCGGTTTTTCGAGAAAGAAAAGATTGGAAAAGTCATCGAAACGTGTTGTATATTGCACAACATGATCATAAAGGACGACCAGAGGGCAATATCACCGGTTCATATAATGGACCAACCGGTGCCGGTATCTTATGACCCAAGTGTACTACCAGAGTTACATGACGAAAACGTCCATCATCGTCTCCAATATGATCTTACGGAGCACGTAGCGGGTCTAGACTTGGCATATCTCGATGACCCAACGGCTCAACCACCACCGATTGATGACTTAATTTAGTGTTATGTAGTTTTTTTTATTTTTAAAAATAATGTTGCAATGTAGTTTTCTTTTTTAGTTTATAGTGAAATGTTATGTTTTTAATTAAATTGATTTTGGTTTAATTATAAAAAGAAAAAAAAATTTTGGGAGGTATGAGAATTTATCGGGCGCCAGTGAATTAGGTTGGGAGGGATGGGAATTTATGGAATGAGTTGGCTGAAGTTTATTGGCCGAATTTGGGAGCTATGATAAATTTTACCACTACCACTCCTAGTCCCCTTACTGGTTTTCATATTTTTTTGTCATATTCTTTAGTTGTTGGTTTGGTGTCTTGGTTCCATTTTCATAGTTTGATTTTAGAAGCATATACAAGGACGTAAAAGTTGTAGAAATAACAAAAAAAAAATTGGTTCGATACAATGTCTTAACAAAAACATGAACAATATTTAAAAATAAAAAAAATAAAAAAAAAAATAAATAAATAAAAAAATCAACTGCATCATATGAATAAGAAAAAAAACATCACAACAACCAAAGTAAGGAAGTTGTAAAAGACAGAAATGAAACTAGCTATATGCTATATCACAAGTTTACTTGAACCATTGACCAGAAAGCATTACAGAACTTACAATAATAATAATACCATCGGACTTTTGTCAAGGGAAGAGATCTAGCTTGAAAAACGTAATGAAAATTACACATGTTAATAAAACACCAGTTTGGTGCCTAAGAAAGAACATTATATTACAATGACGGAAGCCAACTATGAAAATATGAAATTATAACTGTAGAACATGGATGACTTAAAACAGTGAAAAATAAAAATTAAAAGATAATACATGAGTAAAAGCGAGAACAGCCAGTTGAAGAAGAGTAACCAACTGTTTGGTTATGCTCAAACCAAATATGGGATCATGCAGCCTTTGAGTCCTTGACAGCCTTGACACTATAGACAGTTTGAACCACAGTAAGAACAGTTTGAACCACAGTAAGAACAAACAGGAAGATTCCAGCAATTAGAGCAATGATACTCCATGGATTACTGAAATAGTTACGCCTCAACTCGGCAATAAGGTTGGGCCAATAAGCATTGCAGTACTCATCCATTTTCTTCCATTCATCTTGGTAATAGAAATCTCTAAAAGACATCTCTTTGCATATGGTGTTTATAAGATCCGCTGCTTGCTCATTGGAACCTATATAGTTGAGAAGGACTTGTGATCTAACCAACTTTGCAACATCTTCAGGAGTATCTATTAAGTAATCCATCGCATACATATATGATGTGACACAAGTCTGAACTTGAGAGGACTGCTCATATATAATGAGGTTCCTTATAATCAACTCTTTGGAATCAGCAATACGTAGTATTGGCATTTTAAGTGTAGGTTTACTGATCCATGACCTAGGGAAGCATAGGAACCTTGAATACTTCAGTTCCATGGCCATTGGCCACTTTGCATCAAGTTTCTTACTAAACCTGACTCCTGACCTGTCCAATTCGACAGCAGAGTGGGCTTTTACCCTTGTATATCCTGGTGATGAATCACGATCTGGATTCTGGTAAGATTTGTGGATAAAGCCAAGGATATGATCATGGGTTGAAGAAACATTGGAATTGTCCATTGCTAACTCTCGGTCAAATATGCGGCATGCATTTGCAACTTTGAAGATAATTTGAGACAGAGTACGGGTTTCGGGATAATGTTTCGAAAAAGTACACTCAAATATGTCTTGAAGAACAAAAAATGGAATTTGGTTTTCTATTAGAACCATGTCAAAGATATATCTTTGTAAACTAACTTGATTGGTCCTAATGAAGAATATCTTATGTTTCCTTCGTGTAGGAAAGCGAGTATGAAACAGGCATCCGTTACCATCATTTTGACAAGTTCAGAATCAGGGTATGTCTGCATCGCGAAATAACATGCCTTAATTTGGTCAACTGAATCACTTACCTTGGTCACACATTCTTTTAATATTTGCTCAGGCGTGGAATCTAAATCACTCAATATATTATGGAATAGATTATGAATATAAGCGGCTTTCTGCACTTCAAATCCTTTCAAATGTTCATCTTCGTGGTGAAGAGGTCCAATAGAGACCACTCGGGGGGGTAAAAGAATGTGGGCTGAGATCTCGATAGAAGCTAGGAACCATGAAAATCGATCCTGGACGTTGTTCTCTAGGATTTGGTACTTCTTCATCGTATTTATGAAGAAGTTCAAGAAGAAGTTGGACAGTGTCGTCAGTATCTACAGGCCCAAGTTCTACATCACCTTCTGCCATTCGAAATGTTAAAATAAATAATTAACTTTGGCGCTGTCGTTGTTAAATATACAGTACTATGGAATCTAGATAGAAGGGAAATAATTTAGAAAGAAAGCGAATGTATGGGAAGAATAGGAACGAGATCGGTAGTATTGTCTAGCAAAGGAGGGAAGAGTTTCATAAGGCTGAAAAAAATGGGTCGGTCGAGGAAAGTGCCCGATATTCACATCGGTCACTTGGGATGTGGAAAATCGGTCGAGTACGGTCACCGGAGTAAGAAATCAAGTATCGGTCGAATATGTGACCGATTGTTTAACACACAATTCAATAGATTAAAAATGATAACTTCATGCAATAGGAATAGCACCTACACAATATTTTAATCCACAAAACAATCATCAAAAAGCAAACTTTGCTTGAAAATAATCAAAAGAAGAAAAGATTCTTGAATATTACCTCAATAAATAATCACCAGTTTAAAACAAAGGCATGACATAGAACTAGAAGACTTTGAAATGGATCTTGTTCGATTTTTTTATAACTGGAAGTAAGGGAATACCCGTTTTAAATAGAGGAACCTGCATTAATTAAGAAAAAAGTAATAATAAAAAAAAAAATGTGAGTATCAGTAGCGGGTCTCATATCAGGTATCCAACTCCCAAATTATGGGCCATACATCTCTCACCTCCTTTATGCACATGATGCTATTCTTCTGGCTCTTGGTCCACCACCCACTTAGCCAATATAACTAGAATCATGAGATATTTTAGAGCAATAGGTGTGGGTGAGGAGTTTTTTCTCCTCATTCGGGTCTCACGGGGTGCCACGTCACCACAACAAATCACAACTTACAACCCCTTTATCACAACATACCACAAATTACTCATTCGGGCCCCACATACACACTTATTCACCCTCACAAACCATTATAAATAAATAATAATAAAATAAAATTAAAAAAAAAAAAAAAAAAAAAAAAAAAAAAAGGTACAAGTTTACCTCCTCGTGCAGACGATGAGGAGATGGATGAGGAGCCATGAGGAGGGTGGCGGTATGGTGAGGAGGCATGAGGAGGCATGTGGGGCCCTAATGGTGAGGCATGAGCAACCCCATACCGGGTGCTCTTATCTTGCATCGGGTCTCAAGATTAATTTTCACAAATCGTGTTTCTATGGTATTGGTCTCGCACAAGCTCAAACCGAAGCCTCCACCAACATCCTCAAATGCAAACCGGGTAGCCTACCTATGACTTATCTTGGTTTAATAGTTGGTGCAAATATGAACCGAGTTGGAAATTGGCATACGGTCATCCAAACTTTCGAAAACCGGCTATCAAACTGGAAAGCCGCCACCTTATCAATTGGTGGTAGAATCACCCTCATCCGCTCCGTACTTGACAGTCTTCCTTCATACTATTTTTCGTTGTATAAGGCACCGGTAAGTGTTCTTGCTAAACTTGAGAAAATTCGAAAAAACTTTTTTGGGGTGGTTCTTCGTTTTCAAAAAAGATTCCATGGGTCTCATGGGATGTCATCACTGCCCCTGTTGAATCGGGTGGGTTAGGGTTGGGTTGTTTGTATTTGAAAAACCATTTTCTTGCTAAATGGTGGTGGCGACTCCGTATGGAACCTTGCTCCTTGTGGGGGCACACCATTACCTCAATACACTTTTCAAACTCGGAACTGCTCATATATCCCATATAAGTCCGGACTGGTGGGAGCTTGGCAAAACATCGCCAAACATAGCTCCCACCTTGACTCCTTTAATCTTTCTTTGCATAGTTTGTTTTTAGGTGTTGTAGGAAATGGATGCTTGATTCAATTTTGGGTTGACCCCTGGTTAGATAATGTTACACTATGAACTGCCTATCCCGATCTCTACAAGCTAGAAAAAAGAAAAGGATGCACCATTAGTGATCGACACACATGCAACAACTCCTTTCCCCAATGGAAGTGGGATTGGTCCAAAGCACCTTCAACAGTCGAGGAAATGAATCAACTTACTCATCTACTCTCAAGAATTTTCAATCTCAATTTATCAGCTGAAAAAGATTCGTGGGTCTGGAGCCCTAATCTGTCAGAACCTTTCTCTGTCAGGTCTATGAAAGAATGCCTCCAACGTGCAAGCTTGGATCCGAAGCCATGGACTTTTCCATGGAATAAATTAGCTCCTTTCCTTCTTGGCTGGAAACTCGATAGGAATTGTCTCCCTACGAAAGATCTTCTGCTCAAGAGGAACATACCAATACAAAGCCCGGTTTGTTCACTATGCAACTCCAGAGACGAATCATCGTACCACCTTTTCCTTGAGTGTCCCTTTGCTGATGAACTGTGGAAATACATAATGTCCTGGTGCAAAACTCCCCTGATGAAACCATCCCAGCTCAGATCACTATTCGAGATACATAAAGATCCACTATTGGCCCCTCACAAATCCAAGATTTTCAACGTCATCATCCTGGCCAACGTTTGGACCATCTGGCAAATCCGCAACGACAAGGTCTTCAACAACAAAACACCATCAATACACTATGCTACCAGAGAGGTCAAGTCCTTAAGTTTTCTTTGGCTAGCTCATAGATCGAATTCAATCCGAATCGAATAATCAAAATGGTCTAGTTTTAATTTGTAACATCATTCCCTTTCTACAACTTGTTGTATCTCTCTCCACTCTTGTATTCTCCAGCTTCTTGTTGGTTTCTTGGTTTTAATATACTTTGAATGTTCAAAAAAAAAAGTAGCGGCTCTATTCAATCTTTGACATTTCATTCATATATTTTGCTATCGCTTGTTAACATAAAATGTATCGAATCTCTGAGTGATTTTATGTGTAGGGGCAATTTCATATCTCCCCTTCTTTTAGTTGGAAATTTCATATATACCCAAACATGCATTAAAAATATTGTACATTGTGCATTCAATACTTGCACTTTGGGTATATATGAAATTAATTATGAAAGTAGGGTGATATATGAAATTAATCCTTATGTATAAAACAAAAATATGAAAGTTACAATTTGGAGCTCTACCAAACATTAGTAACACGAGAGATACGGCTACACGGGCTAGTAACACTCTGAAAAGTTTTCTTTACACTTTATGGACGAAAATTAGATGTAGCGCGTGCTACGCCCGCCACTGGGTCTACCCCTGAATACTATAAGTATAATATGTCGATAAGTAAATACTCATTCACTCACAACAAATTTCAACAAGTCATTTGGGTCCCACCAACCCTCCAAATTTTCTTCCTCACTCATAACAAGTTTCATAAAAAGTTGTTTGTCTTTTTCTTCCTCACTTCACCGGAGAGAAACAAAATGGCGAGGCTTTGTGGTGTGGTGACGAGCGGACAGCAAGTGGTGGCAAGCTGACACATAGGAAACGGCGAGCTACTTTGCCACCATACCCCTTGCTCTAACAACCATCACTTTTACAAACATACACATATTTTCAAAAAATGAATTTAACTTTTAACTTATTATTCACTTCAAATTTATATGTCAAAGACAACCGATAATATGGAGACATGTTTCTTATATTTGTGTAACTCGTTTAATCTTACAATTCTTAGCTTAAAAACTTATATATGTTAAAATTCTTCTTCTTGCAACTTTGATGTTCAAGTAAATAATTAGGTTTGGAAAGGAGGCTCCCAGTATGTGTAATTTATGCATAGAACTCTTTCGTGTTATCTTATTTAAGTAATCGTATACGCAACCATTCTACTCGTATGTTAACAGTGGTTTGTAAACACACAGGTTTCAAGTCTTGTATGGGCGGGGCTTGGGACTGAGTGGATTTACAAGGAATTTGCTTTGAAATCTTTATTCAATACTTTACATTTTAAACTAAACTCTATGAACTCACTAACCGTTGGTTGTACACTTTTTAGCATGTTTATCTCAGGTTGTTAAGGCGATAGAGGATGCATGGATTCTAGAGTCATTGGCATACTTGAAGACTCATATCTTATCTTTATCATTCGATACACTTGAAAACTTTTATGTAACTTTACTTTGGAACTTATTGTCATAACTCTGATTTTAATAATTCGAATGATAACTTTTCAAAACGTCTCATTTAGAGGTCGTTTTCTATACCTTGAATCTATATTATTAAGTAATACCCCCTTAACACTACTGTTCCGCTGCGGTAATTTGGGGGTGTTACATATAGGAATGGGGTTATAGGTTTCATAGTGATTAATGGTGTTTGTTTAGTGGGTCCAGAAATGAAATGGGTATATCATTGCCATAGAATTATTACCCACCAATTTGGTGTCTATGAAATCCACTTTAGTGGGCCCCTCTCTTTTTCACTACAAAATTCAAATATCTATACACTTTTTCATACCACATTTTGTCATCCAAACATAAACAATCGTAATCATACACTTTTTCATATCCATTGTCATGCTACCCCATACCAAATCTGATAGCCATTGTGATTCCTAGCAACAAACCAAACGACCTCTAAGGATTTGTTTTGAGGGTTTGGATTGGGTGTAGCTATGATTAAAAGTGTTTGTTTTATATTAATTGGGTTTTCAAAAACCATTGACATGGGTTTTCACAATCCAAGCTAAATGGGTGGGTCTTGTACAAAAGTTGTGGAACCCATTTCCATTCTCTCGCACTTCATTTGAATTTTGTATTTTAATACAATATTTAAATACAATTCCAAATCATTTCTAAGAGTAACGGGTATGGTAACGCAGCCTCCGCGCCATTCCCATGTGGCAAGGGAAATGGCGCCACCACACCATTGAGGCCCGGCGCCATTTGGGAAGTAAGTGTGTTAACGCTCGCCATTTGCTCTTCTTTCTTTTTTTTTTATTATTATTATTATTATTATTATTATTATTATTATTATTATTATTATTATTATTTTAATTGTGTTGCGCTTTGTGTGTGTTTTTTGTATGAAGTGTGTATTGATTGAAGAAGAAGACAGGCAAGTGGTGGTGGCTGCAAGAATTTTCAGGATTAAGTGGTCTTGGGCTTATCCAAATTTATTACTAACACTTTTGGGTAGGGGGCTTGGTTGTGGGCTAGCGAAGTTTTTTAGACTATAAATTTTTAAATTTGGTTGAATATATCACAAGATTATATATTGTTTTTTTTTATTGTAATTTGTATTTTTTTTTTTTTTTATAAATGAAAATTTAGTTTGTTAAAAAAATAATAATAATAAAATAAAATGTGGTGGAGCCTAAAAACTGGGAAACGACACACAAATGGCATGTGAAACGAAAGAGGGGTATTTTGGGTGTGTGAATATGAAATTCTTATGTGACGCTGATTTGGCACAATGACATGCACAACAACATGCCACCACACCCCTTATCTGAGGCGAGTTTTTGGTAAACTTCAACACACATATTGTTAAGCGAAACAAGAAATGAACCACACTCCTTATCTGAGGCGAGTTTTGGACCATAACCATCGAAGTAGATCTAACATGTATTCTCATTCTCAACCTAATTGGCTCGAATATTACTAACCAGCCATAAAACAGTTGTAGCTTATTTTTTATTTTATTTCTTTGAGCAAAGTTGTAGCTTATTGATAAACTACATATTAAGAAAAGAACACGATACTTGCGTATCTAATCTAAAACAAAATATAAAAAAAGAAGAACAAGTCTCGTTCAAGAATTGATAGAACATCACGTATTTTTGTCTTTATCTATAAAAACTTTTTATACTCCCACTAGACAAAGTTCCATTCAAACATAAAAATCATTTAAGTAATAGCATTCGTCGTTTGAAGATTAAACGATTACTTGCGCATAACAGCGACAATTTATAGTAACATCAATTTAAATGTGTTTGATCGATTTGTTTGGTCAACGGTTTAGATTTGTGATCTGTATGCATATTGTTACGATATTGTTATTCGTATTTTATTGTGTGTTTTTTTGGTATGCATGTGAATTTAGTGTTTGGATTGCATTTTGCGCTTGATTTGACCTTGCATCTGTAACGATTTGCTTGTGTTAGATTTTTGTTACTTGACTTTCTAACTTTGAGCATGTATATTTGATTGCTCATTACATCGTAAGGTCTAGAAGATTTACCGAGCTTCAATAGTTGATTTGCATTTAACTAGTTGCAATAGACTAAAGTTTAAATTACGTTGAGTAAAAATGCACCAACTTTGTAAAGGATGGGGTTGCATTCTTGCTAGGGGTGGCAGTTTGAGACCCATTGGTTGAACATGGGTCTGGATGGGTAAATATCTAGTAGTGGATGCGTCTAGTTGGGTCTCCGGTAAATATTATAGATGAGTCTAATTGGGTATTTGATAGAAAGTGCAATTATATAACAATTACCTATCAGGCTTAGACGGTTTAGCGGGTCAAAAAAATTTATACCTTTTTTCCCCACTTTCTTCATCTTTTACTAAATTTTTTTTCAACCCGACCAAAACCCATCTAGACCCGGACCCATTTAGACCCATGCTTCTAGAAGACCCATCTAGACCCAAACCCACCCTGAACCAACCCGACACAAATCCATCTAGACATGTGAACCGACCGGACCCATCTATTTTGCCACCTCTAAATATATACCTGTTGAGTAGAAACTAGAAAGCGTAACCAATTAGTTGCATATACACATTGCATAAGTTGGATTGTTTAGTTGTTTTAGTCTTACGGTATTTTGACTTTTTTTTTTCAGGAGGCATATTCAACCCCACTTTTGCCACTAGAAATCCTATCAGACAAGCCTCGTGAGAGTACTCTTGGTCTCGTAAGTTTTGTATTACTGGTTGAAATAGTATAATAAACTTGTTTTAAAAAGGAAAATGATAAAACCCTTATAGATTTTTTTTTTTTTTTTTTTTTTTTTACCTGGGATCTGACTAGACATTGCGAGCCGACTAATCCCAGGGCGACTACCCTTTTGGATAGCCCGGAGTCATCGCAGGTGAACCTCCGTGGCCACATGGGGATTAATTTTCTCCCCAAGGTTGACTTTAACCACTTTGGAGACCAAATCCAAACTACTGGGTTACCCCATGTGGTTAACCTTTATAGATTTGTATTGATCTTTTAACTGATAATGCATTGTTGTGTTCTTTTGCATGTATTGTGCTTAATGGATGCCATCCTTTCAGGCTAAGGTATGAGATACTTTTCTGATCAATGTGTTTCTTTTTACGATCTATTTAGTAAATCTGATATAATATATTTGTAGTCGATCTGAAATATGTCTATTGTAATCATCCATATTTATGTTTTTGTTATCTAAATTTGCAGAAGTTGTTGGCTAAGTATGGCTCTTTGGTGTCTGTCATCTCCATTGTGGTTTTGTTTGTGTACCTGGTGGCTACTCCGTCAAAGTCTGGTGCTGCAAAGGGAAGCAAGAAGAAACGTTAATGATTAGTTTTTGTATTGTAATTGTAGAGACACGTGGACCAACCTTCGTGTTTTGACGTGCCTTTCTTGTAAAATGCTTTAATCGGATAGTCTACATTGTAAAAGGCTGTTGGTCTTTTTCGATATCCTGTTTCTAAATCCTTAGCTTTCAGTTACCCTTTAAATGTCCATTTTTCTACCAGTTTTACTTTACATAGTCAATATAACCTACAAAGTATATCTCGTGGTACGGTACAGTATATTGTTTACTGTTTTTCATATTTTTTTGTCGTATTCTTTAGTTGCTGGTTTGGTGTCTTGGTTCCATTTTCCTAGTTTGATTTTAGAAGCATATACAAGGACGTAAAAGTAGTAGAAATAACAAAAAAATTGGTTCAATACAATGTCTTAACAAAAACACGAACAATATTTATTAAAAAAAACAACTGCATCATATGAATAAGAAAAAAAAAAACATCACAACAACCAAATTAAAGTAAGGAAGTTGTAAAAGACAGAAATGAAACTAGCTATATGCTATATCACAAGTTTACTTGAACCATTGACCAGAAAGCGTTACAGAACTTACAATAATAATAATACCATCGGACTTTTGTCAAGGGAAGAGATCTAGCTTGAAAAACGTAATGAAAATTACACATGTTAATAAAACACCAGTTTGGTGCCTAAGAAAGAACATTATATTACAATGACGGAAGCCAACTATGGGATCATCAACTGTTTGCTTATGCTCAAACCAAATATGGGATCATGCAGCCTATGAGTGCTTGACAGCCTTGGCACTATAGACAGTTTGAAACGCAGTAAGAACAGTTTGAACCACAGTAAGAACAAACAGGACGATTCCAGCAATTAGAGCAATGATACTCCATGGATTACTGAAATACTTACGCCTCAACTCGGCAATAAGGTTGGGCCAATAAGCATTGCAGTACTCATCCATTTTCTTCCATTCATCTTTGTAATAGAAATCTGTAAAAGAAACCTCTTTGCATATGTTGTTTATAAGATCCGCTGCTTCCTCATTGGAACTTATATAGTTGACAAGGACTTGTGATCTAACAAACTTTGCAACATCTTCAGGAGTATCTATTAAGAAATCCATCGCAAGCATATATGATGTGACACAAGTCTGAATTTCAGAGGAGTGCTCATATATAATGAGGTTCCTTAAAATCAACTCTGTGTAATCACCAAGACGTAGTATTGGCATTTTAAGTGTAGGTTTACTGATCCATGACCTAGGGAAGCATAGGAACCTTGAATACTTCAGTTCCATGGCCATTGGCCACTTTGCATCAAGTTTCTTACTAAACCTGACTCCCGACCTGTCCAATTCGACAGCAGAGTGTTGGAAAATTTAGTGCACTTGAGGGATAGGTTTACACCTGGTAATGGGCTTGGAAGTATGGAGTATACACCCATCAGGTCAATGAACACCCTGACTCAATTGTGGTTATAGTGTAAAAGAGTATTCAGCTGATGCAGATTACTCTGCTGATAGTGTTATTGTTCCTGCTGATGGTACAATAACTCTGCGGTTTAGGCATTAGACTCTGCTGATTAGCTTTGTCATTCCTGCTGATAGTATTATCGTTTCTGCTGATAGCTTTATTGCTGCCGATGCAGAACGATTCTGCTGATAGCATTAGTGATTCTGCTGATAGGCTAAAGTCTGATCCTGCTGATTGTCTGATAACCACAGATTCCTACATTTATGGAAACTATTATGCTATAATTAATGGGCCGTTAATTATAACATAATTCCATGGGCTAGGGTTTTGAGTAAACTCTATAAATAGAGATCATACTTTTCTGCATGAGATATACGATACAAAACCCTAAACACTAAATACAATCGGTTCTTGATCTGTGCCTAGAACAAGAACATCACTTGGTTTTATCCCATAGAGATATTCGTGCAACCCAGGCATAGGGTCGAATAGTTTCTATTGGAAAGTGATACCACGACTTCAAGTGAATATCCGGTACCCTTGATTGATTATCTTTACCCTGTTTGGGTGCACCACGACACACAGAAACCAACAATCAATAGAAACTATTAAGTGATAATCAATGGCTGCTGCTATGAGACAAATAGCTGCTAACTTTGCTAAGCTAGAAAAGTTTGAAGGTGTGGATTTCAGACGATGGCAGAAGAAGATGAAGTTCTTGTTGACTAGCATGAACGTGGCTGATGTTCTGACCACTCCTATTCCTGCTGATTATGGGGATGATGCTACGATGGAACAGATGAGGGCCAGAAGCAAGTGGGAGAACGATGACTATGTCTGCAGAGGTTTAATCCTCAATGGTATGTCTGATACTTTATTTGATATTTATCAGAATGTGGAATCTTCTCAAGAACTGTGGGATTCTCTGGAAGCCAAATATATGGCTGAGGATGCATCAAGTAAGAAGTTTCTTGTAAGTAATTTTAACAATTACAAAATGGTCGATTCTAGACCGGTCATGGACCAATAACAATGAACTTCTTAGTATACTTGGTCGTTTCACTCAACACAAGATGAACATGGATGAGGCTATTCAAGTCTCTTGTATCATCGATAAGCTACCTCCTTCTTGGAAAGATTTCAAGCACATGCTTAAGCATAAGAAGGAGGAGTTAACTCTTACTGAGTTGGGCAGTCATTTGCGCATTGAGGAATCACTCAAAGTGCATGAAAGTGACAAGCCAAAAAGCAGCACAGCTGCTGGTCCATCAGTTGTCAATATGGTAGAGCATAACAACTCCTCCAGGAACAATGACAACAAGGGCAAGCGTAAGCATCAGGATAATACCAAACCTGATCCTAACAAGAAGTCAAAGGCTACTTGTTGGAAGTGTGGTAAAACTGGACACTTCAGGAAGGATTGCAAAGGTGGTAAAATTGGCAATAAAGCCAATGGTTCAGGCACAAGTGGATCTGGGAATGGTAACTCCAATTCCCTGAAAGGTCAGAATATATTTAATAAGTCTTTTTGGATTTATTATGTTACATATATATCTGAATTGTTCTTTGTGCAGGATGATGATGTGGCTTGGTGGGTTGACTCTGGAGCAACAGTCCATGTGTGTAAAGATAGAAGATGGTTCAAGACCTACGAGTCAATGAATGATGGTTCTATTCTTCATATGGGAAATGAGTCAACAGCCCTGGTGCATGGAAGAGGAAGTGTTGAGTTGAAGTTTAGTTCTGGAAAGATTATTACTTTATTGAATGTTTTACATGTTCCTGATATTAGGAAAAACTTGGTTTCTAGTGGTATTTTGAATAATTGTGGTTACAAACAAGTTATTGAATCTGATAAGTTTGTTTTGTCTAAAAATGGTGTATTTATTGGATTTGGTTATTTAAGTAATCACATGTTTAGACTTAATATTGTTCATGATGTGATTGATTCTGTTTGTATGTTGTCATCTAAACAATATGATTCAACCCTTTGGCATGCTAGACTTGGCCATGTACACTTTAAACGTATGCAAGATATGTCTAAGGATGGGTTAATCCCAGCTTTTGACATGGACACTAAAAAGTGTAATACTTGTATGTTGAACAAGATAACTAAGAAACCATTTAAAGATGTAAAACGAGAATCTATGATATTGGAATTAATACATAGTGATTTATGTGATTTGCATGCTACTCCCTCATTGGGGAATAAGAAATACTTTGTCACTTTTATTGATGATGCTTCTAGGTATTGCTATGTTTACTTATTGCACACTAAGGATGAAGCATTAGATAAATTTAAAGTATTTAAGTCTGAAGTTGAATTGCAACAAGAGTCACTAATCAAAAGGTTAAGGACTGATAGGGGAGGTGAGTACATGGATACTCAGTATTTCCAGTCTGTTGGTATAATCCATGAAACGACTGCCCCTTATACTCCTCAGCAAAATGGAATTTCTGAAAGGAAAAACCGAGTGCTGAAGGAGATGGTTAATTCCATGTTGTCCTATTCAGGGCTGAGTCAAGGGTTCTGGGGTGAAGCTATGTTAACAGCTTGCTATTTGCTAAATAGGGTTCCTAACAAAAGGAACAAGACTACCCCTTATGAACTCTGGACTAAAAGGAAACCCAACCTGAATTATCTCAAGGTTTGGGGTTGTAGGGCAGTTGTAAGACTCCCTGATCCAAAGCATAAAACTTTGGGTGAAAGAGGCATTGAATGCATCTTTGTTGGATATGCTGAGCATTCCAAGGCATATAGGTTCTATGTTATTGAACCTAATGAAGCTGTTTCAATTAACACTATAATTGAATCAAGGGATGCAAATTTTGATGAAAATAGATTCTCTTCAGTCCCTAGACCAAATCAGAGGACTCCTAATGGGACCAATGATGTTGGTGTGTCAGAAACCTCTGATGAGGTCCCTGATGAGGTTGTGGAACAACAACCTGAACCTGAGCTCAGAAGAAGCACAAGGGTTAGGACTCCAAAATCATTTGGACCTGAATTTCAATTGTACCTGATTGAAGGAACTAGGGATGAGGTCTCTGACCAATACTCCTATTGCTTTAATGTTGAGGATGATCCCAAAACATTTGATGAAGCAATGAAGTCCCAAGATGTTGCTTTCTGGAAAGAAGCAATAAATGATGAGATGGACTCCATCATGGGCAACAACACTTGGGTGTTGGCTGATCTACCACCTGGTTGCAAGCCTCTAGGCTGCAAATGGATTTTCAAGAAGAAAATGAAGGTAGATGGAACTGTTGAAAAGTTCAAAGCAAGATTAGTCATTCAAGGCTTTAAACAAAAGGAAGGAATTGACTACTTTGATACTTATGCCCCTGTGGCTCGTATCAGTACCATAAGATTGCTGATTGCCTTGGCATCTATTCACAATCTGATTATACATCAGATGGATGTGAAGACAGCATTCTTGAATGGTGAATTGGATGAGGAGGTTTATATGAACCAACCTCAGGGCTTCATCATGCCTGGCAATGAAAAGAAGGTGTGCAAACTGATTAAGTCCTTATATGGATTGAAACAGGCACCTAAGCAATGGCATCAAAAGTTTGATGAAGTGGTTTTGTCTAGTGGTTATTCACTTAACCAGTCTGACAAATGTGTATATAGCAAATTCGATGAATCTGGTAAAGGAGTCATCATTTGTCTATATGTTGATGACATGTTGATCTTTGGCACTGACCAAAATCAAGTGGACCTTACAAAGGAATTTTTGTCATCAAGATTCTCCATGAAGGATATGGGGGAGGCAGATGTTATCCTTGGTATTAGGATTAAACATGAAGGTAACAAAATTTCTATCTCTCAGTCTCATTACATTGAGAAGGTGTTGAGGAAATTTAATTACTTTGATTGTACTCCAGTGAGTACTCCTATGGATACAAGTGAGAAGCTAATGCCCAATAAAGGCAAGGCTGTATCTCAACTTGAGTATTCAAGGGTAATTGGCTGCTTGATGTATGCCATGACTTGTACTAGACCTGACATTGCATTTGCTGTGGGAAAATTGAGCAGATATACTAGTAATCCTAGTGCTCATCATTGGCAAGCAATTCAGAGGGTACTGAAGTATTTGAAGAAAACTATGGATTATAGTCTTTCATATACTGGTTATCCTTCTGTACTAGAAGGGTACACTGATGCAAGTTGGATCAGTAACACTGAGGACAATTCGTCTACTAGTGGCTGGGTATTCCTACTTGGTGGAGGTGCAATTTCTTGGGCATCCAAGAAGCAAACTTGCATTACCAGTTCAACCATGGAATCTGAATTTGTGGCCTTAGCTGCTGCTGGTAAAGAAGCTGAATGGTTGAGAAACTTGCTTCTTGAGATTCCATTGTGGCCTAAACCTATAGCACCTATTTCTATCCGATGTGATAGTGCTGCTACATTGGCAAAGGCTTATAGCCAGATGTACAATGGGAAGTCTAGACACTTAGGTGTCAGGCATAGCATGATTCGTGAGCTTATCATGAATGGGGTGGTATCTATAGAGTTTGTTAGATCTCAACAAAACTTAGCTGATCACTTGACGAAGGGTTTGGCTAGAGACTTGGTTTTTAAGTCTGCTAAAGGGATGGGTTTAAGTCCTACTTAGTCACTGAATGTAAAGACACCCAACTCCCTCCTGAGGAAACTTTGGAGTTGAGTTCAATGTGGAAAGCTGATCATTTGGTAGACTGGAGCACTGTTTTATTTACATCCCAAGGTTGTGCTCAGAACCTGCTGGAAAGGAGGATGAAGTCTTCACTTCTTAATGGTTAATTTTCTTTGAAAAAGTGCTTTGCAGGGGCATGATTAAAAGATGAACCACCTATGTAAATGTTGAAGTTTTGCCGCTTCAGGAAGCTTTAGGACTTTTAGCTTTTACAACATTTATTAATTGGATATGGACACATGGCTTGTATAGTGTCAGGAGTATTTTAGTGTTTGAAAATGTATGTGTATTTTATATTCAGGTATTCAAATGGGTTGAAGGGTTCAATTCTTAGAACACCCTGATTCTCGAATATTTGAACTTGTAAGGTACTAAGATGAGAATTCAATCTTCAAGATATTTTCATTTATGCATATGTTTTGTTTTGTGTTTAATTTTTCATGCAAGGAAGTGAACTAAATTTGGGGAGGATTGTTGGAAAATTTAGTGCACTTGAGGGATAGGTTTACACCTGGTAATGGGCTTGGAAGTATGGAGTATACACCCATCAGGTCAATGAACACCCTGACTCAATTGTGGTTATAGTGTAAAAGAGTATTCTGCTGATGCAGATTACTCTGCTGATAGTGTTATTGTTCCTGCTGATGGTACAATAACTCTGCTGTTTAGGCATTAGACTCTGCTGATTAGCTTTGTCATTCCTGCTGATAGTATTATCGTTTCTGCTGATAGCTTTATTGCTGCCGATGCAGAACGATTCTGCTGATAGCATTAGTGATTCTGCTGATAGGCTAAAGTCTGATCCTGCTGATTGTCTGATAACCACAGATTCCTACATTTATGGAAACTATTATGCTATAATTAATGGGCCGTTAATTATAACATAATTCCATGGGCTAGGGTTTTGAGTAAACTCTATAAATAGAGATCATACTTTTCTGCATGAGATATACGATACAAAACCCTAAACACTAAATACAATCGGTTCTTGATCTGTGCCTAGAACAAGAACATCACTTGGTTTTATCCCATAGAGATATTCGTGCAACCCAGGCATAGGGTCGAATAGTTTCTATTGGAAAGTGATACCACGACTTCAAGTGAATATCCAGTACCCTTGATTGATTATCTTTACCCTGGTTTGGGTGCACCACGACACACAGAAACCAACACAGAGTGGGCTTTTACCAATGTATATACTGGTGATGAATCACGATCTGGATTCTGGTAAGATTTGTGGATAAAGCCAAGGATATGATCATGGGTTGAAGAAACATTGGAATTGTCCATTGCTAACTCTTGGTCAAATATGGGGATTAAATTTGCAAGTTCGAAGATAATTTGAGACAGAGTACTGGTTTCGGGATAATGTTTAGAAAAAGTACACTCAAATATGTCTTGAAGAACAAAAAATGGAATTTGGTTTTCTATTAGAACCATGTCAAGCACTATATCTTCGTAAAGTAACTTGATTGGTCCTAATGAAGAATATCTTATGTCTGGTGCGTGTAGGAAAGCGAGTATGAAACAGGCATCCGTTACCATCATTTTGACAAGTTCAGAATCAGGGTATGTCTGCATCGCGAAATAACATGCCTTAATTCGGTCAACTGAATCACTTACCTTCGTCACACATTCTTTTAATATTTGCTCAGGCGTGGAATCTAAAGGACGCAATATATTATGGAATAGATTATGAATATAAGCGGCTTTCTGCACTTCAAATCCTTTCAAATGTTCATCTTCGTGGTGAAGAGGTCCAATAGAGACCACTCGGGGGGTAAAAGAATGTGGGCTGAGATCTCGATAGAAGCTAGGAACCATGAAAATCGATCCTGGACGTTGTTCTCTAGGATTTGGTACTTCTTCATCGTATTTATGAACAAGTTCAAGAAGAAGTTGGACAGTGTCGTCAGTATCTACAGGCCCAAGTTCTACATCACCTTCTGCCATTCGAAATGTTAAAATAAAGAAAGCGAATGTATGGGAAGAATAGGAACGAGATCGGTAGTATTGTCTAGCAAAGGAGGGAAGAGTTTCATAAGGCTGAAAAAAATCGGTCGGTCGAGGAAAGCGACCGATATTCACATCGGTCACTTGGGATGTGGAGAATCAGTCGAGTATCGGTCTCCGGAGTAAGAAATCAAGTGTCGGTCGAATATGTGACCGATTAACCTTATGCAATAAAGATCAGCACCTACATAAACACAACTATTTTAATCCACAAAACAATCATCAAAAAGCAAACTTTACTTGAAAATAATCAAAGAAGAAAAAATTATTAAATATTACCTCAATATATAATCACCAGTTTAAAACAAAGGCATGACATAGAACTAGAAGACTTTGAAATGGATCTTGTTAGACTTTTTTATAACTGGAAGTAGTAAGGTGTGGCGAAGATTGATGAGGGAATACACGTTTTAAATAGAGGAACCAGCATTAAAAAAATAATAATAAAAAAAAATAAATAAATAAAAAAATAAATTCCCATAATTGTATTTTAATTTAACTTTTTTCAAAAACTAGTAGAAAAATAATGTCCTTTCCTAAAAAGGTCATGTGCGAATGCGCGACTTCACTAATTCGCACATTCGCACATCCGTAGTTCGCACATTCGTCGTTCACACATTTGTTTATAAAAGTGTCTGGGCACTTGTCAAAATATTTATGGATTCGCATATTCGTACATGAATTTTTTGTGAAAAGCCATTATTTTTGTAATATTTTTTGAAACAAGTAAAATTAAAATACTATGTTGGGAATTGATGTGAGTATCAGTAGCGGGTCTATTCAATCTTTGACATTTCATTCATATACTTTGCTATCGCTTGTTAACATAAAATGTATCCAATCTCTGAGTGATTTCATGTATAAAACAAAAATATGAAAGTTGCAATTTGGAGCTCACCAAACTTTAGTAACACGAGAGATACGGCTACACGGGCTAGTAACACTCTCTTTACACTTTATGGACGAAAATAAGATGTAGCGCATGCTACGCCCGCCACTGGGTCTACCCCTAAATACTATAAGTATAATATGTCCATAAGTAAATACTCATTCACTCATGACAAGTTTCAACAATTCATTTGGGTCCAACCAACCCCCCAAATTTTCTTCCTCACTCATAACAAGTTTCATAAAAAGTGGTTTGGCTTTGAATATTACTAACCAGCCATGAAACAGTTGTAGCTTATTTTTTATTTTATTTCTTTGAGCAAAGTTGTAACTTATTGATAAACTACATATTAAGAAAAGAACACGATACTTTGCGTGTCTAATCTAAAGCAAAATATAAGAAAAGAACAAGAAGTCTCGTTCAAGAATTGAGAGAACATCACGTACTTTTGTCTTTATCTATAAAAACTTTTTATACTCCCACTAGACAAAGTTCCATTCGAACATAAAAATCATTTAAGTAATAGCATTCGTCGTTGAAGATAAAACGATTACTTGCGCATAAGTGCGACAGTGTATATTAACATCAATTTGAGTATGTAATAGTTTTTAATTTATAAATGGGTGTGCAGTAACTGAGAGTGAAAAAAGTTAACGATTTAAATTGTAATTAGGTATATAAATATTTAATACTAGTTTATAGACCCGTGAAATTCACGGGGCCTTAATAAACCGTTGATGGTGTCTATATAAGGGATCGATTTTGACGTGCCGTGAAGAAACCATGGACAACGTTTATATAACATATCGATTTGTGATATTATAAAAAAAATGTACATATAAGATGTATGAATAGAAAATATTAATGCTAAACATTTAATTTGATTGTCAGCTATAAACGTGGAACAAATTTATTTTGGTTAGTCTGTTATAAATGTTTACTTCAACGTAATTATTGTGACGTAATAACTTTAATATTGTTGGTTTTCAAAGGAAAAGGTACTTTAAGGATACTATGTTGCTAATCTTATCTACAAATTTATAATTAAGAACAACATGTTAAATTTGTGTTAAAGTTACATTTTTTTAAATTTAGAACTAACATTTTCATGAAATATGTATATAATATTGTGTTAATTATATCTAATAATAATTTATTGATCCGTGAAATTCATGAGGCCTTAAGAAACTGTTCACAATGTTTATATAAGAGATTGATTTGTGATATTATGTAAAAAAATTAGTGAATAGAAAATATTAATGCTAAGCATTTAATATGATTGTAGACTATAAACGGCAAACAAATACTTTTGTTAATGTGTTATACATGTTTATTTGAACGTAATTATTGTTACGGAATAACTTTAATATGACTTTAAGATATTCAATATTATTTAATATACTAAAATTACATTTTACCTTTTAGATCATGTTTGTTCATACAGTTAAACTCGTTTAAACGTTTAAAATGGTTAATCGTGAACCGAATTGTGGGTAACCGCTTATTTCGCGTACTCACATGTTCGGTTACCCGCTTAGTGCGGTTCGATTTCGGTTAGTAAAATGAATTATCCGCCCCGCGATGGATAGTTTAAATTTTAGAAGTATAATATGGATGCAATTTTATTTTTACCTGGTATTTTAATATTTTTTTGTAATCTTGAGACTCACGTTAGCTTAAAGTTTGCATAAAACATATTATAGGTGTCAAAATTCATTAGTCCGTTGATATATGGGTAATTTTATGTAAAATTATAAGGCTTATAGTTGGCCTTATGATAAATATTGACAATATGGTCATATTACAACTCAGATATGGGATATTTTTATAGAGCGTATGAAGAGAAAGTGGTGTATGCAGTTATGAAAAACCATCTCAGTTATCATATACAACATAATTTAATTGGAGTCTAGCAATAGCGCGGGTCATCTTTTTTTATATCAAGCACAACTATTTTCTAGGGAAATATCTAGATTGCTTATTACCTCACACTAATTATTCAATTTTTCAAACTACATAGCTCAGTCTCATTTAATAAGATATATTGTAACAATAAGCACCCTCGAAAACTTCTTGTGTCCAAACTAAGCAATTTTAACAACCAATTCCAAAGACTCTTGAAGCGATAATATAACTTATTATGATTATATTAATACTTATCGAAACTGAAACATCATATCAAATCAACAAAACTAAATGAGTTTAAAACGAATCAACGACAAAATGATAAAAATGGATTGATCAAAAGTTACCTATGAGAATGCACACTTTTAACTAATAAACGAAGAGAGGTGTAAAAGGGTCCTTGAACCCACCAAATACCTTACGCGTGATACCATGTACATAAGATCCTTAGAGTAAAAAAACCCTATAATATATAGGTTGGGATTCACAAAATCCAGACAGCCCAGGATTTCAATAGTAACATCCCAAACATCCCTTTTATAATCAAGTACGCAGTTATAATAAGCAATCCCAAACACCCTTTTAATAGGTTGTAACCATAAAAGCAAAATGGTTATACTCTAAGCTTTCATTCGAATACTTTTGAGCAATTCAGCAAACACCTATTAGGAAACACATGAATTCTTATGTTAATTTAGGATTACCATGTCATGAAGCACCCGCGAATCAAAACAGCCATTCCCACTCTTTTCCGTCATCCTCTCTTGCCAATTAAAAACCTCATCATCTTTAATTGGATGAAATTAAAGTATTTTGTAAATGAAGAACACATACCATTCCACTTCCAACCATAAACCTCCTAAAATTAGTTCAATTGAAAACTTTTATTATAAATGATGTAGTAGTATCTTGCAATCTACTTTGACGTACTTATTAGTCATAAAACTAAATATTTTCGACAAAAAACATTTCGGTTCGGTTATACCTGTGACCCATATACCATAACACCACTTAAGTAGTGTACTTGACTTTCGACATGAGCACTAAAATTTCATTTTAGACCTGCTGTATGTTTGAAAGAAATGGAGTATATTTGAAAGTAATGGTATACAATATAAGAAACAATGGCAATCAATCATGATTTGGGTAAGCAATAGTTCAACCCGGCCAATTATTAAACTAACCCGTTTGACCTGGTTTATATACTAAGATGTTTCAACCCGACATATTGACATGGGCATAGCTGTGTTGATGTTATGTATTCCATGCCTATTTAACTGACAAATGTAACATAAACAACCACATTTGCATAAATCAACCACATTTTGTGAATATTATACCGAGTTGATTATAGAAATATTTCATTTTTCTACCAAATTTGCTCAGCATGCCTGTGACAAAACAATATATCTCCCACCTTTAAACATGCATAAAAAATAAAAGGTCTGTTACCTACTTCACTTAGAAATTACAACCTCAAATACTGTTTCTTACCTTATGCTTCATCTTTCCAATATAAAGAATCTTAAATTTATAATGCAGTGTGATCCACGAAACGATTAGTCTAGGCATGATAAAAGAAATATTTTTACCATTGTGATTAGCTCCACATGTTACCGCTAAAGTACATGGGATTTCCAATGTAACAATGCAAATGAAACAATGCAACTGTATCTCCATTTCCTGAAAATGTACATGTTTTTACTCTATTGAGAATTTGCAGCATTGTAAAAATCTTATAATCCAAATGGGCCGTTTGGAATGTTTATTAAAGGGAAAATTCCACAACTACCCTCAAAGTACAAGGTAACCAACCCCTATTGTCCCCACCAATTTTTTTTTTTCTTCAAATACCCTTGAGGCGGAGGTCGCCCAAAAATATTGGGCGGGTTAATTAGTAATGTGACATGTGTCCCTAGGTGTGACCCCACCAGGTACAATTTATCACATGCATTTCTTGGGCGACTAGGCCCACAAAACTTGGGCGACTTGATCTTTTTGTCTTTTTTCTAGTACATATATCTTGGGCGAATGGGTCCCACTATTTTTTATTCTTGGGCGACTTATTATGTATGTAGTACATTTTATTTTATTGGTACTTGTGCCAATACAAAAATACACATAAAAAACACATATACTCTCTTTTAAACCTTTATACACAAATACATTTTAAACTAAAAACACAAATACAAATATTTACCTTCAAAGTCAAAAAAACACTTTTAAACCAGAAACTCACACACACAAACTCACACACTTCCGAAACTAAAAAAAAAAAAATTAAACCCAGAACGCACATTCAAATCACAAACCCTAAACCTTAACCTCCATTGTTATGCACAAACAAAGCTTGATTTTCTCTTTCCATTGAAACCCTAATTTGATCAATGGATTCATGAGTTATAGATGAGAATGTAAGACCTGGTTATGCTAAAATTCAAGTAGCCGTTAAGGAACTCGATCCGGAAGGAATTCAAGGTGATAGGGAATGGCTGGTATGTGTTTCTATACGTGTCTTTTGTATATTATTCTTCATGTGATAAATGTAGAAGTTCTTAAATCTGTCTATTTTTTCATATCTGATTTCCAGGCAGAAGTGAATTATTTAGGACAACTGCAACACCCAAATCTAGTGAAGCTTATTGGATACTGCTGTGAGGAAGATCATCGCCTTTTGGTGTATGAATACATGGCATCTGGAAGCCTAGAAAAAAACCTGTTTCGCAGTGAGTAAGTAGCTAAACTATTACTGTATAAATCTTTCAGTTAATTGTAACCAGTATAAATCTTTCAGTTAATTGTAACCATTATGAATCTGGTTACGCCTTTAAGTTCACGGGACAAAAAGTGGACAGTTTTGGAAATATTGTTATCAAGCTGTTGATTTTATGTGTGACAGGAGTATGTGCTACATTGACTTGGTCAAGAAGAATGAAGATTGCTTTGGATGCTGCAAAAGGACTTGCTTTTCTCCATGATGCCGAAAGACCTATTATCTATCGGGATTTTAAGACATCAAATATCTTGCTGGACGCGGTTAGTCACACTGACTCGTTTTTACTTAAAACACATGATGATTTTGTTTTTATTATTAGTAGAATCATATTTAATATGAAAATTAATTTGCAGGACTTAAATGCAAAACTGTCTGATTTTGGACTTGCAAAGGACGGGCCAATGGGAGATCAGACCCATGTATCAACTCGAGTTATGGGTACATATGGATACGCAGCTCCTGAATATGTGATGACTGGTGAGTCGTGTTTTAGTGTAAACATATCTATCTATAGTCTAGCTTAACAAACTTTACTACAGAGGCAAGACTTACACACCTATTGTCTCGGTTTAAGCTTGACTCCACAACCTATTGATTGATGGGACACCCAAATATCGCTAGGCCATAGGCCTTGTGATTGTTTATCTATTACTTTGATGATATATTTTTGTGACAACCATTTACGAGGTTCTATATTTTTAATTACTTTCTATCTGTTTGACTGGTTTAACCCCTCGACTCTTTTACATACTAGCTATTGTTTCGATTATAGCCATTTTCATCAGTTGAAGGTGAAGTATAACCGAATCGATCTGTTTCTCCATTAGTGAGCTTTGGTGCACTTGGGTCACTGTTTAAGTGGATGAGTATTCACCACTGAGTGATTTATCTCTATGCACTAGAAGCTTATAAACTACCGATATTATCAATGAAAGGACCCCAATAACAAGTATGACAAAAAGGCATCCTGTTGGTAGCCAAGTAGACCTTTGCATGTTATAATTTCTCTTCTAACAATGAACTTAGAGTAATAATTGTTGATCTACCATACAAAAGTCAAAAGTTGCACAAGGAATTGTAGAATAAGATAACAAAAGAATCTTTCATGTTTGCTTTACCTTTTCCCTCTTAAAGATTATCTGGAAACAAACATTGGCAATTTTCATTAGCTTTGTACTTTTTTTTTCACATTTTGGAGAGTTTTTTGTTAATAGTTTGCTGAAGTACCCCTATGCGCGCTGGACGTAGACCAGTGTTGATGGTTGACTGGTTTGTTTGGTCTTGATATACAACAATGGCATAAATTTGGTACCAAGTTTTTGACCTGGAAAACCACTGGGTTGGTTGAGTCGTGGAACTCGAGCAATAGTCAATGGACACTATGTAGTTTATGATTTTGCACAATTAAGTGAAAAAAAGTTCATTCTTATTAAGTTTGTGTATTAATTTTCTTAAATGGGATTGAATTTATTTATTAGGCTATTGTTCTTCATTTTTCCATGAGTTTTATTCACTTGTCTTGTTTCCTGCCCAAAAGCACTTGTATAATGTTTATTTGGAAATGTTAAATTGGCCAACTCACATTATTGTTCTTTGGCGGATAGTCGCACTAGTGTAGAAACAACGGTTGCAATATTGGAGCCTGTATTAAGAAAAAACTTGTACTACATAGTGGCCGAGCCTTCTTTATTAGGCATAAGTGTGTATTTTTACCATTAGATATTCTGTCTAAAGAGTTGTGTTAGGATCAATATTTGATCCTAACAAGTTGTTTGGTTGAAAATATATTTGCTTACTTCTTAATTTAATTAGTAATTACTCTTAAATTTTGATGGCATTTATAGGACACTTGACAGCTAGAAGTGATATATATGGGTTCAGGGTGGTTCTTCTTGAAATGTTGATTGGTCGTAGAGCCATGGATAAGAGCCGGCCTAGCCGTGAGCACAATCTGGTCGAGTGGGCTAGACCGCTTCTGGTCCACAACAAGAAACTTGTGAGAATACTAGACCCCAGAATGGAAGGTCAATATTCATCCAAAACCGCCATCAAAGTCGCCAACTTGGCTTACCAATGTCTTAGTCAAAATCCTAAAGGTAGGCCTGTTATGACTCAGGTTGTTGAGACACTTGAATCGATTCAGACTCGTGACCTTCAAGAAGAGTCTCTTTTTCAAAGTGGGTCCGGGAGTGTGACCTTGTTTGAGGCCCCTGATTCTAAAAAGAAAGAAAACCAAGTGAAAGATATCCTTTTTTGTCCCTTATTTTTCTATCTGGCAAAACTGCTCTCGTGAAATAACATATACCTGATGCACGATGCTTGCATTTGACAGTTCATGGTGTAGAATATGCATTTGGAGCTCATGACTATTCAAGTAGTGGAGTGTTTGAGGTGGAGCCAAGGCAATGCCCCGGCTTTAAGTTTAGGAGGTCAATATTGATCGGGACTACTTGTCTGAATGCTGCTCAGGTCAGAGAGTTCATGGAGCATCATGCTGCTAACTACAATGGTGACACATACCACCTAATCATCAAGAACTGCAACCACTTCTGCAATGATATATGCTACAAGTTGACAGGCAAGCAAATCCCGAAATGGGTCAACCGACTGGCGAAACTAGGTAACACTTCCTTTACCTCCTGTCCTCTCTCGTGCGGCCCCTCAGTAGTATGGTTGGGAACGGGCGGGTTGGGTAATGGGCCGAGATGGGTTCGGGCCAAAAACGGTCAAAAGACGTTTCCCGTGAATATGTATTGTCCAATCTTTAAATTCTACTAATAACTAATGTATCGAACATTCATAAGATGGTGACTTTTTAACACTAGTCAAAACGAGTAGGGTTGGCTGGGCTGGGGTGACCCACCAAACTCTTATGCCCTGACCTTTTTGAACTTTACAAATGACGAATATTTTAAACATTACTAGAAAACTATATTATCCACATAATACATAACGGACACTTGGGTTTCTTTTTATATGGATTGAGATGTTAGAGCCGTTTGATTGTTAGCTAAGTTATTATATGTCATACATTTGAACTGTTAGTGTTATTACCCTTACCAACTCTTTATCAAGTAAATGGGTTGGATTTGCCAACTATATTGAATATGCTTCGTTATGCTAAATTGTTTATTAATCTTGGAAATTGTAGGTTCAGCTTTCAGTTGTGTTTTGCCTGAAGCCCTTAAAGTGTCTGCAGTGCAACATGATCCACGTTGCTTGACATTCGAGAGTGAAAGCGAGAAGCGAAGACTAAGAAGCAGTAGTTTTAGTTGCCTAGCATCAGTTTCATCAAGGCAGAAACACTTGTCAACATCTTCATTATTTCTACAGTCACCTTTGAAGGGCTGTCTACCGTTAAGACGACACAACAGTGTGCACAATGACAAAAAGGTCGCTGATTAGAGTCGTTTTTCTTTTTATAAGTCTCCTAAATAAGGCAGTTTGATCTTTACTTAGTTGTGTATGTTGTAATCAAACTATCAAAAGCTTTAGGAGAATGTATGTTTTATCAACATGGGGTGGTGAGTTTATGCATTACTTGACAGATTTGGTCTTTCTTGTTTCCAAGACCTGTTTTTCACCTTTAAAATACACAAAAAAGTCAAATGTAACTTAACAAATTCATAAAATTAAAATATGTACTTCTAAGCAATTTCATGACTTGTTTCAATGTTCCAACAATTTCATTGGAGAACCCAAAAAGTAGAATCATACTCAGGTCAATTTTCATAAATAAAAAACTCGACCCACATTGTGTGCTGCAATGTACAATAAATTAGATACATTACGTAAAAATCCAGACGTCATCCAATTCATTCAGCATCAATAACCAAACAATTGGAATCCAATCTTTAAACCTCTGCGGGATGCGGGATGCAGAAATGTCCAGTCCGACTCAGTGATACATTTCCAAACAATCAGATAAGTATATTGTTTGATCAGACCCTACTACCTATAGATTACCACTACTCTCTTTTTTTTCTGGATCAAAACAAATAAAAACAAATGTATAGATGTCGTATCTTTATCTGAATCTATTGTTCACATTACACACCTGCAGGAAGACAAAAGAGACGCTTCAGAATAATGCAGAACTCTTAACCAGTATCCAGCCTCGCAGGGGACTAAATGGAAGTCTATAAAACCAATTATCATCTATAAACTTAATGGTTTAACAACACAATTTATTGTTTTGGGTAAAGATTAACAACACACTTTATTCGGTTTCATTTTCCTAAAAGTTTACACACAGGAAACATCTGCACAGTGATTTTGGTGACACTTCAGTGGAGTGGTCATCTCCACCTTTAACTGTTGTGTTTTTCGGAATGTACACCAACTTAAAGAAACCCAATGGGAACTAACTTATCGTTTTGAGGGCCTATCAATCTTCTTTCTGGAGCAAAACAGTAGGCCTACCATTGAGAGCCGCATGATATACTCGTTTCTCTGCTAAACCAATATCTGTCATTATTAAGTTACCCTGCACAACCAACACCAATAATAATCAGGGAATAGCATAAATTGCATACAATTGTTGAAGCCCTTACAGGCAGTGTTCTGATTTGAGTTTTGTAACTTAAAGTAACGAAGTTGCACATATTAATCTTTCTGTTTAAATAAGTGAATCATGTTTGAAATTTTCTGATTATTTATGGTCAAATGACCATTTTCTGACTGTTCAGTATCAGATTATAAGTGAACTTTATACAAAAGTGTGGTCTTCGATCCACACAAACCATAAACAGTATTCAATTTGCAAAAAAAAAAAAAAAAAAAAAAAAAAAAAAAAAAAAAAAAGGATATGATCTCAAAAGTCGAAATGATAGATATGGATAGACTTGGGGGGTAATTAATGGTGTATAGGATAAACTGAAAATGAACGCAAACACATACCTCACGAGCCATCAATCTCCGAACATTTTCAGCATACAACTTTGGATCATCCTTCTCTTCTTGTGAGGGGTAATAGACTGGTAACCTTGTTACCGTCATATAATTTACAAATTGACACAGCAACAAAATCACATGACGCGCCTGTAATGGAGAATATATTGGAA
The DNA here is from genome assembly GCA_021014915.2 of Artemisia tridentata subsp. tridentata. Taxonomy (NCBI): domain Eukaryota; kingdom Viridiplantae; phylum Streptophyta; class Magnoliopsida; order Asterales; family Asteraceae; genus Artemisia; species Artemisia tridentata. The sequence goes on from CP139508.1 coordinate 506,791,935, forward strand.
ATTCAGGAAAGATGAAGCATATAAATAAGTAATTACTTTCTGAATTATCACGGTGTTTAGCTTTTCCTGATAGCGGTCTTCATATATTAAGAACTCACCCCCGAAATGGAATCCCATGCAGGGCTAAATCTCTCATAAGGATATTTCAAAATAACTGGAAGAACAGGAGCTTTTGCCAAAAATGCGCCGGTTTTAAATGGAAGAATGTAATCCCCATTTGTAGTTGTCCCTTCTGTATAAAGAAAAGAAATATAATTAGACAAACGCAAATATCAATGAATAAGTGGGTGTGCGAGCATCATGATTAATCATCTTTTCATAAGAATATCTGACGGGCCTAATCATCTTTTCATGTAGGATAAAATACACAAAAAACTACTTGGGAGTTTAAGGTGTAGTGGTAACCTGGAAAAAGCATCATCATAGGTGCTGATTTATTCTGGTGAGCCTCCTGAATTCTCTCATTCACGACAGCTGCAAGTAACAATGTATAAAATGCAACATGAGTTAAATTTCAGAAATATACTTGTTCATAAACCGTAATTACAGAAAAAGATAGTCCCTCGTTGATGTTTTCGATTATGATAGACAAGATTCCTCCAGCTTGTAATTATAACGGAGGATTAGATATTTGAGTTACAGTTACACAATCAATGGAGCTATGTACCTAGTTCAACATTGCAATTTTTGTGGAAGGTAAAGAACGTTTATTATTATTGTGAAATAAATGGATAGTGATTGGTAGATTACTTCTTTCACAAGTCACTACTTTTCCATTTTGAGTGATTGTAGCTGAGAATGTGCAATGATTGCAGACCATTTACTCGCCTAATTTAGTATTTGGGATAATTGATTTTTGTGATATTTATATTAGCTTTATCGTTCGGATTAAGATCCTCTAATGTTTGTGTCTAATGTTTTGTCATGTTGAACCAATAAGATAAAAGTAAACAAAATTGTGGGATCATCAGTAAGTAAAATACGGGACCCATTAATTTACCCACTTTCACAACATATTAACATGAGAGAATCCCAGTCCTTATCGTAAAACTTGGCAACTATGTTGTCAGTATAATGCAAGACCTATTACCAAATATTCTAGAGATTACCATTAAATAACGGCTTACTCATATTCCATATAAAATTTCTCAGTGTTTATATACAAAATAGTAATGAAACAACATCAAACATTTGAATACCTGAGACACCCTTTGTTTCTGATGATTTTGACTCCCGCTGGACATATACACAACCAAGGCACTTGCTGCGAAATCACAAAGGTAACAATGAAGCAACAAGTCGACAAATTATTGTGACCAAAGATTAGAGTAGACAAATAGTACAAGAAGCTAGAAAACTACTAAAAGAGTGCATGAAATCCAATGACAATGATACATACATACAAAGCAAACTCCTAGTAATACACAACTTACGTTGTGTTTTATTTAGCTATGCTTAAGTACACAAGTTATGAGGTGTATAACAATCCACAAGATATAAACAATATATGGTGCATTGCTTTTTTTTATTTATTGAATTACTTTTTAACCTTTAGTGTGAAATGATGAAGGAGACCTATTAGATCTGAAAGATGCTCATCTATATCATACAAAGCAGAAGAAACTACATATAAAGTACTTCAAACCAACCTTATAAGGCCAACCAGAGGAAGCTTGCCCACTGATCTCTTCAAAAATGATAAGAAGATACACATAAGCAAGTCAGTTAATTAGCCACACAGAAGATAATGAGAGAAACAGGCAGACTAGTATAATGAGAGAAACAGGCAGACTAGTATAACTATGTTTCACGGGTAAATGAGAACCAAGTATTTAAACTTTGGTGACTAATCAGTAATTGCAACCCCAAATGAAAATTAACTTTTGGCTGACATACCTTGGCAACAAAACTCGGAAATGATGAAGACATATGGTACAAAATATCCATATGCGAAACATGGTTTGATATGATCACTCCAGGTCTTTCATGTTCTTCAGATTGGCCATTGCCATCCCCCTGACGATTAAAAGGAACCAATATAATCAAATGCTATTGCTGGTTACATATGAGTTAAGCTTATATACATAATAAGAACAAAAAGTTCTGGTTTTACAGCTGCACTAAACCAACATGGTCACATATCATATTAATGAACTATGAATGTTATACGTAAATCGTCGCAATTATAAACTACACGCAGTTTGTCGTTTCCAGCTAGAAGTTTGGCCAGATTATAGACCTCTGCAGTGGCAGACAAACTAATTTCATGCATTTAAGACGCTAATTATATGAAGGAGTGAAGGACCACAATAAAGTTCTTGGAGCTGTGTGTCCATTTTTGTGATTGTTTTGGGTGATTTTGGTTAGGGTTTGGTCACTAGTAGGTTTAATAAGCAACCCTAACCTGCCTGAAATTATCCAAAATTGCCCCTCTTGAATGCTAGTCATTGCAGTAATTAGCATACTTGGTGTCGACGCCCCACCTGCCTGAAATTATTAAAAACAGGAAACTATAAATACTTGCACCAGTTTATCATAGATATGCAAGCCATGAACACAAGAACATCTTTTTCATCAACCAATAATCACAGTGGCTTCCAATTTGAGTCAAATTACAAAACTAACCTGAATGATGCTTCTGTTTAACTCAATCATGGCTGGTTTCGCCATAAAGTGTGGATTCTTCAGCATCTTTGTTGTCCTTGTCAACATACGTTGCAGGATAGGCAACGGAGGGTCACGTGTATGATCAATTACCCGAGACAAACACAACGCTGAACCAAACTGAACATGCTTATTCTGCTCCCCTAACGCTTCAAAAAGAGGCCTCACTAGTACAACAAAACTACCCTCAGGCTCGTTCGCACTAGTGCTAAACTTAGAAGCTAAAACACCCACAGTTTCTATACATGCGTTTCTTACAACAGAATCCGGATCCTTAAGTCGTTTCACAATACTACTAACCATTTTGCCAATATGTGGGCCCATAAGTTCATGGTGAAAAGTTGTGAGCATACCCATTAATCTAATACACTCCTTACGAACAGCAATTTTTTGCTCAGAATCACGTGTTTACATAAACATACTAGCCTGTTTCTCTCAGAATCACGTGACCATACCCAACATATATGAAATTTGCAAAAGATATTAGTAAGTATATTTAGCGACTAAATATTTTAAAGAAAAAACATCCATATGGTGTTTACATAAACATACTAGCCTAAAAATTAATCACGTGTCAAACCTAAGACAAAACTACTAATTCATATGTTTATGGCAGATATTATGTGGAAAAGTTTTTAAAAAGAATTTACAAGCTTGTGCGTACTACCAATGTATTCAAATCTTCGCAATAACAATCATAAGTAAGTAATCAAAACGATTGCCACGAGTAGTTTGAACCTGATCGGGAGTACAGACTATTTCCCGCCGTGTGTAAGAAGGATGTATATAGTCCGAGGCCCGATACCTGAGCACAACGCTACCGGGTTAAGTCAACCGACCATCTATGGTTCAAGCGATCCCCGGAATCACCCCTTGATCCGTTCGGCCTAGTTACCATCTTTGGTTCCCATAGATAAGCCGGTCACCACCGATGTGATACCACTTAGATAGTCATCGCAAAGACAAACACAAAGGATTCCAAAGCAACAAAAACTTGAAATTTCTTTCACATGTCACGCATATTAACATAAATTTTAGTCGACTAACGTCGGAACAACTTAAGCATATTAACAAAACATCTGCCAAAACCAGCAATAAACGCTAGCAGTAAAGACATAATTACACCCTACAGTTATGTATTAAGTTGATGTGCATTTTCTTAGCATGTCAGTCATCTTACTTAAATAGATATCCAGAAAGCAACAATAAACATTTTCACTATAAACATTAATAAGCAATTACATAATCTGGGTTCTAAACAACCATAAAAAGCATCAATGAACCCTAACACTAGAAAACAAGATATAAACATTAAAAAATAGAAACACTAACAATTAAATAATAAATTAAACCCTAAACGAATTATATAATTGCTTACCCTAAACCCTAAATTAGCGTAAACCTAAATCAAATAGATAACTACTTACCCTTCCCCAAACCATCTTTCAAAATAGTTAAATCGAATCCCTAATTCCGATTTGTGTCTACTAGCTAACGTTAGGGTTTCGATTGGATCTAAACCAACAGCCGATTAACTTTGTTTGTGGAATATCTGTGATTGTTGTAGTTGTTGAATAGTGGTTGATTCTTGATTATTGAAAACGGGGACTGAGAGCGAGAGAGTTGGTTCTTCTATTTAATTTCAGGGAGGTGGTTCTTCTATTTAATTTTGAGGGAAGTGTTGTGTTGTTTTTTTTTTTTTTTTTGTATAATGAGTATAAAAAGTGTTTGTGTGTTGTTTTTAAATACATTTTTTGTTTTAAAAATTAGATTATAAGTACAAAAAGACTTTACTAATATATAATATAAAAAGACTAAGAAGACTTTACTTTTATTTAAAAAAAAGTGGGACCCAGTCGCCCAAGAAAGTTCATATACAAGTATGGTCGCCCAAGAATACGTGTATATTCGTATTTAAATGTTTATTAGTATTTATGTGTATTTAAATGTATTCTTGTAGAGGCACGAGTCCCCATAAAATAAATTAAATTAAAAGTGTACTACATACCTAACAAGTCGCCCAAGAATAAAGAACAGTGGGACCCATTCGCCCAAGATATATGTACTAGAAAAAAGACAAAAAGATCAAGTCGCCCAAGTTTTGTGGGCCTAGTCGCCCAAGAAATGCATGTGATAAATTGTACCTGGTGGGGACAACACTAGGGACACATGTCACATTAATATAATACCCGCCCAAGATTTTTGGGCGACCTCCGCCTCAAGGGTATTTAAAGAAAAAAAACCTGGGTGGGGACAATAGGGGTGGGGACATTGTACTTTAAGACCAAATATGGAATTTTCCCTTTATTAAAACTGCTTATAAATGGACTAATTTGGGATTGCTTACTAAAACATCAGCTTATAAAGGTATTGTATTGCGATGGCTTATTAAAGCTGCTTATAGGAGTTGTTTGGAATCCAAATATTGCGAAGCATTCAAAACATTCAAAATGAAACTAAAGTATTTAATCCAAATATTCAAAATGATATGACGTTATTCAACTAAGGCGGAGGGCGTGAATCAGTTAAGTTCGTCAACACCAAGTTAATGTCATTCATCATTTGTTGCTATTCTCTCTCTCGAGCTTGTTCACTTGACGCTCCACTTGTCGTTGTAATTGAACTTGCATCTCGCTTTCAAATCATGATCTCATTTGTGTGTTGTCCTCTTGCAATATTCTTATTGTCTCTTCCATTGTTTGTACCTACATTGTAATGTCCCATTTAATATCTGAACTACGATATTAAGAAAAGTCCCATTAAACTGCACTAAATTTCAGCATTGTTCAGTGCAATAAGTGGGCTGTGTATAACATCTACCTGTTATGTGTAGATTGGCTAACGGGGGATGCACCTCATGTTCAGACTGTAACTTAATATGTGTAGATTGGCTAACGGGGGATGCACCTCATGTTATGCACCTCATGTTCCTTATGATATACCCTTAATCAATTTCATCATGTTAAATGCAAAAGGTATAACAAAGTTAAATTTCCGTCCTACAATATGCATTTTATATGACTGTAAATGTTGCAAAATAAACCATATTAAAGCAGAGTCTAGATGTTAAAACATCAACTGTTTCTTTCTGGGAATCTACAATAAGGAAGTTTCTACAGTAAGGAAGTTTCTTTACGGACCTAATTAAAGCAGAGTATCTACAATAAGGAAGTTTCAGAAAGGCTATCAGATGAATCAACATCAAGTAGAGAATCTACAATAAGCAAGTTTCTACAGTAAGGAAGTTTCTTTACGGACCTAATTAAAGCAGAGAATCTACAATAAGGAAGTTTCAGAAAGGCTATCAGACGAATCAGCATCAAGTAGAGAATCTACAATAAGGAAGTTTCTTTACGAACCTAATTAAAGACCGTTTGCAGTTTCCAGCCTCGACACCACCTTCACAGTCCCCTGCTCCTTACCATTAATAACCAAATTAAAGAAACTTTCCTGTAACAAATGAATATCACATAATGTTGATCGATTATCGGTTACGCAAAAACATCAGGTGTATGACTTCCGATGTTGCTTACCGCCCAGTTGACATTGAAATTATGTAGACCGATTAAGCCCCAAAGGTTTCTTAATCGTCTTCAAAATTAACACCCTATGTGGATACTCGCTGTGACCCACCACATTCGCCTGTTTAGGCAGAGCCTTGTCACCATCAACATCGTCATAATTCTCAGAATCCACTTGAACATACATTTCGACCTCGACTTCAGAAGTTCCTGGTTTCACGCTAACCTGCAAAACAAAAAAATCCAAATACATTGGCAAGTCAAATGATACAGAACTTGGGCATAAAGGGTATTGCAAGACGTATATCTGTAGAAAGTTATAAATCTTCAGTATAAACTTGTGTCCAAGTAAGTTACTTCAGTTCATGCTAATATGCAAAATCTCGAAATGTACAAATCTAAACGTCTATACTACCACACCATAAATACTTATGAAAAAAAAAGGATTCCGGTCTTGGGGGTTTTTTTTAAATTGCTTATTTTGAGTGTTAAGCGCCTTTAACAATTTTAAAAATGTAACTAAGTAACAAACTTATTTATCACTTGATACAATATACTCTTATTTTGTTGTAGTCATTTAATCATATTTCAAATATCGGATAATCACAAAAAAAGATATAACTTTTGGACGGCAAATTTACCTTTGAGGGTACAAAGTGAGTTGCGAGACCACAATCGACCATTTCAAGTCCATTCAATCGTACTCCAGTAAATGCCACATATTCACCTAAATATTTCAATAAAACATCAAGTTAAATTTCACAATGGCTTGAATGTTTCATTTGACTATAACTATCCTTGGGAAGACCACCCGATCTCAATATGTCACAAAGAACCTAGACAAATAATCCGTATTCTGACATCACCACTGCCTGCAGTTTTTGTAAGCGTTCGTCAATCAGACTCTCAAATATTTGGAACAAAAAGCATTGTTGTTCTTCTATCGTTTTATCAAACTACCAAAGTTCAGCTTGAACAATTAATAGAAGCAATAGACGACAAAACTGGAAACTAATACATATTTCTAGGATTACCAAAGCTAGTGTTGCTGCTATACTATTACTTCCTTACATGCGTCGTCTAACATTTACGTGTACGCATGTAACACATAAAGATTACTTTTTTCATACGAAAGCTCTTACAAATAACATATTATTTTCAAAATCTATTTTCCTCTTTCTATGTATTGGTCTCGCACAAGCTCAAACCGAAGCCTCCACCAACATCCTCAAATGCAAACCGGGTAGCCTACCTATGACTTATCTTGGTTTAATAGTTGGTGCAAATATGAACCGAGTTGGAAATTGGCATACGGTCATCCAAACTTTCGAAAACCGGCTATCAAACTGGAAAGCCGCCACCTTATCAATTGGTGGTAGAATCACCCTCATCCGCTCCGTACTTGATAGTCTTCCTCCATACTATTTTTCGTTGTATAAGGCACCGGTAAGTGTTCTTGCTAAACTTGAGAAAATTCGAAAAAAACTTTTTTTGGGGTGGTTCTTCGTTTTCAAAAAAGATTCCATGGGTCTCATGGGATGTCATCACTGCCCCTGTTGAATCGGGTGGGTTAGGGTTGGGTTGTTTGTATTTGAAAAACCATTTTCTTGCTAAATGGTGGTGGCGACTCCGTATGGAACCTTGCTCCTTGTGGGGGCACACCATTACCTCAATACACTTTTCAAACTCGGAACTGCTCATATATCCCATATAAGTCCGGACTGGTGGGAGCTTGGCAAAACATCGCCAAACATAGCTCCCACCTTGACTCCTTTAATCTTTCTTTGCATAGTTTGTTTTTAGGTGTTGTAGGAAATGGATGCTTGATTCAATTTTGGGTTGACCCCTGGTTAGATAATGTTACACTATGAACTGCCTATCCCGATCTCTACAAGCTAGAAAAAAGAAAAGGATGCACCATTAGTGATCGACACACATGCAACAACTCCTTTCCCCAATGGAAGTGGGATTGGTCCAAAGCACCTTCAACAGTCGAGGAAATGAATCAACTTACTCATCTACTCTCAAGAATTTTCAATCTCAATTTATCAGCTGAAAAAGATTCGTGGGTCTGGAGCCCTAATCTGTCAGAACCTTTCTCTGTCAGGTCTATGAAAGAATGCCTCCAACGTGCAAGCTTGGATCCGAAGCCATGGACTTTTCCATGGAATAAATTAGCTCCTTTCCTTCTTGGCTGGAAACTCGATAGGAATTGTCTCCCTACGAAAGATCTTCTGCTCAAGAGGAACATACCAATACAAAGCCCGGTTTGTTCACTATGCAACTCCAGAGACGAATCATCGTACCACCTTTTCCTTGAGTGTCCCTTTGCTGATGAACTGTGGAAATACATAATGTCCTGGTGCAAAACTCCCCTGATGAAACCATCCCAGCTCAGATCACTATTCGAGATACATAAAGATCCACTATTGGCCCCTCACAAATCCAAGATTTTCAACGTCATCATCCTGGCCAACGTTTGGACCATCTGGCAAATCCGCAACGACAAGGTCTTCAACAACAAAACACCATCAATACACTATGCTACCAGAGAGGTCAAGTCCTTAAGTTTTCTTTGGCTAGCTCATAGATCGAATTCAATCCGAATCGAATAATCAAAATGGTCTAGTTTTAATTTGTAACATCATTCCCTTTCTACAACTTTTGTATCTCTCTCCACTCTTGTATTCTCCAGCTTCTTGTTGGTTTCTTGCTATTAATATACTTTGAATGTTCAAAAAAAAAAAGTAGCGGCTCTATTCAATCTTTGACATTTCATTCATATATTTTGCTATCGCTTGTTAACATAAAATGTATCGAATCTCTGAGTGATTTTATGTGTAGGGGCAATTTCATATCTCCCCTTCTTTTAGTTGGAAATTTCATATATACCCAAACATGCATTAAAAATATTGTGCATTGTGCATTCAATACTTGCACTTTGGGTATATATGAAATTAATTATGAAAGTAGGGTGATATATGAAATTAACCCTTATGTATAAAACAAAAATATGAAAGTTACAATTTGGAGCTCTACCAAACATTAGTAACACGAGAGATACGGCTACACGGGCTAGTAAATTTGCTGAACCTCCGTGGCCACATGGGGATTAATTTTCTCCCCAAGGTTGACTTTAACCACTTTGGAGACCAAATCCAAACTACTGGGTTACCCCATGTGGTTAACCTTTATAGATTTGTATTGATCTTTTAACTGATAATGCATTGTTGTGTTCTTTTGCATGTATTGTGCTTAATGGATGCCATCCTTTCAGGCTAAGGTATGAGATACTTTTCTGATCAATGTGTTTCTTTTTACGATCTATTTAGTAAATCTGATATAATATATTTGTAGTCGATCTGAAATATGTCTATTGTAATCATCCATATTTTTGTTTTTGTTATCTAAATTTGCAGAAGTTGTTGGCTAAGTATGGCTCTTTGGTGTCTGTCATCTCCATTGTGGTTTTGTTTGTGTACCTGGTGGCTACTCCGTCAAAGTCTGGTGCTGCAAAGGGAAGCAAGAAGAAACGTTAATGATTAGTTTTTGTATTGTAATTGTAGAGGCACGTGGACCAACCTTCGTGTTTTGACGTGCCTTTCTTGTAAAATGCTTTAATCGGATAGTCTACATTGTAAAAGGCTGTTGGTCTTTTTCGATATCCTGTTTCTAAATCCTTAGCTTTCAGTTACCCTTTAAATGTCCATTTTTCTACCAGTTTTACTTTACATAGTCAATATAACCTACAAAGTATATCTCGTGGTACGGTACAGTATATTGTTTACTGGTTTTCATATTTTTTTGTCATATTCTTTAGTTGCTGGTTTGGTGTCTTGGTTCCATTTTCCTAGTTTGATTTTAGAAGCATATACAAGGACGTAAAAGTAGTAGAAATAACAAAAAAATTGGTTCAATACAATGTCTTAACAAAAACACGAACAAAATTTATTAAAAAAAACAACTGCATCATATGAATAAGAAAAAAAAAACATCACAACAACCAAAGTAAGGAAGTTGTAAAAGACAGAAATGAAACTAGCTATATGCTATATCACAAGTTTACTTGAACCATTGACCAGAAAGCGTTACAGAACTTACAATAATAATAATACCATCGGACTTTTGTCAAGGGAAGAGATCTAGCTTGAAAAACGTAATGAAAATTACACATGTTAATAAAACACCAGTTTGGTGCCTAAGAAAGAACATTATATTACAATGACGGAAGCCAACTATGGGATCATCAACTGTTTGGTTATGCTCAAACCAAATATGGGATCATGCAGCCTTTGAGTCCTTGACAGCCTTGACACTATAGACAGTTTGAACCGCAGTAAGAACAGTTTGAACCACAGTAAGAACAAACAGGACGATTCCAGCAATTAGAGCAATGATACTCCATGGATTACTGAAATACTTACGCCTCAACTCGGCAATAAGGTTGGGCCAATAAGCATTGCAGTACTCATCCATTTTCTTCCATTCATCTTTGTAATAGAAATCATTAGAAGAAATCTCTTTGCATATGTTGTTTATAAGATCCGCTGCTTCCTCATTGGAACTTATATAGTTGACAAGGACTTGTGATCTAACCAACTTTGCAACATCTTCAGGAGTATCTATTAAGAAATCCATCGCAAGCATATATGATGTGACACAAGTCTGAATTTCAGAGGAGTGCTCATATATAATGAGGTTCCTTAAAATCAACTCTGTGTAATCACCAAGACGTAGTATTGGCATTTTAAGTGTAGGTTTACTGATCCATGACCTAGGGAAGCATAGGAACCTTGAATACTTCAGTTCCATGGCCATTGGCCACTTTGCATCAAGTTTCTTACTAAACCTGACTCCCGACCTGTCCAATTCGACAGCAGAGTGGGCTTTTACCAATGTATATACTGGTGATGAATCACGATCTGGATTCTGGTAAGATTTGTGGATAAAGCCAAGGATATGATCATGGGTTGAAGAAACATTGGAATTGTCCATTGCTAACTCTTGGTCAAATATGGGGATTAAATTTGCAAGTTCGAAGATAATTTGAGACAGAGTACGGGTTTCGGGATAATGTTTAGAAAAAGTACACTCAAATATGTCTTGAAGAACAAAAAATGGAATTTGGTTTTCTATTAGAACCATGTCAAGCACTATATCTTCGTAAAGTAACTTGATTGGTCCTAATGAAGAATATCTTATGTCTGGTGCGTGTAGGAAAGCGAGTATGAAACAGGCATCCGTTACCATCATTTTGACAAGTTCAGAATCAGGGTATGTCTGCATCGCGAAATAACATGCCTTAATTCGGTCAACTGAATCACTTACCTTCGTCACACATTCTTTTAATATTTGCTCAGGCGTGGAATCTAAAGGACGCAATATATTATGGAATAGATTATGAATATAAGCGGCTTTCTGCACTTCAAATCCTTTCAAATGTTCATCTTCGTGGTGAAGAGGTCCAATAGAGACCACTCGGGGGGTAAAAGAATGTGGGCTGAGATCTCGATAGAAGCTAGGAACCATGAAAATCGATCCTGGACGTTGTTCTCTAGGATTTGGTACTTCTTCATCGTATTTATGAACAAGTTCAAGAAGAAGTTGGACAGTGTCGTCAGTATCTACAGGCCCAAGTTCTACATCACCTTCTGCCATTCGAAATGTTAAAATAAAGAAAGCGAATGTATGGGAAGAATAGGAACGAGATCGGTAGTATTGTCTAGCAAAGGAGGGAAGAGTTTCATAAGGCTGAAAAAAATCGGTCGGTTGAGGAAAGCGACCGATATTCACATCGGTCACTTGGGATGTGGAGAATCAGTCGAGTATCGGTCTCCGGAGTAAGAAATCAAGTGTCGGTCGAATATGTGACCGATTAACCTTATGCAATAAAGATCAGCACCTACATAAACACAACTATTTTAATCCACAAAACAATCATCAAAAAGCAAACTTTACTTGAAAATAATCAAAGAAGAAAAAATTATTAAATATTACCTCAATATATAATCACCAGTTTAAAACAAAGGCATGACATAGAACTAGAAGACTTTGAAATGGATCTTGTTAGACTTTTTTATAACTGGAAGTAGTAAGGTGTGGCGAAGATTGATGAGGGAATACACGTTTTAAATAGAGGAACCAGCATTAAAAAAATAATAATAAAAAAAAATAAATAAATAAAAAAATAAATTCCCATAATTGTATTTTAATTTAACTTTTTTCAAAAACTAGTAGAAAAATAATGTCCTTTCCTAAAAAGGTCATGTGCGAATGCGCGACTTCACTAATTCGCACATTCGCACATCCGTAGTTCGCACATTCGTCGTTCACACATTTGTTTATAAAAGTGTCTGGGCACTTGTCAAAATATTTATGGATTCGCATATTCGTACATGAATTTTTTGTGAAAAGCCATTATTTTTGTAATATTTTTTGAAACAAGTAAAATTAAAATACTATGTTGGGAATTGATGTGAGTATCAGTAGCGGGTCTATTCAATCTTTGACATTTCATTCATATACTTTGCTATCGCTTGTTAACATAAAATGTATCCAATCTCTGAGTGATTTCATGTATAAAACAAAAATATGAAAGTTACAATTTGGAGCTCACCAAACATTAGTAACACGAGAGATACGGCTACACGGGCTAGTAACACTCTCTTTACACTTTATGGACGAAAATTAGATGTAGCGCGTGCTACGCCCGCCACTGGGTCTACCCCTAAATACTATAAGTATAATATGTCCATAAGTAAATACTCATTCACTCATGACAAGTTTCAACAATTCATTTGGGTCCAACCAACCCCCCAAATTTTCTTCCTCACTCATAACAAGTTTCATAAAAAGTGGTTTGGCTTTGAATATTACTAACCAGCCATGAAACAGTTGTAGCTTATTTTTTATTTTATTTCTTTGAGCAAAGTTGTAACTTATTGATAAACTACATATTAAGAAAAGAACACGATACTTTGCGTGTCTAATCTAAAGCAAAATATAAGAAAAGAACAAGAAGTCTCGTTCAAGAATTGAGAGAACATCACGTACTTTTGTCTTTATCTATAAAAACTTTTTATACTCCCACTAGACAAAGTTCCATTCAAATATAAAAATCATTTAAGTAATAGCATTCGTCGTTGAAGATAAAACGATTACTTGCGCATAAGTGCGACAGTGTATATTAACATCAATTTGAGTATGTAATAGTTTTTAATTTATAAATGGGTGTGCAGTAACTGAGAGTGAAAAAAGTTAACGATTTAAATTGTAATTAGGTATATAAATATTTAATACTAGTTTATAGACCCGTGAAATTCACGGGGCCTTAATAAACCGTTGATGGTGTCTATATAAGGGATCGATTTTGACGTGCCGTGAAGAAACCATGGACAACGTTTATATAACATATCGATTTGTGATATTATAAAAAAAATGTACATATAAGATGTATGAATAGAAAATATTAATGCTAAACATTTAATTTGATTGTCAGCTATAAACGTGGAACAAATTTATTTTGGTTAGTCTGTTATAAATGTTTACTTCAACGTAATTATTGTGACGTAATAACTTTAATATTGTTGGTTTTCAAAGGAAAAGGTACTTTAAGGATACTATGTTGCTAATCTTATCTACAAATTTATAATTAAGAACAACATGTTAAATTTGTGTTAAAGTTACATTTTTTTAAATTTAGAACTAACATTTTCATGAAATATGTATATAATATTGTGTTAATTATATCTAATAATAATTTATTGATCCGTGAAATTCATGAGGCCTTAAGAAACTGTTCACAATGTTTATATAAGAGATTGATTTGTGATATTATGTAAAAAAATTAGTGAATAGAAAATATTAATGCTAAGCATTTAATATGATTGTAGACTATAAACGGCAAACAAATACTTTTGTTAATGTGTTATACATGTTTATTTGAACGTAATTATTGTTACGGAATAACTTTAATATGACTTTAATATATTCAATATTATTTAATATACTAAAATTACATTTTACCTTTTAGATCATGTTTGTTCATACAGTTAAACTCGTTTAAACGTTTAAAATGGTTAATCGTGAACCGAATTGTGGGTAACCGCTTATTTCGCGTACTCACATGTTCGGTTACCCGCTTAGTGCGGTTCGATTTCGGTTAGTAAAATGAATTATCCGCCCCGCGATGGATAGTTTAAATTTTAGAAGTATAATATGGATGCAATTTTATTTTTACCTTGTATTATAATATTTTTTTGTAATCTTGAGACTCACGTTAGCTTAAAGTTTGCATAAAACATATTATAGGTGTCAAAATTCATTAGTCCATTGATATATGGGTAATTTTATGTAAAATTATAAGGCTTATAGTTGGCCTTATGATAAATATTGACAATATGGTCATATTACAACTCAGATATGGGATATTTTTATAGAGCGTATGAAGAGAAAGTGGTGTATGCAGTTATGAAAAACCATCTCAGTTATCATATACAACATAATTTAATTGGAGTCTAGCAATAGCGCGGGTCATCTTTTTTTATATCAAGCACAACTATTTTCTAGGGAAATATCTAGATTGCTTATTACCTCACACTAATTATTCAATTTTTCAAACTACATAGCTCAGTCTCATTTAATAAGATATATTGTAACAATAAGCACCCTCGAAAACTTCTTGTGTCCAAACTAAGCAATTTTAACAACCAATTCCAAAGACTCTTGAAGCGATAATATAACTTATTATGATTATATTAATACTTATCAAAACTGAAACATCATATCAAATCAACAAAACTAAATGAGTTTAAAACGAATCAACGACAAAATGATAAAAATGGATTGATCAAAAGTTACCTATGAGAATGCACACTTTTAACTAATAAACGAAGAGAGGTGTAAAAGGGTCCTTGAACCCACCAAATACCTTACGCGTGATACCATGTACATAAGATCCTTAGAGTAAAAAAACCCTATAATATATAGGTTGGGATTCACAAAATCCAGACAGCCCAGGATTTCAATAGTAACATCCCAAACATCCCTTTTATAATCAAGTACGCAGTTATAATAAGCAATCCCAAACACCCTTTTAAACATAGGTTGTAACCATAAAAGCAAAATGGTTATACTCTAAGCTTTCATTCGAATACTTTTTGAGCAATTCAGCAAACACCTATTAGGAAACACATGAATTCTTATGTTAATTTAGGATTACCATGTCATGGAGCACCCGCGAATCAAAACAGCCATTCCCACTCTTTTCCGTCATCCTCTCTTGCCAATTAAAAACCTCATCATCTTTAATTGGATGAAATTAAAGTATTTTGTAAATGAAGAACACATACCATTCCACTTCCAACCATAAACCTCCTAAAATTAGTTCAATTGAAAACTTTTATTATAAATGATGTAGTAGTATCTTGCAATCTACTTTGACGTACTTATTAGTCATAAAACTAAATATTTTCGACAAAAAACATTTCGGTTCGGTTATACCTGTGACCCATATACCATAACACCACTTAAGTAGTGTACTTGACTTTCGACATGAGCACTAAAATTTCATTTTAGACCTGCTGTATGTTTGAAAGAAATGGAGTATATTTGAAAGTAATGGTATACAATATAAGAAACAATGGCAATCAATCATGATTTGGGTAAGCAATAGTTCAACCCGGCCAATTATTAAACTAACCCGTTTGACCTGGTTTATATACTAAGATGTTTCAACCCGACATATTGACATGGGCATAGCTGTGTTGATGTTATGTATTCCATGCCTATTTAACTGACAAATGTAACATAAACAACCACATTTGCATAAATCAACCACATTTTGTGAATATTATACCGAGTTGATTATAGAAATATTTCATTTTTCTACCAAATTTGCTCAGCATGCCTGTGACAAAACAATATATCTCCCACCTTTAAACATGCATAAAAAATAAAAGGTCTGTTACCTACTTCACTTAGAAATTACAACCTCAAATACTGTTTCTTACCTTATGCTTCATCTTTCCAATATAAAGAATCTTAAATTTATAATGCAGTGTGATCCACGAAACGATTAGTCTAGGCATGATAAAAGAAATATTTTTACCATTGTGATTAGCTCCACATGTTACCGCTAAAGTACATGGGATTTCCAATGTAACAATGCAAATGAAACAATGCAACTGTATCTCCATTTCCTGAAAATGTACATGTTTTTACTCTATTGAGAATTTGCAGCATTGTAAAAATCTTATAATCCAAATGGGCCGTTTGGAATGTTTATTAAAGGGAAAATTCCACAACTACCCTCAAAGTACAAGGTAACCAACCCCTATTGTCCCCACCAATTTTTTTTTTCTTCAAATACCCTTGAGGCGGAGGTCGCCCAAAAATCTTGGGCGGGTTAATTAGTAATGTGACATGTGTCCCTAGGTGTGACCCCACCAGGTACAATTTATCACATGCATTTCTTGGGCGACTAGGCCCACAAAACTTGGGCGACTTGATCTTTTTGTCTTTTTTCTAGTACATATATCTTGGGCGAATGGGTCCCACTGTTCTTTATTCTTGGGCGACTTGTTATGTATGTAGTACATTTTATTTTATTAGTACTTGTGCCAATACAAAAATACACATAAAAAACACATATACTCTCTTTTAAACCTTTATACACAAATACATTTTAAACTAAAAACACAAATACAAATATTTACCTTCAAAGTCAAAAAAACACTTTTAAACCAGAAACTCACACACACAAACTCACACACTTCCGAAACTAAAAAAAAAAAAATTAAACCCAGAACGCACATTCAAATCACAAACCCTAAACCTTAACCTCCATTGTTATGCACAAACAAAGCTTGATTTTCTCTTTCCATTGAAACCCTAATTTGATCAATGGATTCATGAGTTATAGATGAGAATGTAAGACCTGGTTATGCTAAAATTCAAGTAGCCGTTAAGGAACTCGATCCGGAAGGAATTCAAGGTGATAGGGAATGGCTGGTATGTGTTTCTATACGTGTCTTTTGTATATTATTCTTCATGTGATAAATGTAGAAGTTCTTAAATCTGTCTATTTTTTCATATCTGATTTCCAGGCAGAAGTGAATTATTTAGGACAACTGCAACACCCAAATCTAGTGAAGCTTATTGGATACTGCTGTGAGGAAGATCATCGCCTTTTGGTGTATGAATACATGGCATCTGGAAGCCTAGAAAAAAACCTGTTTCGCAGTGAGTAAGTAGCTAAACTATTACTGTATAAATCCTTTAGTTAATTGTAACCAGTATAAATCTTTCAGTTAATTGTAACCATTATGAATCTGGTTACGCCTTTAAGTTCACGGGACAAAAAGTGGACAGTTTTGGAAATATTGTTATCAAGCTGTTGATTTTATGTGTGACAGGAGTATGTGCTACATTGACTTGGTCAAGAAGAATGAAGATTGCTTTGGATGCTGCAAAAGGACTTGCTTTTCTCCATGATGCCGAAAGACCTATTATCTATCGGGATTTTAAGACATCAAATATCTTGCTGGACGCGGTTAGTCACACTGACTCGTTTTTACTTAAAACACATGATGATTTTGTTTTTATTATTAGTAGAATCATATTTAATATGAAAATTAATTTGCAGGACTTAAATGCAAAACTGTCTGATTTTGGACTTGCAAAGGACGGGCCAATGGGAGATCAGACCCATGTATCAACTCGAGTTATGGGTACATATGGATACGCAGCTCCTGAATATGTGATGACTGGTGAGTCGTGTTTTAGTGTAAACATATCTATCTATAGTCTAGCTTAACAAACTTTACTACAGAGGCAAGACTTACACACCTATTGTCTCGGTTTAAGCTTGACTCCACAACCTATTGATTGATGGGACACCCAAATATCGCTAGGCCATAGGCCTTGTGATTGTTTATCTATTACTTTGATGATATATTTTTGTGACAACCATTTACGAGGTTCTATATTTTTAATTACTTTCTATCTGTTTGACTGGTTTAACCCCTCGACTCTTTTACATACTAGCTATTGTTTCGATTATAGCCATTTTCATCAGTTGAAGGTGAAGTATAACCGAATCGATCTGTTTCTCCATTAGTGAGCTTTGGTGCACTTGGGTCACTGTTTAAGTGGATGAGTATTCACCACTGAGTGATTTATCTCTATGCACTAGAAGCTTATAAACTACCGATATTATCAATGAAAGGACCCCAATAACAAGTATGACAAAAAGGCATCCTGTTGGTAGCCAAGTAGACCTTTGCATGTTATAATTTCTCTTCTAACAATGAACTTAGAGTAATAATCGTTGATCTGCCATACAAAAGTCAAAAGTTGCACAAGGAATTGTAGAATAAGATAACAAAAGAATCTTTCATGTTTGCTTTACCTTTTCCCTCTTAAAGATTATCTGGAAACAAACATTGGCAATTTTCATTAGCTTTGTACTTTTTTTTTCACATTTTGGAGAGTTTTTTGTTAATAGTTTGCTGAAGTACCCCTATGCGCGCTGGACGTAGACCAGTGTTGATGGTTGACTGGTTTGTTTGGTCTTGATATACAACAATGGCATAAATTTGGTACCAAGTTTTTGACCTGGAAAACCACTGGGTTGGTTGAGTCGTGGAACTCGAGCAATAGTCAATGGACACTATGTAGTTTATGATTTTGCACAATTAAGTGAAAAAAAGTTCATTCTTATTAAGTTTGTGTATTAATTTTCTTAAATGGGATTGAATTTATTTATTAGGCTATTGTTCTTCATTTTTCCATGAGTTTTATTCACTTGTCTTGTTTCCTGCCCAAAAGCACTTGTATAATGTTTATTTGGAAATGTTAAATTGGCCAACTCACATTATTGTTCTTTGGCGGATAGTCGCACTAGTGTAGAAACAACGGTTGCAATATTGGGGCATAGTGGATTGTTCGTTGGAGATTCAAGTGAGAGCTGTACTCTTTTTTCCCTACTCCAAGGTTTTCCCTATGGGTTTTTACTTGGATAGGTTTTTAAGGAGGCAGTCTCATTTGATTCATCAATCTCCTTCGAAGCGGCTTATGGACAATTGTGGTGATTCATGTTCCTTTCGATGGTGGTTTCCTATTGGTGATTTAGTTACTGTATGTCATTAGTTTGTTTCGCTTTGTGGCATGTCACAAGCGATTAGCGGAAGTGGTTGTTCAAGCGATTGCTTGAGGTTAATGTGGTTCCTCTGCCACATTCCATTGTACTTAAACTGTTTTTGTGATTAATGTATTTTGCCAGGGTAACCCCCTTTTACCCAAAATTGGAGCCTGTATTAAGAAAAAACTTGTACTACATAGTGGCCGAGCCTTCTTTATTAGGCATAAGTGTGTATTTTTACCATTAGATATTCTGTCTAAAGAGTTGTGTTAGGATCAATATTTGATCCTAACAAGTTGTTTGGTTGAAAATATATTTGCTTACTTCTTAATTTAATTAGTAATTACTCTTAAATTTTGATGGCATTTATAGGACACTTGACAGCTAGAAGTGATATATATGGGTTCAGGGTGGTTCTTCTTGAAATGTTGATTGGTCGTAGAGCCATGGATAAGAGCCGGCCTAGCCGTGAGCACAATCTGGTCGAGTGGGCTAGACCGCTTCTGGTCCACAACAAGAAACTTGTGAGAATACTAGACCCCAGAATGGAAGGTCAATATTCATCCAAAACCGCCATCAAAGTCGCCAACTTGGCTTACCAATGTCTTAGTCAAAATCCTAAAGGTAGGCCTGTTATGACTCAGGTTGTTGAGACACTTGAATCGATTCAGACTCGTGACCTTCAAGAAGAGTCTCTTTTTCAAAGTGGGTCCGGGAGTGTGACCTTGTTTGAGGCCCCTGATTCTAAAAAGAAAGAAAACCAAGTGAAAGATATCCTTTTTTGTCCCTTATTTTTCTATCTGGCAAAACTGCTCTCGTGAAATAACATATACCTGATGCACGATGCTTGCATTTGACAGTTCATGGTGTAGAATATGCATTTGGAGCTCATGACTATTCAAGTAGTGGAGTGTTTGAGGTGGAGCCAAGGCAATGCCCCGGCTTTAAGTTTAGGAGGTCAATATTGATCGGGACTACTTGTCTGAATGCTGCTCAGGTCAGAGAGTTCATGGAGCATCATGCTGCTAACTACAATGGTGACACATACCACCTAATCATCAAGAACTGCAACCACTTCCGCAATGATATATGCTACAAGTTGACAGGCAAGCAAATCCCGAAATGGGTCAACCGACTGGCGAAACTAGGTAACACTTCCTTTACCTCCTGTCCTCTCTCGTGCGGCCCCTCAGTAGTATGGTTGGGAACGGGCGGGTTGGGTAATGGGCCGAGATGGGTTCGGGCCAAAAACGGTCAAAAGACGTTTCCCGTGAATATGTATTGTCCAATCTTTAAATTCTACTAATAACTAATGTATCGAACATTCATAAGATGGTGACTTTTTAACACTAGTCAAAACGAGTAGGGTTGGCTGGGCTGGGGTGACCCACCAAACTCTTATGCCCTGACCTTTTTGAACTTTACAAATGACGAATATTTTAAACATTACTACAAAACTATATTATCCACATAATACATAACGGACACTTGGGTTTCTTTTTATATGGATTGAGATGTTAGAGCCGTTTGATTGTTAGCTAAGTTATTATATGTCATACATTTGAACTGTTAGTGTTATTACCCTTACCAACTCTTTATCAAGTAAATGGGTTGGATTTGCCAACTATATTGAATATGCTTCGTTATGCTAAATTGTTTATTAATCTTGGAAATTGTAGGTTCAGCTTTCAGTTGTGTTTTGCCTGAAGCCCTTAAAGTGTCTGCAGTGCAACATGATCCACGTTGCTTGACATTCGAGAGTGAAAGCGAGAAGCGAAGACTAAGAAGCAGTAGTTTTAGTTGCCTAGCATCAGTTTCATCAAGGCAGAAACACTTGTCAACATCTTCATTATTTCTACAGTCACCTTTGAAGGGCTGTCTACCGTTAAGACGACACAACAGTGTGCACAATGACAAAAAGGTCGCTGATTAGAGTCGTTTTTCTTTTTATAAGTCTCCTAAATAAGGCAGTTTGATCTTTACTTAGTTGTGTATGTTGTAATCAAACTATCAAAAGCTTTAGGAGAATGTATGTTTTATCAACATGGGGTGGTGAGTTTATGCATTACTTGACAGATTTGGTCTTTCTTGTTTCCAAGACCTGTTTTTCACCTTTAAAATACACAAAAAAGTCAAATGTAACTTAACAAATTCATAAAATTAAAATATGTACTTCTAAGCAATTTCATGACTTGTTTCAATGTTCCAACAATTTCATTGGAGAACCCAAAAAGTAGAATCATACTCAGGTCAATTTTCATAAATAAAAAACTCGACCCACATTGTGTGCTGCAATGTACAATAAATTAGATACATTACGTAAAAATCCAGACGTCATCCAATTCATTCAGCATCAATAACCAAACAATTGGAATCCAATCTTTAAACCTCTGCGGGATGCGGGATGCAGAAATGTCCAGTCCGACTCAGTGATACATTTCCAAACAATCAGATAAGTATATTGTTTGATCAGACCCTACTACCTATAGATTACCACTACTCTCTTTTTTTTCTGGATCAAAACAAATAAAAACAAATGTATAGATGTCGTATCTTTATCTGAATCTATTGTTCACATTACACACCTGCAGGAAGACAAAAGAGACGCTTCAGAATAATGCAGAACTCTTAACCAGTATCCAGCCTCGCAGGGGACTAAATGGAAGTCTATAAAACCAATTATCATCTATAAACTTAATGGTTTAACAACACAATTTATTGTTTTGGGTAAAGATTAACAACACACTTTATTCGGTTTCATTTTCCTAAAAGTTTACACACAGGAAACATCTGCACAGTGATTTTGGTGACACTTCAGTGGAGTGGTCATCTCCACCTTTAACTGTTGTGTTTTTCGGAATGTACACCAACTTAAAGAAACCCAATGGGAACTAACTTATCGTTTTGAGGGCCTATCAATCTTCTTTCTGGAGCAAAACAGTAGGCCTACCATTGAGAGCCGCATGATATACTCGTTTCTCTGCTAAACCAATATCTGTCATTATTAAGTTACCCTGCACAACCAACACCAATAATAATCAGGGAATAGCATAAATTGCATACAATTGTTGAAGCCCTTACAGGCAGTGTTCTGATTTGAGTTTTGTAACTTAAAGTAACGAAGTTGCACATATTAATCTTTCTGTTTAAATAAGTGAATCATGTTTGAAATTTTCTGATTATTTATGGTCAAATGACCATTTTCTGACTGTTCAGTATCAGATTATAAGTGAACTTTATACAAAAGTGTGGTCTTCGATCCACACAAACCATAAACAGTATTCAATTTGCAAAAAAAAAAAAAAAAAAAAAAAAAAAAAAAAAAAAAAAAGAAAAAGGATATGATCTCAAAAGTCGAAATGATAGATATGGATAGACTTGGGGGGTAATTAATGGTGTATAGGATAAACTGAAAATGAACGCAAACACATACCTCACGAGCCATCAATCTCCGAACATTTTCAGCATACAACTTTGGATCATCCTTCTCTTCTTGTGAGGGGTAATAGACTGGTAACCTTGTTACCGTCATATAATTTACAAATTGACACAGCAACAAAATCACATGACGCGCCTGTAATGGAGAATATATTGGAAATTCAGGAAAGATGAAGCATATAAATAAGTAATTACTTTCTGAATTATCACGGTGTTTAGCTTTTCCTGATAGCGGTCTTCATATATTAAGAACTCACCCCCGAAATGGAATCCCATGCAGGGCTAAATCTCTCATAAGGATATTTCAAAATAACTGGAAGAACAGGAGCTTTTGCCAAAAATGCGCCGGTTTTAAATGGAAGAATGTAATCCCCATTTGTAGTTGTCCCTTCTGTATAAAGAAAAGAAATATAATTAGACAAACGCAAATATCAATGAATAAGTGGGTGTGCGAGCATCATGATTAATCATCTTTTCATAAGAATATCTGACGGGCCTAATCATCTTTTCATGTAGGATAAAATACACAAAAAACTACTTGGGAGTTTAAGGTGTAGTGGTAACCTGGAAAAAGCATCATCATAGGTGCTGATTTATTCTGGTGAGCCTCCTGAATTCTCTCATTCACGACAGCTGCAAGTAACAATGTATAAAATGCAACATGAGTTAAATTTCAGAAATATACTTGTTCATAAACCGTAATTACAGAAAAAGATAGTCCCTCGTTGATGTTTTCGATTATGATAGACAAGATTCCTCCAGCTTGTAATTATAACGGAGGATTAGATATTTGAGTTACAGTTACACAATCAATGGAGCTATGTACCTAGTTCAACATTGCAATTTTTGTGGAAGGTAAAGAACGTTTATTATTATTGTGAAATAAATGGATAGTGATTGGTAGATTACTTCTTTCACAAGTCACTACTTTTCCATTTTGAGTGATTGTAGCTGAGAATGTGCAATGATTGCAGACCATTTACTCGCCTAATTTAGTATTTGGGATAATTGATTTTTGTGATATTTATATTAGCTTTATCGTTCGGATTAAGATCCTCTAATGTTTGTGTCTAATGTTTTGTCATGTTGAACCAATAAGATAAAAGTAAACAAAATTGTGGGATCATCAGTAAGTAAAATACGGGACCCATTAATTTACCCACTTTCACAACATATTAACATGAGAGAATCCCAGTCCTTATCGTAAAACTTGGCAACTATGTTGTCAGTATAATGCAAGACCTATTACCAAATATTCTAGAGATTACCATTAAATAACGGCTTACTCATATTCCATATAAAATTTCTCAGTGTTTATATACAAAATAGTAATGAAACAACATCAAACATTTGAATACCTGAGACACCCTTTGTTTCTGATGATTTTGACTCCCGCTGGACATATACACAACCAAGGCACTTGCTGCGAAATCACAAAGGTAACAATGAAGCAACAAGTCGACAAATTATTGTGACCAAAGATTAGAGTAGACAAATAGTACAAGAAGCTAGAAAACTACTAAAAGAGTGCATGAAATCCAATGACAATGATACATACATACAAAGCAAACTCCTAGTAATACACAACTTACGTTGTGTTTTATTTAGCTTTGCTTAAGTACACAAGTTATGAGGTGTATAACAATCCACAAGATATAAACAATATATGGTGCATTGCTTTTTTTTATTTATTGAATTACTTTTTAACCTTTAGTGTGAAATGATGAAGGAGACCTATTAGATCTGAAAGATGCTCATCTATATCATACAAAGCAGAAGAAACTACATATAAAGTACTTCAAACCAACCTTATAAGGCCAACCAGAGGAAGCTTGCCCACTGATCTCTTCAAAAATGATAAGAAGATACACATAAGCAAGTCAGTTAATTAGCCACACAGAAGATAATGAGAGAAACAGGCAGACTAGTATAATGAAGAGAAACAGGCAGACTAGTATAACTATGTTTCACGGGTAAATGAGAACCAAGTATTTAAACTTTGGTGACTAATCAGTAATTGCAACCCCAAATGAAAATTAACTTTTGGCTGACATACCTTGGCAACAAAACTCGGAAATGATGAAGACATATGGTACAAAATATCCATATGCGAAACATGGTTTGATATGATCACTCCAGGTCTTTCATGTTCTTCAGATTGGCCATTGCCATCCCCCTGACGATTAAAAGGAACCAATATAATCAAATGCTATTGCTGGTTACATATGAGTTAAGCTTATATACATAATAAGAACAAAAAGTTCTGGTTTTACAGCTGCACTAAACCAACATGGTCACATATCATATTAATGAACTATGAATGTTATACGTAAATCGTCGCAATTATAAACTACACGCAGTTTGTCGTTTCCAGCTAGAAGTTTGGCCAGATTATAGACCTCTGCAGTGGCAGACAAACTAATTTCATGCATTTAAGACGCTAATTATATGAAGGAGTGAAGGACCACAATAAAGTTCTTGGAGCTGTGTGTCCATTTTTGTGATTGTTTTGGGTGATTTTGGTTAGGGTTTGGTCACTAGTAGGTTTAATAAGCAACCCTAACCTGCCTGAAATTATCCAAAATTGCCCCTCTTGAATGCTAGTCATTGCAGTAATTAGCATACTTGGTGTCGACGCCCCACCTGCCTGAAATTATTAAAAACAGGAAACTATAAATACTTGCACCAGTTTATCATAGATATGCAAGCCATGAACACAAGAACATCTTTTTCATCAACCAATAATCACAGTGGCTTCCAATTTGAGTCAAATTACAAAACTAACCTGAATGATGCTTCTGTTTAACTCAATCATGGCTGGTTTCGCCATAAAGTGTGGATTCTTCAGCATCTTTGTTGTCCTTGTCAACATACGTTGCAGGATAGGCAACGGAGGGTCACGTGTATGATCAATTACCCGAGACAAACACAACGCTGAACCAAACTGAACATGCTTATTCTGCTCCCCTAACGCTTCAAAAAGAGGCCTCACTAGTACAACAAAACTACCCTCAGGCTCGTTCGCACTAGTGCTAAACTTAGAAGCTAAAACACCCACAGTTTCTATACATGCGTTTCTTACAACAGAATCCGGATCCTTAAGTCGTTTCACAATACTACTAACCATTTTGCCAATATGTGGGCCCATAAGTTCATGGTGAAAAGTTGTGAGCATACCCATTAATCTAATACACTCCTTACGAACAGCAATTTTTTGCTCAGAATCACGTGTTTACATAAACATACTAGCCTGTTTCTCTCAGAATCACGTGACCATACCCAACATATATGAAATTTGCAAAAGATATTAGTAAGTATATTTAGCGACTAAATATTTTAAAGAAAAAACATCCATATGGTGTTTACATAAACATACTAGCCTAAAAATTAATCACGTGTCAAACCTAAGACAAAACTACTAATTCATATGTTTATGGCAGATATTATGTGGAAAAGTTTTTAAAAAGAATTTACAAGCTTGTGCGTACTACCAATGTATTCAAATCTTCGCAATAACAATCATAAGTAAGTAATCAAAACGATTGCCACGAGTAGTTTGAACCTGATCGGGAGTACAGACTATTTCCCGCCGTGTGTAAGAAGGATGTATATAGTCCGAGGCCCGATACCTGAGCACAACGCTACCGGGTTAAGTCAACCGACCATCTATGGTTCAAGCGATCCCCGGAATCACCCCTTGATCCGTTCGGCCTAGTTACCATCTTTGGTTCCCATAGATAAGCCGGTCACCACCGATGTGATACCACTTAGATAGTCATCGCAAAGACAAACACAAAGGATTCCAAAGCAACAAAAACTTGAAATTTCTTTCACATGTCACGCATATTAACATAAATTTTAGTCGACTAACGTCGGAACAACTTAAGCATATTAACAAAACATCTGCCAAAACCAGCAATAAACGCTAGCAGTAAAGACATAATTACACCCTACAGTTATGTATTAAGTTGATGTGCATTTTCTTAGCATGTCAGTCATCTTACTTAAATAGATATCCAGAAAACAACAATAAACATTTTCACTATAAAGCATTAATAAGCAATTACATAATCTGGGTTCTAAACAACCATAAAAAGCATCAATGAACCCTAACACTAGAAAACAAGATATAAACATTAAAAAATAGAAACACTAACAATTAAATAATAAATTAAACCCTAAACGAATTATATAATTGCTTACCCTAAACCCTAAATTAGCGTAAACCTAAATCAAATAGATAACTACTTACCCTTCCCCAAACCATCTTTCAAAATAGTTAAATCGAATCCCTAATTCCGATTTGTGTCTACTAGCTAACGTTAGGGTTTCGATTGGATCTAAACCAACAGCCGATTAACTTTGTTTGTGGAATATCTGTGATTGTTGTAGTTGTTGAATAGTGGTTGATTCTTGATTATTGAAAACGGGGACTGAGAGCGAGAGAGTTGGTTCTTCTATTTAATTTCAGGGAGGTGGTTCTTCTATTTAATTTTGAGGGAAGTGTTGTGTTGTTTTTTTTTTTTTTTTTTTTGTATAATGAGTATAAAAAGTGTTTGTGTGTTGTTTTTAAATACATTTTTTGTTTTAAAAATTAGATTATAAGTACAAAAAGACTTTACTAATATATAATATAAAAAGACTAAGAAGACTTTACTTTTATTTAAAAAAAAGTGGGACCCAGTCGCCCAAGAAAGTTCATATACAAGTATGGTCGCCCAAGAATACGTGTATATTCGTATTTAAATGTTTATTAGTATTTATGTGTATTTAAATGTATTCTTGTAGAGGCACGAGTCCCCATAAAATAAATTAAATTAAAAGTGTACTACATACCTAACAAGTCGCCCAAGAATAAAGAACAGTGGGACCCATTCGCCCAAGATATATGTACTAGAAAAAAGACAAAAAGATCAAGTCGCCCAAGTTTTGTGGGCCTAGTCGCCCAAGAAATGCATGTGATAAATTGTACCTGGTGGGGACAACACTAGGGACACATGTCACATTAATATAATACCCGCCCAAGATTTTTGGGCGACCTCCGCCTCAAGGGTATTTAAAGAAAAAAAACCTGGGTGGGGACAATAGGGGTGGGGACATTGTACTTTAAGACCAAATATGGAATTTTCCCTTTATTAAAACTGCTTATAAATGGACTAATTTGGGATTGCTTACTAAAACATCAGCTTATAAAGGTATTGTATTGCGATGGCTTATTAAAGCTGCTTATAGGAGTTGTTTGGAATCCAAATATTGCGAAGCATTCAAAACATTCAAAATGAAACTAAAGTATTTAATCCAAATACTCAAAATGATATGACGTTATTCAACTAAGGCGGAGGGCGTGAATCAGTTAAGTTCGTCAACACCAAGTTAATGTCATTCATCATTTGTTGCTATTCTCTCTCTCGAGCTTGTTCACTTGACGCTCCACTTGTCGTTGTAATTGAACTTGCATCTCGCTTTCAAATCATGATCTCATTTGTGTGTTGTCCTCTTGCAATATTCTTATTGTCTCTTCCATTGTTTGTACCTACATTGTAATGTCCCATTTAATATCTGAACTACGATATTAAGAAAAGTCCCATTAAACTGCACTAAATTTCAGCATTGTTCAGTGCAATAAGTGGGCTGTGTATAACATCTACCTGTTATGTGTAGATTGGCTAACGGGGGATGCACCTCATGTTCAGACTGTAACTTAATATGTGTAGATTGGCTAACGGGGGATGCACCTCATGTTATGCACCTCATGTTCCTTATGATATACCCTTAATCAATTTCATCATGTTAAATGCAAAAGGTATAACAAAGTTAAATTTCCGTCCTACAATATGCATTTTATATGACTGTAAATGTTGCAAAATAAACCATATTAAAGCAGAGTCTAGATGCTAAAACATCAACTGTTTCTTTCTGGGAATCTACAATAAGGAAGTTTCTACAGTAAGGAAGTTTCTTTACGGACCTAATTAAAGCAGAGTATCTACAATAAGGAAGTTTCAGAAAGGCTATCAGATGAATCAACATCAAGTAGAGAATCTACAATAAGCAAGTTTCTACAGTAAGGAAGTTTCTTTACGGACCTAATTAAAGCAGAGAATCTACAATAAGGAAGTTTCAGAAAGGCTATCAGACGAATCAGCATCAAGTAGAGAATCTACAATAAGGAAGTTTCTTTACGAACCTAATTAAAGACCGTTTGCAGTTTCCAGCCTCGACACCACCTTCACAGTCCCCTGCTCCTTACCATTAATAACCAAATTAAAGAAACTTTCCTGTAACAAATGAATATCACATAATGTTGATCGATTATCGGTTACGCAAAAACATCAGGTGTATGACTTCCGATGTTGCTTACCGCCCAGTTGACATTGAAATTATGTAGACCGATTAAGCCCCAAAGGTTTCTTAATCGTCTTCAAAATTAACACCCTATGTGGATACTCGCTGTGACCCACCACATTCGCCTGTTTAGGCAGAGCCTTGTCACCATCAACATCGTCATAATTCTCAGAATCCACTTGAACATACATTTCGACCTCGACTTCAGAAGTTCCTGGTTTCACGCTAACCTGCAAAACAAAAAAATCCAAATACATTGGCAAGTCAAATGATACAGAACTTGGGCATAAAGGGTATTGCAAGACGTATATCTGTAGAAAGTTATAAATCTTCAGTATAAACTTGTGTCCAAGTAAGTTACTTCAGTTCATGCTAATATGCAAAATCTCGAAATGTACAAATCTAAACGTCTATACTACCACACCATAAATACTTATGAAAAAAAAAAGGATTCCGGTCTTGGGGGTTTTTTTTAAATTGCTTATTTTGAGTGCTAAGCACCTTTAACAATTTTAAAAATGTAACTAAGTAACAAACTTATTTATCACTTGATACAATATACTCTTATTTTGTTGTAGTCATTTAATCATATTTCAAATATCGGATAATCACAAAAAAAGATATAACTTTTGGACGGCAAATTTACCTTTGAGGGTACAAAGTGAGTTGCGAGACCACAATCGACCATTTCAAGTCCATTCAATCGTACTCCAGTAAATGCCACATATTCACCTAAATATTTCAATAAAACATCAAGTTAAATTTCACAATGGCTTGAATGTTTCATTTGACTATAACTATCCTTGGGAAGACCACCCGATCTCAATATGTCACAAAGAACCTAGACAAATAATCCGTATTCTGACATCACCACTGCCTGCAGTTTTTGTAAGCGTTCGTCAATCAGACTCTCAAATATTTGGAACAAAAAGCATTGTTGTTCTTCTATCGTTTTATCAAACTACCAAAGTTCAGCTTGAACAATTAATAGAAGCAATAGACGACAAAACTGGAAACTAATACATATTTCTAGGATTACCAAAGCTAGTGTTGCTGCTATACTATTACTTCCTTACATGCGTCGTCTAACATTTACGTGTACGCATGTAACACATAAAGATTACTTTTTGCATACGAAAGCTCTTACAAATAACATATTATTTTCAAAATCTATTTTCCTCTTTCTATGTACCAAATATCATGACAAATAAAGCTTTCAATACCTTCAATAAGAATAAAGGTTTATTGCGGAACCCAAGAATCCACCCTGTACTATTTCAGAGTCAGTGGTTCTTGGTTGATACATTTTCAAATTTAGGGGTCCTCGTCTGTTCCAGATTCTTACCTGTACACCAATTTCCTAAAAAACCATGTCTTCTTCATAAACGATTGATTTAGCACATTAACATGATATGATAACTCACCTATAGGGAAGCAAACGTCTACGCCCAATACTGAACTCAGCAGGACCTTCTTTCCACGGCCACGCAAGTGATCCAGGCACTGAAAACATGCCAAACACCCCTGTAAATGACTGCAGGACATTTGAATAAATTATTTGAATTTTGATCAATCGATTTGTGCAGTCGCTTATTCTTATTGTTTTCATTTTTCTTACTTTTTTGTAGCAATTTTTTTAAGGAAATAATTTTGTCGCAAATGCATAAAACATGTATTTTAAAACGCAAATGCAATTTTGACATGTTGGCTACACCGCCTGCACAATAGCATTCAGATACAATTGTATTAGATTGTTTAACTTGGTACATTATGGTCCATTATACTCCTCAAGCACATCTTGCACACGAACACCATCCATCTCCACCGACCTAACATACAAACCACAAAACCATCACCAACAATCCAAAAACTAAATACACACACCCAAAGTAGGTCACATAATGTTAGGTTATGGTCAATAAGCTAACAAAATTGATTTGGGCAAAACCAAGTGAAGCATCTCTTTATATAGATAGCAACCCCCTTATTAGCTATTTACAGCAGTCCCAAACACCTCTTAATTCAGCGATTTAAAACAGACCCAAACACCCCTGAATTAGCTATTAAGATAGTTCCAAGCACTTTATAATTCAATTATTGAAATCAGTCCAAACAATAAATCCATATCATCTAGTAACACATAAATGAATAATGTAAAAGAGATGTGGAAAGTAATTAAACTTGTCGAACCTGATAATTCTACATACGTGATATGGTGTATCCATCTTCTTCATTAGAATTGTACCTACAATCACAGAATGACCAACAACAACAAAAACTGTTAAGCACACAAAATATTGACAAATTAACTTTTGATGGATCAATGTATTATGTGACCTTGTTAAGCACATAAAAATATACAAATAAATATAAATGAATGAAAAATACTCGGTAAAAACTGGTATTGTAAAGTTATATCAAACAAATCGTGATAGTGAATTTTAAAGAACCATTTTTCTAGTCTAAGAAATCATGTGTGTCAAAGAAACATAAGCAATATCACTAATTTAGAACCTACGAACATAATTCAACAATATTTCCCAATTAAATCTTGAAGAATCGTCTATGAAAATACAACCCTCTGATGGTCCCATTTTTTTTTAAACAAAGATGGTTGAAACAAAAACTGCTTGTTGAATTATTATGGCTGAAAGTAAGGAGTGGGTTAAATGTTGGGTCCGGTTTATTTTTTGAGTCAACTCATATCACCAACACTTCAGCCATTCCGTTAATCGGATGACACTACATTATAAGAATACTTGTTTTGACCCAAACCATTTTTTACATTTGCCCATTATGTTGACCCTCCCATTGCCCAATGCTACCATCATAAAGGAGTAGTGATTGGCTAAGCAAGCACCTAAAATGCCTTTGTTCATGATATATGTTCAAGAATACATTCAATGATACCAATCAAAGACATTAGTGATTAGTAAAGCAAATGTGGGGATGCAATAATCTAAATTAATAATAAACAGGTTATTTAAAAATCATCATAATTATGAATTAGTTAATTGACACTAATGTACTTAAAAGCAATAAAACATTAAAATATAACACTTACATTACTTTTTTCCTTCCATAAACAGTCCCAACGACGAATAACCACCGGTTTATCCCCTTTATCATTCCAGCAATGACGCATATTATCATCACCAGGTTGAGCCTACAACAAAGAACATAGTGAGCAGGTATTCACAAATTAAGCATAGTATCAACAGCAAGTTGAGCTTACAACAAAGATCCTGGTAGCACTAATGAAGCTACATTACAATTTTTGTACAGTAGACGGTGTCTGCATATATGATAACAACAGGTTCGAAAAATTGGTTACATTTGAGCTCAAAACCTTTAAGTTACGTCATCATAACCATTAAAATGATAGGAACACTATCAAAATAGAACCAAGATAACGGCTTACTATTAGAGGTGCCTTTTAAAAATCACTGCAAAGAAACCTTATGGTTTGATAGTTGCATCAGCCTCTCATCAACAAAACTGAAACCCTTTTAACTTGCTGAAGGAGATACTTTTGCACCGTACATGAGTCTTGCATCATCGAATTTCCTGTTAATGTTCAAAAAAAATAATAATAATAACCTACATGTCATTTCATCGAACACCCTGCATACAAACAAAAAAAAAAAAAGTATGGATTAACAAAAGTATTTTAACCTTCACTTTCAGGTAATTAAAAAAGCATGGGTTAAATTAGAATAGAAAATGATGATAACAATGATAACGACGATTGTGATAACATATGACTTATCTACCTTAACAAATTTTGTATATAAATTATAAGAGATAAGAGAGTTACCTCTATTGACAACAACCTATTGCTCTTCAAGTTCTTCCTAATATCTTTTATAGTCTTCTCCTTCCAATCTAAACAAAATCTGTAAAAACACAAAAATAAAAAATAACTTGAAGTTTCAACTAATAATCGAAAATAAGAATATCAACTGCAAAAAGTTATGTCGATCAAGGATGGATGACAACACTCGAATATAAATAACACAGGACTTCTTATAATTACTTACCCAAAATAGGAACCCTTCAACACTGCTGCAGCTCCACTTGTACGACATTAATAGATAGCCAATGGGAAGAGAGACACGGTTACTATCCCCCGAAGGGGTGGTGGTTGTCGGCGGCTGGATGATGGTTGGGTGGATTGGTGGGATAGGGTTGAGTGATTAGATGAGTTGGTTATGTGTTGGGCTACAGATTTTCAAAAAGGCGGAAAAAATAGAAGCTTTCAACATAAGTTTTGGTATTGACTAAATCTGAAATTAATTAACTAAATCTGTTATTAAGTTTTCGTATTTGTTTTGGTATTGACTAAATTGGAAAATAGAAGCTTTCAACATAAGTTTTGTGTATGCAAAATGACAAATGTAGACACTCTAGAATTTGAGAATTTCTTTTTTAGAGGGGTATTCATGGTCTTTTTCAACTGCTGTATATTAGAATATATATAGATTTTGAATTGCTTTTTATAAATAATAGTATTTTAATCTAACAACATTATTCATTTTTTAAAATGCATTTCTTGTTTATGTATAATATAGATAATATCTGGAATTTTCTTATTTCTTTTGCCTTATCTGTCTTTTTCATAGCATCTTTAATAGAAGGTAAAACAATGATTTTTCCCAAAAAAGTTATTCAATGATTTTTTTCTCACTAGAGCAATCACTTTTTAAAGTAATACACTCATTGAGTCAATTACTTAGACCAGGTGTAATGATGACTGCGAACATTACCGTCACATCAGCTTTTTGCTCCACTACAAACATGAAGACCAACATAGTATGATGAGACAACTAACTTTACCACTAAAATATACCTCACTTATATACAAATATATTACACATCACATCTTATGCACACACACGACCAACATACAAGTCAGTCACCACCGGCACAAGCTTCTCACAAACATTGAGGGACAACACGTCCAATCCTCCCCATTACACTAAAGGGACGTTTGGTAGGGGAATTTGAAATTCTGGAATTTTAAATTCTAGAAACATTTAAATTCTTGAGAATTTAAAATTCCGGAATTTAAAATACCTTTGTATGTTTAGTTGATAGAGAATTTATAAATATTTTTTTATTTTTTAAATATAAATTTCATAAATATTATATTTAAAAGTTTATAAAAAACAAAATTTATAAAAAATTTATAAAAAACGTTTATAAAAAATTAATTAAAAAAGTTTATAAAAAATTTATAATAAAAGTTTATAAAATATTTATAAAAAAGTTTATAAAAAAATTATGAAAAATTTATAAAAAAAAGTTTATAGCCCGGAAAAATCATGTTCTGTAAATAAAAGCAACCAAGAAGCAATTTGAAGCTCAAACAAAAGCAACCAAGAAGCAAATTATAATAGCATTTTATATGTGTAGGCCATTTATATGTTCTGGAAAAATCATGTTCTGTAAATAAAAGCAACCAAGAAGCAAATTGAGAGTTAATAGAAGGTAGTAGAAATTGAGAGTTAAAAATCTTAATGTAATAAAATGTTTATTAATAAAAGTGTTTCATTATGTAAATAAATGTACTATATCGTATATATGATAGAATCTTGTGAATTTTGATTAATAAAATACACGAAATAACTAAAATACCCTTCAAGTTAACAGTCAACAAACGGATTTATTGGTCAAGGAACTAAACCCGTTATGGGTCGCAAGTTTGGGGAGCATATCCGTTAAAAAAAAGTATGGGGACTAAAAGTGTAACACCCCCAAAATCTAGTTTTAGCGGAAGCATAAATGTTTGGGTGCTACTAAATTGGTATCACAACACAAAGTATAAAGAATGGTTTTACCTCAATCATTTAAAATGGATTTCATATACAAAAGAGAATTGTTTACAACATTTCAAAAATTGGTACGGAAATATAAGCCCATCAAATATTTCAAGTGGTCCCAATAATATCAGAGTTTTCTATGACCACGCTATGCCCTACCGAAAGCCTTCAAATACTGCCTTAAACCTAAAAATACATGCTAAAGTGTCAACACGAGGTTGGTGAGTTCATAGGTTTAAATATTCGTGAATGTGGAACACCAGTTTATAATATTCAGTTAATCGGTACGCTCGTAATGACCATTATGCCTGGTAGGTGTGACCGCTAAGCCCGGTAATGGGACCGTTACGCCCGGTATGTGAGACCGTTACGCCCAGTATGTGAGACCGTTGCGCCCGGTATGTGACCGTTACGCCCGGTCTTGTCCAGTACCCGTGGTCCAAGTGTGTGTCATGTATACATATAACGCATTCGCATGAACAATCTATTATTTCAGCCAAACAGTCAACTCTTAAATAAAAAGTTCGCATTTTTCCAAATAAACAATCATAGAGTTTAATTAAAACGAGCATGTATTCTCCCCCAGAAACAATTATGAAACAAGTAAAGGTAGGGGCCATGAACTCACCTTGTCAAGTAGTGATCAGGTAACACAATAGTTCAGACAGTATTCGGCACCAACAAGCGACCTAAATTAGTAAAGTTTATTTTAGTTCATGAATCCAGTTTAAGAATTCACAAAGTTTAGTTAAATCAGAAAGATTTAAATATTTGTGTTATCGTTGCTGGTGTGGCAGCATCTGAGTTCAAAAGTCTTTTCTGAGTTGTTTGAAAATATTGGCTCTTGAGAGTACGTAGGAATTACAAGGATGAAAATCTTTAGTTTGGAAATAACTAAAAGATTACGGAAGGAACGAATAATTGTATGACTTCGGTGATATGACGGAGTGTTATTATAACTAGGTGTATATGAATTTTGTCAAGTGTGTAATTAGGTGAGATAAAATAAAAGTTATGTATGTAAATTTATACATGTATATATGTAAGTCTTTTATTATGAAAGATATGTTTTTGAAAGAAAATATAACTTTCCGTGTTAATAAGTTATAGTGTTTATAAAAGAAAATCGTTTCTTAGTTTTAAAATTTATCACTAAGGTTGATAAATTTTAAATTTTATATAGTTGATTTAATGAAATGAGTTTGGACTCTTTATATAATTGCGACATATATCTATATCTATTCAACGGTTTTTCTCATTTTTTCTATTTCTGAAACAACTTATATTTTCTATATGAAGTTTTCTAGTCAAGTTTATATATGTGTAAATATGATGTTGACAGATTTTATAGGCAATATGTAATAATATGTCGAGTAGTGACGATGGCATAAATATACAGAACGAGTAACGTAACACGACTTCGTGTCACAAGTGGGTTGTGGCCCAACAATTCGAATGGCTAACATCATAACAGCCTTTCATCGGGCTGGTCTGTGGGTTGAGTAGCGACTACAAGAAAGATTCACGGGCTGGGTTTGCTTGGTGGGCTGTGGCCCAACCAAGGATTTGTTTAGACTAGTAATCCACAAGTCAAGGGAAAGGAAAGAACAATTTATACTTGTGTTATCTGCTATCCGTAGGGTGACAGAAGGAACAAAGAAAAAAAAAATGTTTGCATATTAAAGTTTACTCCAACAAGTTTTATAAAAAAAAAAGAACAAAAAGGCTTCACTCAAACAAGCAAATCACCAAACCAAAATGGACTTTGAGTGATGGTCTGCTAACGCAAAGCACAGGAGAAACAATGTAACGCTTGGCTATGAATTAGATCAAACTTAGAAATCTAGTGTTCGATATCATTAAGTGTGGAAACAGCTTGTTTCCAGTTCGTAACAACACAAAAAAAAAAAAAGACTTAGAACACCTCTTTTAACGCAAGCCATGAGTGGATTTAGACTCGAGATTAACACGACTTGTAGGGATTGAAATTTCTAGATATCAAGTAAATGAAGTTAGGAGTCCCTTTGGGGCCTTTTTGCCGGGCAGTGAACACCCAAAAGGGTTGGTTTTACCATAATTTTAACATCAACACGACTCCACATATACACAACTCATTCTATCCCTTTATTTTATCAACGATTTAGACTCGGGCCAAGCTAGTTATTAGCTCAAAATTTAGAATTGTAGTCTTTGCCATAACGACTCGAATTCTTAGGGCAGCCGAGACTCTATATCCCCATTCGAGTACCATCAAAAAAACTACCAATATTGAGTACAACTCAATTTTGGTGACTTCGCTCGACAAACGAAAATCAATCTCAGTTTTGACACAAGATTACCATTTAACCGAATCCATACTTGGAACTCTAACCCTACTCGAATCACATTCTACTCACACCAACAAATTAGACTCGAGTTGTTTGTACGAATCAAGAACAATATCAAACAAAACCAAACATCATCAAACCGAGCCAAGATTATTCATTAGTGTAGTTTTTCATTAACATTACCACACCAACAATAATAAAATCAAATTTCTAATCCCATTCCTTAAACTCATTCGACAGTAGCAATGTTATGTGCCTCGTGCTAGTGATACGTGCGTCTCCTTAGCATCGAGTCCGAGTTCCATGCACACGTGAAGATATTGAAGTGAAGACCATTTCTAAGTTACAATTTGCATGCATGTAGTTATATAACACCTTAACTCCCATGTTTCCATTTTTCTAGCATAGTGGGTAGTTTTATTTTAAGTTACTTATTTATATGTAATTGTTGCATTGTTTTTAATATGAATGAAATGAATTAAGTCTAAATTTCTCTCTAAAAGTTCTCTCTGGTTTCCTTCTATTTTCTTTTGGCCAACATTTAATTGTTGGAACCACATCACAGTAGCAATGTTTCAAGATTCACAAAAAATTTAATAACATTATCATTTTAATAAAAACATGTAAAACACAATAACTTGTAACAATTACAACGAGAATGATGAAATCAAAAATTTATGGAGGAATCCTTACAAACAAATGAGATCGGCAAAAAATGATGGGAGAGAACCAAGAACCTCACTATTCCAAGCTACCCACTTCTTCTTCACCACAAATTTTCTTAACTCTTTTGTTGTGTTTGTATTTCGGATGAGTGGTGAAGAGGGTAGCTGGGATTGAAGCTCTCTTAAAGGAATAGTTTGGGATCATCCCAATCCTTCTTTCTCCTCCCACTAGACGCTCCTACACCTTTTCTTGGAAAAGTATGTCGAAACTCTTGTTTGGTTGACTTTAGAGATGCGACAAATACATAAGAAACAAATGGGAAAAAGATAAGGATTTGTTGTCTTGTTTTATAGGTCGATCTATAGACTGGATTTGAAGCAGAGATTTCAATCTTTGATAAAAAGGATTTGAGATGGATTTGGGTGTGAGATAGCAGTGGAGGAGAAGGGTTCATCCCTCTCTCTTCCCTTTCTCGGTTTTTTTTTTTTTTTTTTTTTTTTTTTTTTTTTTTTTTTAGTGGACGATTTTGGGGTATTATTTAGGATAAGTTTTGTCGTTTAGTGGGTTAGGCCAGGTTAGTTATTAGTATGAAAAATACAGTTTGGGATACGTTTAATTTAAACTGACACAGAGAATATATTTTCTGTGTTTCTGACATAAATTTTTAAGGTAACCATTTACTGGAGGGGTTATGCTATACAAGCCCCCCCATGATGTCAAATCATAGGGGGACAAAGGGAATCTTCTTTTTATTTTGCAGTATAACACAGTTTTCTGTCAGTTTCTGTTCCGTATTTCTGACAGTTTTTAGCGTTTGACATATTAAACTTTATATTTTCTATTCCGTACTTTCAGGTTTATAGTTTTTTGATATAAATAAAATTATAAAATAAAAAAAAATAAAAAAAAATAAAAAAAATCAAAAAAAATGGGGGGGCTTGGATAACAAAAAAAAGGGGGGCTTGTATAACTTGTCCCTTACTGGAGTGATGTCGGTACGCGTGCGGCGTTGTTTTTAGAAAAAACGAGATAACCTCTCATTTTTTGTTGCGTTCGTGTCTGTCACTGTCTGAAAGTGAGGATTTTTCCCTTTTTGATAAAAATTTAATTGTTTTTGGTGAGTTACCGTTTGCCACAGCGTGCGGGTTTGTTTTCCTGAAATCGTTATGTAAACACATAAATGTTTAATCTAACAGTTAGGAAAATAATAAATTGACATTTATTATTAAAATATTAGTGGGAAAAATACCGGTTGTCACAAAAAGTGTTAAACCCGGTCGAGTATAGGGACCATTTTTGAAATTAACTCTATTTTTTTTGAAAAAAAACCGAGCACTTATTTTGACCGTAAGTTGTAGAGAAAGCGTAGCAATCTTCTATTGTTAAGAGTCTTAAACTCTCGTATCAATTCCTTTCGTTTTCAACATTTCACGTATCAATCCTAACCATATATCTCACTTGTAATATGTTGAAGCATGCCATCAATGTGACTGTCACTATTACTGAACACATCTATTTCATGAGGAAATTCGGTTGGAAAATTGCCAAATATTGATTCTTGTTGAATTTCATTCGAAAGTTTCGTTAGAAAGGAGTAACTATTAGACATTTAATACACGATACATAACAGATACGATAGTATAAAGCTTTTTTAATACATCAAGTATGCCCATACGGTAAAAAAAAAAAATTGTTTGTTCATTTCAAAGTTGTGCTGGCGGCCCTTACCGACTGATCTCACGGATAACACGAGTAGATAAATTGCGTGATAACATCGATAAAAAATATGAGACTAAATCTATGACTTTCGGTTTACGTTGCATGTGAGTGTATAGGTAGCATTCGTCATTGAAGATTAAACGATTACTTGCGTATAACAGAGATAGTGTATAGTAACATCAATTTGTGTATGTAATAGTTTTTTTAATGTATAGATGGGTGTGCAGTAACTAAGAGTGAAAAAAGTCTCATGATCGTGATCTCATCGTCAGCAATCGCATCATCCGATTCACCTTTCATCGTAGCTCACAAGAAAGCAACACTTAACAGACTCAAATCTGGATTTGAAAATGTCTCGTTTTCTATCGATATTTATAACCAAGAATCTGCGTAAGTATCTTATAAATTTTAGATCTAGTTGATTGGTTTGATTATTTATGTCTTGGGTAAGGTTTCTGTTTTATGGATCTGATTTAGAAATAAATGATCTGTGTGATAGTATTGAGTATGAATTGATTTAAATGTTTTGTAATGTTGAGCTAGTGTTTGATCGATTTGTTTGGTCAACGGTTTAGATTTGTGATCTGTATGCATGTGGTTACGATACTGGTATTCGTATTTTATTGTGTGTTTTTTTGGTATGCATGTGAATTTAGTGTTTGGATTGCATTTTGCGCTTGATTTGACCTTGCATCTGTAACGATTTGCTTGTGTTAGATTTTTGTTACTTGACTTTCTAACTTTGAGCATGTATATTTGATAGCTCATTACATCGTAAGGTCTAGAAGATTTACCGAGCTTCAATAGTTGATTTGCATTAAACTAGTTGCAATAGACTAAAGTTTAAATTACGTTGAGTAAAAATGCACCAACTTTGTAAAGGATGGGATAGCATTCTTAAAAGGGGTGGCAGTTTGAGACCCATTGGTTGAACATGGGTCTGGATGGGTAAATATCTAGCTAGTAGGGGATGCGTCTAGTTGGGTCTCCGGTAAATATTATAGATGAGTCTAATTGGGTATTTGATAGAAAGTGTAATTATATAACAATTACCTATTAGGGTTAAGCGGGTCAAAAAAAATTTATACCTTTTTTTCCCACTTTCTTCATCTTTTACTAAATTTTTTTTCAACCCGACCAAAACCCATCTAGACCCGGACCCATTTAGACCCATGCTTCTAGAAGACCCATCTAGACCCAAACCCACCCTGACCCGACCCGACACAAATCCATCTAGACATGTGAACCGACCGAACCCATCTATTTTGCCACCTCTAAATATATACCTATTGAGTAGAAACTTGAAAGCATAACCAATTAGTTGCATATGCACTTTCTTCATTGATATGGAAGTAAATTTGACTATCTAAGAAGCTTCGTTTTAGAGTTTAGGGCAAATAAATCAGATTAATAGACCACATATTGACTTTTTTGAATTTTCAAAACCAATTGTATCCGTTAAGTCATAGTTATAATTCTTAGTTAATGGAGCTGAACCGCCTCATGATTTTATCACATTTAATTTGTTCTTAACAAGCTATTAATCTTCTGGCTAGATAATAATCCACAATGATATAAGCTACAAGTAGCTATATAAAAATTTAATATTTTTCAGTCGTTCATGATAAAATTTAACCTATTTTTTGTTCTGCAACTATGACATCAAGCCTTAGGAGTAAGGCTATCAGTTTGGTTACTTCTAATAATTATATCAAACTTCCTGTTGCAGAATCTCACAATTTCATCATCTTTTTTATTCAGGACCGCATATGATGTTAGTCTTACTGATGATGATTGGACTCCTGAGATATTCAACCTCATCTCTGGAAACACATCAACCTCTTGGGAAAGACTTGATGTGTATGTATCGCATTCCATCCTGAAATAGTTACTTCAGTAAAAAAACACCTTCTTTTGTTGAGCTAATTCTCATATCTTTAACTTTTTTCTGCCATCAGTGGTGCTGTTCTATCACACACCTTTGAGTTGGAGTTAAATGTGAAAACCGTCGTCCACAGCAAACCAGACGTTGTTACATTCCGTGTCCCCACAAAGGCTGCATTACAGGTTGGTATTCTAGAAAATGACAGTACATTAGAAAATGACAGTACATTGGTATTCCGTGTCCCCACAAAGGCTGCATTACAGGTTGGTATTCAACCCCACTTTTGCCACTAGAAATCCTATCAGACAAGCCTCGTGAGAGTACTCTTGGTCTCGTAAGTTTTGTATTACTGGTTGAAATAACATAATAAACTTGTTTTAAAAAGGAAAATGATAAAACCCTTATAGATTTTTTTATTATTATTATTTTTTTACCTGGGTTCCGACTGGACATTTTGAGCCGACTAATCCCAGGGCGACTACCCTTTTGGATAGCCCGGAGTCATCGCAGGTGAACCTCCGTTGCCATATGGGGATTAATTTTCTCCCCAAGGTTGACTTGAACTACTTTGGAAACCAAGTCCAAACCACTGGGTCACCCCGTGTGGTTAACCTTTATAGATTTGTATTGATCTTTTAACTGATAATGCATTGTTGTGTTCTTTTGCATGTATTGTGCTTAATGGATGCCATCCTTTCAGGCTAAGGTATGAGATACTTTTCTGATCAATGTGTTTCTTTTTACGATCTATTTAGTAAATCTGATATAATATATTTGTAGTCAATCTGAAATATGTCTATTGTAATCATCCATATTTATGTTTTTGTTATCAAAATTTGCATAAGTTGTTGGCTAAGTATGGCTCTTTGGTGTCTGTCATAAGTTAGTCTTTTTCGATATCTGAGAGATAATTATGGAGAAAGACAGAAATGAAACTAGATATATGCTATATCACACAAGTTTACTTGAACCATTGACCAGAAAGCGTTACAGAACTTACAATAATAATAAGGGTTAATGGCATGTTATAGCTACGAACTTTCCCAAATGTTCACATGTCAGTTATGAACTTTTTAAAATACAACAATACTCATCAAACTTTCAAATTTTGTTTTATCAGTGTAAAAAACTCATCTCGTTGTGGTATTTTTTTAAAGTTCGTATCTGATAATGAAACAAAATTTGAAAGTTTGATGGGTATTGTGGTATTTTTTTAAAGTTCGTATCTGATAATGAAACAAAATTTGAAAGTTTGATGGGTATTGTTGTATTTTAAAAAGTTCATAACTGACATGTGAACATTTGGGAAAGTTCGTAGCTATAACATGCCAATAACCCTAATAATAATACCATCGGACTTTTGTCAAGGGAAGAGATCTAGCTTGAAAAACGTAATGAAAAAAATTACACATGTTAATAAAACACCAGTTTGGTGCCTAAGAAAGAACATTATATTACAATGACGGAAGCCAACTATGAAAATATGAAATTATAACTGTAGAACATGGATAACTTAAAACAGTGAAAAATAAAAATTAAAAGAAAATACATGAGTAAAAGCGAGAACAGCCAGTTGAAGAAGAGTAACCACATGGATAATCAACTGTTTGGTTATGCTCAA
Source organism: Artemisia tridentata subsp. tridentata (assembly GCA_021014915.2). Lineage (NCBI taxonomy): Eukaryota > Viridiplantae > Streptophyta > Magnoliopsida > Asterales > Asteraceae > Artemisia > Artemisia tridentata. The sequence goes on from CP139508.1 coordinate 506,835,084, forward strand.
ACCAAATATGGGATCATGCAGCCTTTGAGTCCTTGACAGCATAGACAGTTTGAACCACAGTAAGAACAAACAGGACGATTCCAGCAATTAGAGCGATGATACTCCATGGATTACTGAAATACTTACGCCTCAACTCGGCAATAAGGTTGGGCCAATAAGCATTGTAGTACTCATCCATTTCCTTCCATTCATCTTCGTAATAGAAATCTATACAAGAAACCTCTTTGCATATGTTGTTTATAAGATCCGCTGCTTCCTCATTGGAACCTATATAGTTGACAAGGACTTGTGATCTAACCAACTTTGCAACATCTTCAGGAGTATCTATTAAGTCATCCATCGCAAGCATATATGATGTGACACAATTCTGAATTTCAGTGGACTGCTCATATATAATGAGGTTCCTTAAAATCAACTCTGAGTGATCCCAAAGAACTAGTATTGGCATTTTAAGTGTAGGTTTACTCCATGACCAAGGGAAGCATAGGAACCTTGAATACTTCAGTTCCATGGCCATTGGCCACTTTGCATCAAGTTTCTTACTAAACCTGACTCCCGACCTGTCCAATTCGACAACAGAGTGGGCTTTTACCATTGTATCTACTGGTGATGAATCACGATCTGGATTCTGGTAAGATTTGTGGATAAAGCCAAGGATATGATCATGGGTTG